>JAHLJT010003656.1:71833135-72013404 GCA_031308135.1 Acheta domesticus | reverse complement strand
AAGAAAAATTATAACATTTTTATTCATTGCGAAGAAAAGGTAAAGTTTTAAAATTAGCAAATCACCACAAAGGTAAAATAACCGTCGGTGACTGCGTATTGTTTCCTTACAGGTCTATTCACGGCCGCACATTAAGAAAATTTTAAAATTTTGAAATATTACGAAGAAAAGTGAAAGTTTTAAAAACAGAAATTCACCACAAAGGTTAATTGCGTCGGATGAGTGCGTATTCCCTCTTTACAGGCTTTTTCACAGCCGCACATGAAACAAAAATATAAAACTTTTAACCATTACGAGGAAAAGTGAATGCTATAAAAAGAGAAAATTACCACAAAGGTAAATTACCGTCGGTGACTACGTATTCTCTAGTTACAGGTATATTTACAGCCACACATGAAGCAAATTTGAATTTTGAAATATTACGAAGAAAAGAGAAAGATTTAAAAACAGAAAATCACCACAGAGGTAAATCGCCGTCGGATAATTGCGTATTCAATCTTTGCAGGTTCATTCACAGCCACACATGAAGCAAAATAAAAACACTTTGAACCATTACCAAGAAAAGTAAATGCAATAAAAAGAGAAAATCACCACAAAGGTAAATTGCTGTCACTGACTACGTATTTTTTTCCTGACAGGTCTATTCACAGCGACACATTAAGCAAATTTTTAAATTTTGAAATATTACGAACGAAAGTGAAAGTTTTAAAAACAAAAATCACCACAGAAAAAATTGCCCTGGGATGACTGCGTATTCCCTCTTTGCAGGTCTATTCACAGCCACACATGAAGCAAAATAATAAAGAAAAGGGAAAATTTTTAAAAATAGCAACCACCACAAATGTAAATTGCCGTCGGGTGACTGCGTATTCTCTCTTTACAGGTATATTTACAGTAACACATGACGCAAACTATAACATTTTTAGATATTACAATGAAAAGTGAAAATTTTAAAAACCAAAAATCACCACAAACGTAAATTCCCGACGGATGAGTGTGTATTCCTTCTTTACAGGTTTCTTTACAGACACACATAAAGCAAAATAAAAAAATTTTAACCATTACGAAGAAAAGTGATTGCAATAAAAAGAGAAAATCACCACAAAGGTAAATTGCTGTCGGGTGACTGCGTATTCTCTCTTTAGAGGTATATTTACAGCCACACATGTAGCAAATTACAAAATTTTAAATACTGCAAAGATAGGTGAAAGTTTTAAAAACATAAAATCACCACAAATGTAAATTGTCGTCGGATGAGTACGTATTCGCTTTGTACAGGCCTATTCACAGCCACACATGAAAAAAAATTATAAAATCTATAACCATTACGAAGAAAAGTGAAATCTATAAAAAGAGAAAATCACCACAAAGGTAAATTCCTGTCGGATGACTGCGTATTCCCTCTTTACAGATCTATTTACACCACACATGAAGCAAAATATAAAACATTTTAACCATTACGATAAAAAATGAAATCTATAAAAAGAGAAAATCTTCACAAAGGTAAATTGCCGTCGGGTGACTGCGTATTCTCTCTTTACAGATCTATTTACAGCCTCATATAAATCAAACTATGAAATTTTCAACCATTACGAAGAAAAGTGAAACTTTTAAAAACAGCGAATCACCATAATGGTAAATTGTTGTCGGATGACTGCGTATTGCTTCGTTACAGGTCTATTCACAGCAACACACGAAGCAAAATAATAAAATTTTTTACCTTTGCGAAGAAAAAGTAAAGTTCTAAGTAGAGAATATCACCACAAAGGTAAATTGCCGTCTAGTGACTGCGTATTGCCTCTTTACAGGTCTATTCAAAGCAACACTTGAAGCAAAATAATAAAATTTTTATTCATTGCGAAGAAAAGGTAAAGTTTTAAAATTAGCAAATCACCACAAAGGTAAATTGCCGTCGGTGACTGCGTATTCTTTCCTTACAGGTATATTCACATACGCACATTAAGAAAATTTTAAAATTTTGAAATATTACGAAGAAAAGTGAAACTTTAAAAACACAAAATCACCACAAAGGTTAATTGCCGTCAGATGTGTGCGTTTTCCCTCTTTACAGGTCTATTTACACCCACACATAAAGCAAAATAAAAAAATCTTTAAACATTACGAAGAAACATGAATGCTATAAAAAGACAAAATCACCTCAAAGGTAAATTGCCGTCCGTGACTATGTATTCTCTCGTTACAGGTATATTTACAGCCACACATGAAGCAAATTTTAATTTTGAAATATTACGAAGAAAAGAGAAAGATTTAAAAACAGAAAATCACAACAAAGGTTAATTGCCGTCGGATGAGTGCGTATTCCCTCTTTACAGGCCTATTCGCAGCCATACATGAAACTAAATAATAAAATTTTTAACCTTTACGAAGAAAAGTGAAATCTATGAAAAGAGAAAATCACCACAAAGGTAAATTGCCGTCGGTGACTGCGTATTCTTTCCTTACAGGTATATTTACAGTAACACATGACGCAAACTATAACATTTTTAGATATTACAATGAAAAGTGAAAATTTTAAAAACCAAAAATCACCACAAACGTAAATTGCCGACGGATGAGTGTGTATTCCCTCTTTACAGGTTTCTTTACAGACACACATAAAGCAAAATAGAAAAATTTTAACCTTTACGAAGAAAAGTGATTGCAATAAAAAGAGAAAATCACCACAAAGGTAAATTGCTGTCGGTGACTGCGTATTCTTTCCTTACAGGTCTATTCACAGCCACACATGAAGCAAATTTAAAAATTTTTAATTATTACGAAGAAAAAAGAAAGTTTTAAAAACAGAAAATCACCACTAAGTTTAA
This sequence comes from Acheta domesticus, assembly GCA_031308135.1. Classification (NCBI taxonomy): domain Eukaryota; kingdom Metazoa; phylum Arthropoda; class Insecta; order Orthoptera; family Gryllidae; genus Acheta; species Acheta domesticus. The sequence continues at coordinate 72,010,579 of JAHLJT010003656.1, read as the reverse complement.
TTGCCGTCGGATGAGTGCGTATTCCCTCTTTACAGGCCAATTCACAGCCACACATGAAACAAAATTATAAAATCTATAACCATTACGAAGAAAAGTGAAATCTATAAAAAGAGAAAATCACCACAAAGGTAAATTCCCGTCGGATGACTGCGTATTCCCACTTTACAGTTCTATTTACAGCCACTCATGAAGCAAAATAAAAAAATCTTTAACCATTACGAACAAAAGTGAATGCTATAAAAAGAGAAAATAACCACAAAGGTAAATTTCCGTCGGTGACTGCGTATTCTTTCCTCACAGGTCTATACACAGCCACACATGAAGCAATTTTGAACTTTTGAACCATGACGAAGAAAAGTGAAAGATTTAAAAACAGAAAATCACCACAGAGGTAAATTGCCGTCGGATAATTGTGTATTCTTTCTTTACAGGTTCATTCACAGCCACACATGAAGCAAAATAAAAAAACTTTGAACCATTACCAAGAAAAGTGAATGCAATAAAATGAGAAAATCACCACAAAGGTAAATTGCTGTCACTGACTACGTATTCTTTCCTTACAGGTCTATACAAAGTCACACTGGAAACAATTTTGAACTTTTAAACCATTACGAAGAAAAGTGAAAGATTTAAAAACAGATAATCACCACAGAGGTAAATCGCCGTGAATTAATTGCGTATTCCCTCTTTGCAGGTTCATTCACAGCCACACATGAAGCAAAATAAAAACACTGAACCATTACCAACAAAAGTAAATGCAATAAAAAGAGAAAATCACCACAAAGGTAAATTGCTGTCACCGACTACGTATTCTTTCCTTACAAGTCTATTCACAGCGACACATTAAGCAAATTTAAAAATTTTGAAATATTACGAACGAAAGTGAAAGTTTTAAAAACAAACATCACCACAGAAAAACTTGCCGTCGGATGACTGCGTATTCCCTCTTTGCAGGTCTATTCACAGACACACATGAAGAAAAATAATAAAATTTTTAACCATTCCGAAGACAAGTGAATGCTATAAAAAGAGAAAATGACCACAAAGGTAAGTTGCCGTCGGGTGAATGCGTATTCTCTCTTTACAGGTCTATTTACAGCCTCATATAAATCAAACTATGAAATTTTCAACTATTACGAAGAAAAGTGAAACTTTTAAAAACAGCGAATCACCATAAAGGTAAATTGTTGTCGGATGACTGCTTATTGCTTCTTTACATGTCTATTCACAGCAAGATATGAAGCAAAATAATAAAAATTTTTACCTTTGCGAAGAAAAAGTAAAGTTCTAAGTAGAGAAAATCAACACAAAGGTAAATTGCCGTCAGGTGACTGCGTATTGCCTCATTACAGGTCTATTCAAAGCAACACGTGAAGCAAAATAATAAAATTTTTATTCATTGCGAAGAAAAGGTAAAGTTTTAAAAATAGCAAATCACCACAAAGGTAAATTGCCGTCGGATGAGTGCGTATTCCCACTTTACAGGCCTATTCACAGCCTCACATGAAACAAAATTATAAAACCTATAACCATTACGAAGAAAAGTGAAATCTATAAAAAGAGAAAATCACCACAAAGGTAATTTGCCGTCGGTGACTGCGTATTCTTTCCTTACAGTTCTATTCACAGCCACACATAAAGCAAATTTGAAAATTTTGAAATATTACCAAGAAAAGTGAAAGTTTTAACAACAGAAAATCACCACGAAGGTAAATTGCCGTCGAATGACTACGTATTACATCTTTACAGGTTTCTTCACAGCCACACAAGAATAAAAATAATAAAGTTTTGAAGCATTGCGGAGAAAAGGTAAAGTTTTAAAAAGAGCAAATCACCACAAAGATAAATTGCCGTCGGGTGACTGCGTATTCTCTCTTTACAGGTCTATTTACAGCCACATATAAATCAAACTATGAAATTTTGAACCATTACGAAGAAAAGTGAAACTTTTTAAAACTGCAAATCACCACAAACGTAATTTGCTGTCGGATGACTTCGAATTGCTTCTTTACAGGTCTATTCACAGCAACACATGAAGTAAAATAATAAAAATTTTTACCATTGCAAAGAGAAGGTAATGTTCTAAAAATAGAAAATCACCACAAAGGTAAATTGCCGTCAGTTGACTGCGTATTGACTCTTTACAGGTCTCTTCAAAGCAACACATAAAGAAAAATAGTAAAATTTTTATTCATTGCGAAGAAAAGGTAAAGTTTTAAAATTAGCAAATCACCATGAAGGTAAATAACCGTCGGTGACTGCGTATTGTTTCCTTACAGGTCTATTCACGGCCGCATATTAAGAAAATTTTAAAATTTTGAAATATAGCGAAGAAAAGTGAAAGTTTTAAAAACAGAAAATCACCACAAAGGTTAATTTCCGTCGGATGAGTGCGTATTCCCTCATTACAGGCATTTTCACAGCCGCACATGAAACAAAAAATAAAACTTTTAACCATTACGAGGAAAAGTGAATGCTATAAAAAGAGAAAATCACCACAAAGGTAAATCACCGTCGGTGACTACGTATTCTCTCGTTACAGGTATATTTACAGCCACACAGGAAGCAAATTTCAATTTTGAAATATTACGAAGAAAAGAGAAAGATTTAAAAACAGAAAATCACCACAGAGGTAAATCGCCGTCGGATAATTGCGTATTCCCTCTTTGCAGGTTCATTCACAGCCACACATGAAGCAAAATAAAAACACTTTGAACCATTACCAAGAAAAGTAAATGCAATAAAAAGAGAAAATCACCACAAAGGTAAATTGCTGTCACTGACTACGTATTCTTTCTTTACAGGACTATTCACAGCGACACATTAAGCAAATTTTAAAATTTTGAAATATTACGAACGAAAGTGAAAGTTTTAAAAACAAAAATTACCACAGAGAAAATTGCCGTCGGATGACTGCGTATTCCCTCTTTGCAGGTCTATTCACAGCCACACATGAAGCAAAATAATAAAACTTTGAACCATTACCAAGAAAAGTGAGAGTTTTAAAAAAAGCGAATCACCACACAGGTAAATAGCCGTCCGATAACTGTGTATTTTCTCTTTGCAGGTTCACTCACAGCCACACATGAAGCAAAATAATAAAATTTTTAACCATTACGAAGACAAGTGAATGCTATATATGAGAAAAAGACCACAAAGGTAAGTTGCTGTCGGGTGAATGCCTATTCTCTCTTTACAGGTATATTTACAGCCACATATAAAGCAAACAATGAAATTTTGAACCAATACTAAGAAAAGTGAAACTTTTAAATACAGCGAATAAACACAAAGGTAAAATGCCGTTGGATGAATTTGTATTCCCACTTTACAGGTCTATTCACAGCAACACATGAAGCAAAATAATAAATTTATTAACCATTGCGAAGAAAAGGTAAAGTTTTAAAATTAGCAAATCACCACAGAGGTAAATTGCCGTCGGTGTCTTTGTATTCTTTCCTTACAGGTTTATTCACAGCCGAACATTAAGAAAATTTTAAAATTTTGAAATATTACGACAAAAAGTGAAAGTTTTAAAAACAGAAAATCACCACAAAGGTAAATTGCTGACTGGTGACTGCGCATTGTCGCTTTACAGGTATATTTACAGCCACACATGATAAAAACTATTATATTTTGAAATATTACGAAGAAAAGTTAAAGTTTTAAATACAAAAAATCACCACAAAATTAAATTGCCGTCAGATGACTGTATTCCCTCTTTACACGTCAATTTACAGCCACACATGAAGCAAAATAATTAAATTTTGAACCATTACGAAGAAAAGTTGAAGATATAGAAAAGAGAAAATCACCACAAAGGTAAATTTCCGACGGTGACTTCGTATTCTTTCCTTACAGGTCTATTCACAGCTACACATGAAGCAAATTTCAAAATTTTTAATTATTACGAAGAAAAGTGAAAGTTATAAAAACAGAGAAACACCACAAAGGTTAATTGCCGAGGGATGAGTATATTTTGTTTAAAATGTATAAAATGGAAATAATTTATATTCAACAACCGTTTCTGACCATTTTTTAGAATAGATATCTGAAGATGGCTATTAAATGTATAGCCGAAACGTTACGTTTACAACAATTATAAGAACGATAAAGAAGTATAATGTGAGACACTGTCCTGGGGGAGTGTCCCCCGGGGGAAGCACCGGATTGGCGGGTTGAAACAGCCCGCTTCCACGTGGAGCTGAGGCGGAGACCATCATCCCTGTTGAGGTTAATGGGTCTCGTGCCACCTGCACGCTTCCTATTGGCCGTTCCCGTGACCTATTACGTTCGCCTCTTCTCCCCCTATTTTAGGCGGCCTCGCTAGCCATTTGGCAGCAGTACGCTCTGAGGAAGGCCACAATATGTTGGCCGAAACGTCAGCCACAAAAACGACGACGCGGCTCATCCCGGATAGCCTGGACACCATGAATTCCGGCCGCGGAAGCCTACGCAACCTTACCACAGAGATAAATACGCGACAGGTAACAGCGTTTTCTCTCCTTACAGGTCTATTTACAGCCACACACGAAGCAAAATTATAAAATTTATACCCATTATGAAGAAAAGGGAAAGGTTTAATAACAGAAATTACCACAAAGATAAATTGCAGTCAGGTGACTGTGTATTCCCTCTTTAAAGGTCTATTTACAACCACAGATATGACGCAGAATTAGAAATATTTGAAACATAACAAAGTAAAGTGAAAATTTTAAAAAAGAAAATCACCACAAAGGTATAATCCCGTCGGGTGACTGCGTATTCCCTCTTTGCAGGTCTATTTGCAGCCACACATGAAGCAAAATTATAAAATTTTAAACCATTACGAAGAAAAGTGAAAGTTTTAACAAGAGAAAATCACCACAAAGGTAAATTGCCGTCGGGTGAAAGCGTATTCCCTCTTTACAGGTCTACTTACAACCGCAGATGACTTAAAATCACCACAAAGGCGGTATGGTGACTTCGAATTCCCTCTTTACAGGTGTGTTTACAACCGCAGATGACTCAAAATTAGGAATATTTGAAACTTTACGAAGTAAAATGGAAAATTCTAAAGAAGAGAATCTCCACAAAGGTAAATTGCCGTCAGGTGACTGCGTTTTCTCTCTTTACAGGTTTATTTACAGCCAAAGATGATGCAAAACTATAATATTTTGATCCATTATGAAAAATCATGAAAATTTCTGAAGGAGAAAATCTCCACTAAGGTATATTGCGGACAAGTGAGTGCGTATTCTCTCATCACACGTCTACTTACTGTCACAAACGTAAATTTGTGTCAAGTGACTGCGTATTGTTTCCTTACAGGTATATTTACTACTACAGATGAAGCAAAACTTGAATATTAGAATTATTACGAAGTAAAATGAAAGTTTCTAAAGGAAAGAAGCACCACAAAGTAAATTGCTGACACGTCATTGCGTATAGCTTCCTTGTATGTCTATACAACAAGTTATATGGAAATTTGTAAAGACGAAAATCACCACAAAGGTAATTATCCGACGGGTGAGTGCATTTTCCCTCCTTATAGGTCTATTTACAGCCAAAGATGAAGCAAAACTATAAAAATTTTATCCATGATGAAGAAGCATGAATTTTTTTAAAGGAGAAAATCACTACAAAGGTAAATTGCCGTCGGGTGACTGCGTATTGGTTCCTTACATGTCTATTTACTACCACAGATGCATCAAAATTATGAATATTTGAACCATTACGAAGAAAAATGAAAATTTCGAATGGCGAAAATCTCCACAATGGTAAATTGCCGACAGTAGACTGCATTTTTCTTCCTTACAGGTCTGTTTACAGCCACATATGTAGCAGAAAAAAAATTGAAACATTACGAAGAAAAATGAAAATTTCCAAAGGAGGGAATCATCACAACGGTAAAGTGCCGAAGGGTTACTACGTATTCCCTCCTTACAGGTCTATTTACAGCCCCAGATGAAGCAAATTTATAAAAATTTGAACCATTACGAAACTAAATGAAACTTTCTAAAGGAGAAAATCACTACAAAGGTAAAATGCCGAGGGGTTACTACGTATTCCTTCCTTACAGGTCTATTTACAGCCCAAAATTATAAACTTTGATCGATTATGAATAAAGATGAAAATTTCTAAAGGGGAAAATGACGAAAAAGGTAAAGTTCCGTCAAGTGACTTCATATTCTACCCTTACAGGTCTATTTACAGACCCAGATGAAGGAAAATTTGAAAATTTTGATCCGTTTCGAAGGAAAATGGATATTTTTAATGAAGAAAACACCACAAAGATAAATTGCAGACAAAAAACTGTATTTTCCTAATACAAGTCTGTGTATAAACACAAATGAAGCAAAATTATAAAAAGTTGAACCATTACGATAAAAAATGAAAATTTCTAAAGGAGAAAATCATCATCTAGGTAAATTGCTGACAGGTGACTGCGTATTTCGTCCTTACATGTCTATTTACGACCACAGATGAAGCGAAGTTATAAAAATTTGAACCATTTCGAAGGAAAATGTATATTTCTGAAGGAGAAAATCACCACACAGGTAAATTGCCGACGGGTGACCGGTATTCACTTTCTACAGAGACATTTATATCCGCAGATGAAGCCAAATGGAAAAAAACGTCAATTGTTTGGAGGAAAAGTGCTTATTTCTAAAGAAGAAAATCGCAATAAAGGTAAATTGCTGATGGGTGACTGTGTATTATCTCCTTACATGACCAGTGGTATCCGCAGATGGAATAATAAAATTACAAATGAGTTAAAAACTCCATATCAATGCTCTGAATTTCTACAAACTCGCATTAATTCTTGATTATACTGCACTAAATAGTGTGAAGGCAAGTACGTAATAAGACAAAATCTATACTTACATGAATCTGTAGAATATAAAAAATATATATTTATACGAAAAAAGTTGTTCTTGTCAACTCAGACCACTCCTACTAGTTAGAAAGTACGAACATGAATGTTAGTGGGACGTGAAGTTTTCTTTTGTCCAAATATTTTTTTATATTCTACAGCTTCATGTGAGTATTGAATTTTTCTTACTACGTGTTAGCCTTCACTTTATTTAGTGAAGTATAATCAAGACTTGTTGCATGTTTGTAAAGAGGTAAAATGCTAACGGATGCCTGCGTTTTCTTTCCTTACAGGACCATTCAAAATACACAGAAAAAATTAAATCATAAATATCTCATAAATTTGGAATAAAAATGCATATTTGGGCAGGAAAAATTATGCTAAAATGCTGACGGGCGACTGCGTATTTTCTCCTTACAGGACCATTAATATACAGAGTTGAAATAAAATGATAAAAATTTCAACTAATTGGAAGAAAAATGCATATTTCTGAAGGAGAAAATCGGGATAAAGGTAAAATGCCCACGGGTGACAGCGTATTCTCGCCTTACAGAACCATTAATGTACACAGAAAGGTAAAATGCCGACGGATAATACTTCATTCTTGACAAGACCATTAAATATCCACCGAAGAAATTAAATGATAAACACCTCATAAATTTTGCATATTTCGGCAGGAAAAAATCATGATAAAGGTAAAAATGTTGACGGGTGACTGCATATTCTCTTCTTACAGGACCATTAATATACAGCCATGAAAAAAATGGTTAAAATTTCAACTATTTAGAAGAAAAATGCATATTTCTGAAGGAAAAAATTATGCATATATCTGCACAAAATATCATCATAAAGGTAAAATGCCGAGGGGGGACTGCGTATTCCCTACTTAGATGAATATTAAATATACAGAGATAAAATGAAATGAAAATAATTTCATTAGTTTGGAAGAAAAATTCATATTTCTGCGAGAAGAAATTATATAAAAGTAAAACGCCGACGAGGGACGTCGTTTTCCCTTCTTACAGAACCATTATATATACACAGAAGAAAAAAAATTAATTAATTTGGAAGAAAATGCTTATTTTGGCAGGAAACAATCATGATAAAAGTAAAATACCGACGGGTGACTGCCTATTCTCTCCTTACAGGTCCATTAATATTCACAGATGAAACAAAATGATAAAATTTTCAACTCTTTGGAAGGTATGTATATTTCTGCAAGAAAAATCATAAAGGGAAAATACCGATGGGTGACTGCGTTCTCCCAGGACAAATTAATATAAACGAATGAAAAAATGATAAAAAATTCATTATTTTGGAAGACGAAACCATATTTCTGCAGGAAATAATCATCATAAAGAAAAAATGCCGAAGGGTGATTGCGTTTTCGTTCCTTACAGGACCATTAAACATCCACAGAAGAAATTAAATGATAAACATCGCATTACTTTGGAAGAACAATCATATTTCGGTAGGAAACAATCATGATAAAAGAAAAATGTTGACGGGTGACTGCGTATTCTCTGTCTCACATTATACTTCTTTATCGTTCTTATAATTGTTGTAAACGTAACGTTTCGGCTATACATTTAATAGCCATCTTCAGACATCTATTCTAAAAAATGGTCAGAAACGGTTGTTGAATATAAATTATTTCCATTTTATACATTTTAAACAAAACATACTTACATACTTATGTATATTGTCAGAAGCTTACCTTTTCAAAAATGGTTGGAATTAATTTTTTTATTTAAAAATATAAACTATTTATATTTTATACAATTTAACCAACAGGTACTACGATTACGCTTTCCCTCCTCACGGGACTATTAAATATACATAGAAGAAATTAATTAATAAAAACTAATAAGATATAATTGAAAAAAATAATAATAAAATGAGATAATAAATCATTACATTAATAATAGAATCGTTCACTCTATAGCGAGATAATTCTCGTAAAGGTAAAATGCCAACGGGTGTTTGCACTTACCTTCCTTACAGAAGCGTTAACTATTCAGAAAAGAAATGAACTGATAAAAACTAAATTAATTTACAAGCAAACACCTAATTATTGCAGGAAGGTATTCATCATAAAAAAATGCCGACGGGTGATTGCGCTCTTCCTCCTTCCAAGAATATAAAATAAACACTGATGAATGTGATGATGTGATAACTGCCCGGTTGCATGAGGATAATCCAATTGCGGTGAAATGCCGATGGATCTTACGCTATTTCTTTCCCAACACATGGAACCAACTGCCCTTGACCGATCCATATAACTAATATGGTAACGGTGAACCTTCATTGATACACTCCGATGCTCTAAATGAAGGTAAAGTGACACCAAGAATTGTGCTTTTTCGATCCCTTCAGATGAGTTTAATAAACAGAGTTCGCTTGAGCACATGCTGTCTTTTGGCGCAACACTCTCTGACGAAGTCTGGGCCTGTCAGCGGCGTCACAGCCCTTGCGGCCATGGGTTGCAAGGTACGTGTGGTTAGCTCGTAGGTATCCCTACACCGTATTCTGGTCTTCTCGACCTGAGAAGTGAGTTTTCTCCTCGTCAGGCAGCAGCATTTATTGGGATATTACAGGAAACACGTACACTATTGCCCGACCGGGAATCAAACCCAGGGTCGCGTCGTTGAAAGGAAACACGCTGACCATGAGCTATCCGCGACGGCGCTTGAACACATACACTTTTGAATAATACGGCAAGCAACATTCAGCACGAAAGAAAGAGGATATTCCAAATGAATGCACATTCCCCAAGAATTTGTTCGTTTTCATTCCTAACCGATGGTATTTACGCCCCAACAAATACAGATGGGCAATATTGCAATGCAGTTCTGCATGAATACACGAGGATACTCCAAATCAAAATAAAACGTCGACTGTGCTATAATTTCTCTTTCTTAAGCGATGGGTTTACAAACAGTATAAATGCGCAAATACACTTTTGATTAAAATAGCAATAAACATTCTACACAGATGAAAAAGGATTTTCCAAATATCGGTATATTAATACAGTTTTACAATGTATCACTTCATTCTGTTTCCATAATTTTTACAACAAACTTCTAATGTAAACTTCTTTTATGTTATATTCTCTCTCCTTTTGTCTCTGCCTCTCTAATCTTCCTCATTCATTTTTTACTTTCCCATATACTATACGTACATACGTACGTACGTTTGTCCAATATTCTGTTTCATTATAGAAATGAATTATCCGCACGGATGCATAAGAATATTCCAAGTCACCGTAAAATGTCGGAGTCAGCGGAGCGCTGTCTTTCCTAACATTTTATATATACACCTGCGTGCGTTTGATATTGCAAGGTGACGAAATGCCTTCCCGTTTCAAATTTTTTGTTGTTGCAAATATTGAAAAATACTATTCCTATATTTTAATTTTTAATCTCCTTCCGAATTTGTAGCACTTCCATACACCTCCCTAGGATGAACGCTTAAATCCCAACCTCCATCTCTCACTTGTCGAGTTTGAAAAGGGACTTCAAAAAACTTGAGATAAACCTGAATTAAAATCTGAGATTTTCAAACATTTTTTTCAAATTTAATAACAAGACACGTTTCTAATTTATTTTTCCCAAGAATTTCTAATTTGATATTAATGTAATCTCAAAAATGTTTTATTCCGTTCATTTTCCATCAAATTCCACCCCTCTTTTTCTCTCTTATTGCACTTGCAAAATCTTAGACTGATATTTTTGATTAGTATTAAATTTTGAAAGTTGGCTGGCTGCTCACGCAACTAATACCCTAAACCAGACCTGCACAACGCCTGCTCCTGCGGGCATTCTGCACTTGCGAGACGGTCGTCTGCCCGTGGCAGCGCCGAAAGTGCGAGTAGTGGGGAGTAGGAAGCTTTGCGGGGAGGGGTCTGACGTAGCACGACGCGGCGCGTAGATTGAATGCCTGGGCGTCTAATAATGATCCATGCTTCAAAATTAAATGCCCATTTGTTTAAATGGATTATGTCTAGTATTTCAAGTTACCAGGGTCATAATTCACTGTTTACGTTCTGTGCACTACTGTATATCCGCCTTTGTATGTATTTTCATTTTCTAATTTTTTTAAAGAAAATAACATGCTGATTGTGACTCTTAAACAACATTTTAAAGCAATAGCTTTAAAATAAATGCTTATATATAAGAAAAAACTATTATTTAATTCTATCTAACACAAAATTTCAATTTAATAATTGATTGTTCACCAGGAATGTTATAATCTCCAAATCATAGAAAAATGAACAAAATCATGAGAGCAATCTCTCACATCAAGATTGACATAAAATAGAATATGTGGCAATTCCAAGAAGGGTAATGTTTAATAGCACATTTGTGACCATTTTCCCCCATTATGAAACTGAATAAAAGAGATCAACGAGCAAACTTTTGTGACGATATGTTACGGACAATCATAAGATAATCATGGGTATTGGTTAAATAGAATGCAAAGAGCTTTATATTTTTATACGATCTCGTACACGACTCGACTCTCTTGTCAGAAATTAGAACAGAAAATAATCATGATTTTTTTTAAGAACAATATGTTTTTGCTTTGAGAGAACCGTCTTATTCAATTAAACATAGTTAATAAAAAATTGTTTATTGCTGTCATCATCAAACAAAAACAATTCAGTATCAAAATTTTGTGTTTAGCACAACACTAAATTTGTGATTACATCGTAGCAAAGCGAATGACCAGCCTTACAAGCAATTATAATACTTGGTGTCGAAATCTAATATGTATAATTCGTTGTAATTTCATATTTCGCTCTGTCGTATACCGAGAACAAACATTTGCAATATAATACAAAAGACAATATTACTTGAACTGTATATGACCGTCATGTTCTTGCCGATTGCTCTTTAAATTTACGCGCTATCTTTCGAATTGCGCATTCTGATTGGTGGTCCCCACTCCTAGATTGGGTCTCATCCCCACCCTTCATCGATTTTCTCATTTGCACCCGTGTTGCCCGCACGCAGCTCCTGAGGTCAGTGAAAGTGCAAAATGCTGTGCAGGTCTGCCCTAAACCTTTGCCACTATAATAGACATTTACGGAGGTGCTACCTGGTACCTCTTGACAACTGATAAGACTTACTGACCATAAAGAAATATAATGCGGTTTTTCTAACTCTGCCCCTCAAGCCCTGATGGCCGCGATGGAATATCACACGGCATTTCGCGTCTATCTCCGTCGTACTGCTAGAAGTCGCACAATCGCAAGCACTGCTTGATACAGTCGCGATCATGCGATACCTGGCGGCACGACTGAAAACGTCGCGAAATACCGCGACATTTTCCATCGCAGTCTAGTATTTTTAACGGAGGATTACTCTAGAAACGCGTTCTACATCAAGTTCTTGGGATAAGAAGGAACGTTGTCACAGAAAAGTGACAGAATTTTTTAAAAAATGTCCTTCATGACCCCCTCCTGTACGAATTGATTACGGATGCTGTGTGTTCGGAGAATGATAGTGGACGTCTGACATGAAACCTCAAACGAGGATTTTCTGAAGTTTTGAAAAAGCATGACTTCATCACGTCGACAAATTTCAAATGTTCAACCTTTTTAGAACCATTTCCAAAATATATGCCCCCCTCTCCGATTAATTCTTTATAAGCCAGTTTCTTCATTAACTTCCGTGAATTAATTTTAGTTTTTTTCTCTAGAAAGCTGTTCGGCAAACAAGGTATTTTTGAAAAACAAAACAACAAAAAAAACGTTACAATTACTAGTTGCGCTGGCTCAAAGTTTTTTTATGTTTATTACGAGGGTCAGTCGCCGATAGAACGTCGCCAACTTGCACACGGGTAATGAAAGGAAAACAGAAACGTGATTATACGACATTTTGTTTACTCTGTTCCTATGTTCGTAAATTCGTAAATTGACTTCTTCACGAGGAGTACGATATGCGAGAAGAGCCCTTAGTTATCCAAAATGATACAAAAAAATAACATCTCGTATTTGGTAATTCCTACGTCAACATCAATTGTCTCAGACTTTCATAGGTTACAGAAAAGTGAAGGTAGGTTCGAGATATTTAGGTGGCAGATTATTATGGATGTTATCGAAAAAAATGTCACATAATAAAAGTCATTTCTTTGAGCTACAGTCTGGCCGGCAGATGGCAACCTACCTGAGGAGGAGGAGCAGCAGCAGCAGCAGCAGAAGAAGAAGAAAAAGAAGTGTAAGCACTGGTAAGTACCAAGCAGGAGCCGCATACGTCTCTTCCTCTGAGCAGAACTCAACAGCAGCGAGCGATAACGGCCACTTCCCTCGATCCCAACCCTGGTAATTCCCCAAGCAGCAAGCAGAGCTCCTCCAAGTCGCGGCAATGGATCGCAACGGACGCCACTCCGCTTAGCAATCATTTCGCTCGATACAGCCAGGCGATTGGCAGCTCTTGCGGTCAGAGCTCACTTGATTAGAACTAGCCAAAGGCAAATCCAAGACGGGCAAATATCTAAATCCTGTGCAAGGTGTCACAGGTACCAAATACTCATTATTGGTGATGGGAATTTAAATTTGTTCACAGCGATCCGTAGAAATGATATATTTAAATTATCAAAATGTTAATGATTTTAAATCACAGCCTAATCTTGAGTTGTCGTTACGCCAGTTTAAAGGGTTACTGAAAAAGTTCAAACTCTTTTTTGCGCCAAAAAACTTCCAATTGAGCCGAGTTGACCCTTCGCTACGCATTTCCGAGCATACTTCGAAACTCCTGCCGTCTGCTTTTGCGTTTTACGTAAAATATCGTTGAGTCACATTTTTGTGCCGAAGTACTCGAAAGGCTTAGATGACGCTTCGATAGGTATTGCGAAGATCGCGATGACGCCCCAGCCATCAGAATTGATTTACATAAGATAACGTTGAATCAATACGGTGCGTACTTTCCAATATATTTTATTTCGAAAATAACCAAGATACTAGAATTACGTAGTGGTGCTACAGAATGGCACAGTCTTTCCCTAACAAAAGTTTAAAGAAAAACTTTGGAGCCGTTTTCGAGAAAATCATAATAAAATTTTTTTTTTTAAAAAATTGGCTATCAGGGGACCCCAAAACGTGTATTTCCGTTGAAATCTCGAAATCGATTTTCCGCAGAATTAGTCTGGCCGGCTATATTACTCCACATATACGTTTGTATACGGTAAAAATGGCATAAAAAACTCCATGCGGACTGCATTCTCTCCAGTTAACATACGAAGGTCGTGGACAATTACTTTCCACCACCACTTGAAACAATACTAAACCTAATTATCATATTTAACTTTTTCAATCTGAAGTAAAGATCTTACCATCTTGGGACACTGTAATAATTTCATAGCAATAGTTATCACTTCAGTCTCGGTCGTACCTACTTTCTAAATTCATTGTGCGAAACACTATGAACAATTCTGAGAAGTCCAACAATAATTACCAGTGACATTATCAGGCACCTACGCGAAATTTGACTTAGGTTTTATATAGTGTAGGTCTAGGATGGAAGGGGGTTGGGATTACCAGCATGCTTCAAAACGTACTGGCATTACGCATTGGCAAAGTTTTCTTGGTTGACGCAAACAAAACGTTGCAGCCTAAAAAAATTGCTGCATACCCTGATAGCACTCCGAAGCACGTACAAGGACAATAATATTATTGCATTCGACCACGACAAGACAGATCTCTTAGCATGTAGGGCTTGTAAGTGAATCAGATTTCATTGTTTTCCTTCCCATTTCGTTTAAATGCATTTAGTTACACACTGAAAAGTTTACAATCATGAGTAAAAAAAAACAACTATTTACTGCAAGGGAGCTTCCCAGCCGACAATGTGTCTCTTTTTAATCTGCCTTCTAACAATTCTATCAAGAGTGCATTTTTATTGCTAATAAAAAGGGAAGTTCCTTTGCATTAGCTGTAACCGAGCGAGTCAAAAATGATTTAGAGCTTCGTTACTTAAGTGCTCTTGTGCATCAATAGGCTCTTTTAATTTCCGAAACCACGCAGTTGCGAATAATAAAGATTGAGATATGAACACAGGTTACAACACACCTAATCAATGAATGGGAATATTAGTAGAACGTTTAATAAACTGCATGATGGAATTATTTACCTATTGTTTTTGCCTTGATTAGAAAACTAAGAGAATAGGTCTACGAACCTTATCTATTTGGCTAGGACACAAGCAATTGATCTGGATTTAAACTATGAACACTAGAATTCTTTTCCCTTTTTATATTTTCTTCCGTATTTTAAATTCGGCAGAATTTTCAAACGTACGAAGAAAATACATCGCTCACATTTATTGACAGCCTGTATTTGGCAATCAATATATTAACACATATCCTCAATTGTAGGCAGTTTCATCCCTCACGCCCCACATAAATTGCTCTTCGCGGTTCATGGCCTCGCTAACGACCCAGCAACGTTAGCGTATGCAACATTCTGAGGCTCAGAACGTGGGGGGACGGAAACGTACTAACCTTTTATGGTCGGACAAAAACAATTTTTTGTGACGTGACCTTCACCAGTGTAAAATGACGTGAAAAAACTGTGAAAGAACGGTCCCTCATCAGACGATCAAGTGAGTTAAAAATGAAAACAGTAAAACAGCATTGAATGGTTGACGCACTCTATACAAAGAGGACACCTGATGGGAAAAAGTGAGTTACCGAAACGTTGTAAACAATAAATGACATAAAATAACATATGTGTTTATTTAAAGACCCATAACTGGCTACCGATATCAAAAAAACGTAATATGACTATATATGAACAAATATATACACAGATTTTTAAAACACGTGACAGTTCGTGTCGAAAGAAATTTCAGCATTCTACTCCACCAAATTTCGTTATATTTGCTTTAAATGAAAGGTAGTGGGTCCCGTATGTGTTATCACCCGCTCTTATCAACACGTTTAATTGTATTAACAGAATTTTTTTTATAATTTCTGAAAATATGTAAAATAAACGCTAATCTGCCATCATTTAACATTATTTCGTATTCAAGACCAAATACATTGTGAAGTTGGAATGTTGTTGACCTTGGCCATTTTGTTGTGTGAGTTGCCACTGATCTATTAAAAATTATTGACGTTTCGTGAGGTTGCAGTCAGCGATGAGGAGATAAAGACTTTCGGGGGTTTGCAAATTGAGTGTTTTTAAAAGCAGAGATCAGTGAATATTAACGTAATGTCCAGCAACCATTTGACAAAAAAGATCACTGATTAGTCCATCAGCAGCCACGCGAGCAGTGGCGCTGTAACAATTCATGTTTATGGTGGATTCCATATTGCCTCTTTCAGCTCAGGTGAGTATTTTAATATTTTTTGTTCTTTTAAAGATATCAAGAAAATTTAATAGCTTCTAGAATACCTTGAATGCAATATTATTTCAGATTTTCATAAATTTAAAAAGGTTTTTTTTTCGAGTAATTGCGTTTTAAAAAGGTTTACTGTAAGCCAAGAATAGAACTATATAAAATTGATATTTTATGAATAATTGTACTACGTATATTAGAATACTCATAACTTTTTATAATTTGTAGAAACGTTTATATGATGGGGGAATAATACAGGGGGATGTTCACAAATCGTCTTAGGTTTTAAGAGTGCATTATTGCCGAACAATGTTAGAAAATTTTAATTGTATCTCGACGATGTAGGCGTCATGAACATCATCCCAAAATATTTTCAAGTTTGAAGGAGTCATGACATAAAATCTACTTGTTTGCATGGAATGGCCCATGTATATTTATTTGTGTACGACGACAGCTAGTCATGTAAGGCAATTGACAACCGATCTGTTTCAGAAACCCGTCTTCGAGTCAACGACCAAACGACACAAGCACAATCATCTTGAGCATGCACAAACCAGAGTAAACGTGATAAATGCCAAAATATGAGTTTCAAAAATTTTAAACACATTGAAAAATCTATGCAATATAGAAAGAAAGATGTTAAGCTAATTTGTATTAGCGGCATTATCGAGACAGACATGCCTGTTTTAACGTAACTTGTTTCTGAGAATGTAGTGTTAATTTTGGTACTTAATGTCAATATTATATAGTTTTTAGTCATGTGAATATTTGAGATAATGATGGTTGTTTTTGTGTTTTTTGAGTTCGTAAATTTAAATTTTCAAGAATCTTTTCAGGCTGTTCTTTCGTTGTATTCTAAATTACTTGCAGCACTGATGAGATCAGCAAAACAGAAAACAAAATGACTTAACCAATACCCTTTTCGTCGAACAAATTTTGATTGATTTATTATTTTGTGCTTCCCGGCACGTCAATTCCTGTCAAGTATCGTAAACGTAGTCCGTATTATTTCCTGAGAGTGGAGGTGTACCACCCCCACTTAGAAGATGAGGTCCGACACCGCCCTATCAGTCAGCTTGCTGGTTCTCCTTCCTGCAGAACACTGCAAGCAAGGAAGCGTCCCAGCCGGAACAAACTTTTAAGCTTCCGGCTGTTATGCCAGCTTATGAAATACTCTTATAGTGGATATTAAGTTTATGTAAGGTTAAAGGAGGGGTCAAGGATGAGGCAACGACCGCGCGTTTCAGTGGCCCTTTTTTAAGGGTTCTGCTCCAGCATTCGCCTGGTATTGATCGGAGAAATCTCCCTCGGCGGCTCAAATCGACCGAGCTTTGTAGCTAGTGTCGAAAATTCGCCAACATCGAGACTCGAATTCTTAGGACCTACAAATACATTTAGAGGCTGTAAGCATAGCCTCCTCTACTAAGTAAAGGAGGCCATGTCCAAAGGGTTCGAGTCTCGATGATGGCGGATTTCGTCACTTGTTACATAGATCAAATTGAGCCCCCGAACGAGATTACTTACTGGATGGTTCACTAAAAGTGTTGTCAAGGTCGATGCCACAAGCGGAAGTCCGTGGCACGAGTGCCACGACGAAATCGCCTCTCCATGCAGTTCATAACCCCGCCGCAAGAGAACGCCAACACTATTGTGAAACGACGGGGGGTTACTAATAGTTTCCTGTCCCGGGGCTAGTGGCGCAGAGGTCGTGGCACGGCACCATGCCACTGGCACTAGCAGCAGACCTTGACACCACTGCGCTAAAATATTAACAAAAAAAGGCGAGTATTACGAAAAAGGTGCAATAATTTATTCCGCTTTGTACACGTCGAGGGGAAGGAGTCGGAATGGCCGCCGGTGATGGAGAGGGGAACCAGCGCGGCGGGCGCCCGCGCCCGCGTCCGCGCGCCTCAGATGAACTCGAAGCCCTCGAACTTGCGGTCGGCCACCAGGGTGTCCGGCAGCAGCACGGCGCCGGCCAGCGTGAAGGCCGTGATGAAGGTGGCGACGCGGTCGCGCGTCTCCAGCGTGCGCAGCGCCACCACCACGCTGTCGCCGCTGTCCGGCAGGAACTTGAAGCTGGAGAAGCCGCGCGTCGGCACGAACTCGCCCACGTGCGCCACCTGTGCCGCAAACAAAAAACACACGCGCCCGCTCAGCGAGACTGCACGCGAAACGAGGTGCGCTGTGACGTAACACTTGCCGCTTTAGGCTCTCAGCGCGAAGCACCAAACGGTCAACAGCAGGAAACAAAGCATGGGACGCTATTACATAATTAGGGATGGCAAAAAAAAATCGATGTTTTCAAAAACAATTGCAAGGTGACGAAATGCCGTCCCGTTCCAAATTCTTGTTTGCAAATATTTAAAAATACAATTCATAAATTTTAATTTTCAATCCCCTCCCAAATTTGTAGCACTTCTGTTCACGTGCCTAGGACGAACTTTCGAATCCTAGTCTCCATCTCTCACTTGCCGAGTTTGAAAAGTGACTTCAATAAAACTTGAGATAAATCTGAATTAAAATCTGATAATTTAAAACTTTTTTTTTCAAATTTAATAACAAGATAGGTTTTTGATTAATTTTTCCCAAGAATTTCTAATTTGATATGAATGTAATGACAAAAATATTCCGATAACGTTCATTTTCCATCAAATTCCTCCCCTCTTTTTCTCTCGCATTGCACTTGCAAGACCTTAGATTTATCTTTTTGATTTGTATTAAATTTTGAAAGTTGGCAGGCTGCTCTCGTGATGTAAATAAAATTTCCAGTAGCCTATTCTTTCTTTTTTTTTAAGGATTGCTCGCAATCAACAGTGTTTCACAAATGTCTCTGTTCTCGATCTATAAACGGCATGAAACGGTTTGCAGCGTGACGCAATTAGTATGACGGTTTGCTATTCACAAACTTTCTTCAGTGTTATTGCCTTCTTTTATTTTTTTGTTACAATATATTTAAACTGCATTTTGAGCCTTGACAACATTGAACACTGATTGGAAAATTAAGATGACGGTCAATTTTAAGGCCGAATATACATTAAACTAATACTGACGTGTATTGATTGTATCAAATTAGAACCAGGACGTTTTACATCGATATGTTTCATCATATTTAAAATATCCAAATTTTTAGCGACACTGCACACCTTTCGTTGATGTATCGAAGAATCGATATATCGATTTTTCTAAAATTTGCCATCAATGTACTGCCACTTGAGGCTCACTGGGAGAAACACCAAATGGTCAACTAGCAGGAAACAAAGCTAGGTGAACGAATGCATTCGTCTGAAGCTTTCGGTTCAATGCGCATTTTTAGCACACCTTTTAAAGCACTTCCACAGCGACTAATAATAATTTTGTCATAATTTTGTTTTTAAAACATTAACCTACCATGTGACTCAAAAAATATTATGTGAGGTACAACTTCACTTCAAACATCAAGTAACACGCCTTTCATTAAATCACTGACGTTTTCAAATTACATTATTTTACTCTCCGAAATCATTAAGCTGATCCACTAAAATAAAACTTCTAAATAATCTTCAATTAATTTCAAGTTAAAAAATAACGAATTAATTTTTCTTAGACCACCCAAAAATTGTTTGCCTTGCCCAGGTTTTCCGGGACGGCGGCGGCCGGGCGGCGGCGACCTGGAGGCAGCCTTCGAGAAAACGTTTTGCGCTATCTGCGGCCAGGGCCGAAGCGATAGCCACCGATAAGTCGAACATTTGTGACACTTTATAAATAAACTACTTCACAAATTATTTTTTTGTACTTTTTTATGTCAATTGAATGTTATAAATGTACAGTGGAAAAATTGGTTCAAGAATACAATTTCAAAGGCTTGAGTCCAAAAGTTCGAAACACAACTCGATCTCTGAGACTGTACTGTGTAAGATTCACTCCATTGTAGTTCTCTACCTTTCATTGATCGTAAGCATGATAACGTTTGGGTGCTGTCATCGCTTCTACAGAATCTTGATATACATCATGTAAGTTTATCGTCAATTTCTATTTAAATATCGTTTGTTTTGAAAAAAGGGCGATTTTCCGGCAGAAAAAGTCGTATTGTAGGTCACTTGACACCGAAAATATAGACAAATCATGTTTCTACAAGTAGTACATTACTTCCTCAAACACGTCTGAATGCACCTTTTGCAGTCCTTGATAGCAAGAAAGAGGACCCAAAAGCGTCCGTCCGAGAACAACTCTTTCGCCTAAAATATTCCTAGGATCTTTAGCAATTAATATTCCCCAATCGAAGTTATGTTGATCTATTCTTTTTATTTTACACACATGTAATTTTTTAAATATATCTTATTATTGATGTATAAATTGCGGATGTTTTTAAATATATTATTGCATTTGCGAGTACAAGTACTTCACATGATTTCCTTGTGAAGTTTATCGATATTTCAAACGTTTTCTGTGAAAATGAGCCCAAAATTGCGCATTTGAAGAAACGCTAAAAACTATACTTTCTCAAAAATTGCTCCAATTTTTTCCATGAAAATTTTCATATAAAACCAGCTATTAATCAAGTCGAATTTCCATTCTATCATTAGGGCACCGAAAAAAATGTAGAAAATGTGAAAAACTACGTGTTTTTGGTAAACAATTTCCTCAATATAAATTTACTTGAAATTAAACTTACTCATTGTGTTCACAGACATGTGCTGCAAATATCATTTTACACACTTTCAGTAGAGTTAGATAATTTTGAAACTAGTGGCGCAACAGAATGGCACAGACTTTCCCGTATTAGTTTTCTATTTCCTTTGGTCTCAGCTAGCTATTCGGACTTGCCATGAACTCTTGCCAGCTGCCATCTATCGCCGCCCAAATTACTTTTTTAAACATTTTCTTAATTTTTCGGTTTCTTAATAGTAGAATGGAAATATTATTTTAAGAAAATTAAAGAACAGTTGAACCTCATCCTAATTGGCAATTTTATTTGAAAAATTTGGTGCCGTTTTTAAGAGAACGGTGTTTCAGCTCTACTGTAAATGCGAAATATAAAACTCTTTTTCACATATATAATAATTTTTTTTCGAAAAATTTTATTTGAAGTCATTTAAAGCACTTTAACTTACAAATACAACAGCGTTTACAAATTGTGGGAAACGTGGATATTAACGATGTGAGAGATCTTTAAAACAAATACATGTGTAATTTTTGGAAAAAAAATGAACTTTACGTCATATTAAAGAGTGCAATTAGCACTATCCGTTCGAAAAGTTTGAAGAAAAATTAGCGGCCCTATAGCGGAAGTTTCAATTCTGTGTTGCATTAATGAATTTTGTTTACATGCTAAGTCTTTAATATTTCTTTTATGTTCTAATAATCTGGTACTCAATTTTCTTTTAGTTTGACCAATATAAGATTTATTACAATCTTTACAATTGATTTGATATACTACATTATTTATATCTAATTTTGCTCTAAAATCTTTCACATTTTGGAAATGTATAAAACGTTCCGTATTTGACAATAGCTATAAGCACAATGATATTGTTTGTTCCCACAATGTAAGAAGAAAGCCCCTCTCAAATAAGCGAAATTTCACATGCTCTGATCACGTAAATAACATTTTAGAACTAGTTAAAAAAGTGGACCAGTTAACCTAACTCTCCCCTACTTGATAGCTTTAAGCTTTAGTGCTAGCACATTTTTATTATCGATATCATCGGTCAGTGCATCGGCGCCGCGGAAAAGCACTGGAGTGCCGGCTCGTGTGCACGTGCAGACCTCCCAGGCTTCCACTTGTGTGTGACTAATCGAGGGGGTGGGTCGGCGGGTGGTCGGACAGAACCCTGGCGCCGCCACTGACCTCTTTGTCGTGCTACGTGGAGCAATTCTCGGGCTCGCAGCCGTAATGGATTCGGTATCACTACAGTATACAGGAAACTAATTTCAAACTCAACAATAAAGGAAAAATGAAAGGTTTCAAATGCTTCAATAAAAACAAAACAAATTGTCATCATGCGTCTGGTGGAGTGGCTACATTTGTCAAAGAAAACTTCTCTGTCACCGAATTACACATCAGCTCTGATTTGGAGGTAGTTGCTATTCAAATATTCCCAATTAATATTTGCATCTGTAATATTTATATTCCTAATAGTTATGCACTTGAATCCATGGAGATATGTAATATTATAAAACAACTCCCTAAACCGTTCTTATTGTTGGGTGATTTTAACTCCCATAATAAATTATGGGGATCCTGTTTTAATGACTCAAGAGGAATGAAGATAGAAACAGTTATTGAAGATACAAACATGATCTTGTTAAATAATAGTCAACCTACCCATATAAATATAAGTAGTGGTAACTTTAGTACTATTGACCTCACTCTAAGCTCCTCACAAATGCAGCTGGTGGGTGGAAGAAACTGCTCATGATAGTGACCACTTTCCAGTATTCACAAAAGTTGATTTTCCATATGATGTGGATAGTAACACTAACGGAATCCAAAAATGGAAATTTAGCCAAGCTAATTGGAAGAAATATAGTGATATAATCAATACATCCCTTCATGATTTTGACTTCAATAATCTCATGAATGAGAATGTGGATTCCATAGTTACCAACTTCTCAGATATAATTAAACAAGCAGCAAATGAAGCAATAGGAACTTATACACCATCTTTGAAGACCAAATTTGTTCCCTGGTGGAATGAGAAGTGTAAAGAAGCTATTAAAATATCCAATCATGCTTACAACCGGTACAAACAACATAAAACTTATAACAAAATTGAATACAAACGAACAAGAGCTCTCACCAGAAGAATCCTTAAAGAGAGTAAAAGCAACTCCTGGAATAATTTTGTGTCGTCTATTAGCTCGAACAATAGTATAAGAGAATCATGGAAGAAAATAAATGCAATTCAAGGACACAAAAGATATAGCCAGATACATTTTATTCAAGACGGAAATAAAATCATTACACAATCTGCAGATATTGCCAACGTACTAGCTGATACTTTTGTCAGAAATTCTAGCTCTCAGAACTTCTCCGATGTCTTTCAAGAATATAAAAATGAAGAAGAAAAAGAACTTCCTGATGATTATGATGACAAATGCTCACCCCTTCAACTAAATAATCCCATAACCATGGAAGAACTTCTTACGACCATTGAATCCACCAATAATTCCTCTCCTGGTCCGGACAATATTCCGAATATCCTCATCAAAAATCTCCCCACACTTGGAAAGGAAGTTTTACTAGATGTATATAACTATATTTGGACGAAAAGAGTATTTCCCAAGATCTGGAAGATGGCCATAGTAGTACCTGTTGCTAAACCTGTTAATGACCCATCCAAATCTGATAACTACCGTCCTATATCACTTACATGTAACATGTGCAAAATACTCGAGAAAATTGTCAACAAACGTCTCAGATGGTTCCTTGATACTCAGAAAATCATAAATGATAATCAATTCGGCTTTCGATCTGGACACTCCACTATGTCACATCTAATTAGTGTTGATAGTCAAATTCAGGAGGCACTTATGAACAATCAACACGTAATTGCTGTTAGCCTGGATATAGAGAAAGCGTACGACAGGGTATGGAAACGACGGATCTTGAAGATTTTGCAGATAATAGGAATAAAAGGAAATATGTATGATTTTATTAAAAACTTTTCTCTTGATCGCAGATTACAAGTTAGGATCAATGGGCAACTTTCAGATATTAAACAGATTGAAAATGGTGTACCCCAAGGATCCGTTCTAAGCGTGACTCTTTTCCTACTATCAATTAATGATATAGACAAGGGGGTTCAACCACCAGTTATTATAAGAAAATATGCGGATGACATTACTGTACTATGCAAAGGAAAATCTGTCCCATCTACTCAAAAGACCATGCAAAAAGCACTAAACACAATTTTTGAATGGTCTTTGAGCACAGGGTTTAAATTTTCTGCCAAGAAAACAGAATGCATGTTTTTCTCAAAGACAATTGATACAGTATCTCCTAAACTCCAGCTTGGATCTCAACCCCTTCGCTTTGTTAACAAAATGAAAATTCTTGGACTACAATTTGACCCAAAATTAACTTGGAAGATCCACATACAAGAACTAATAATGGAATGCAAGAAGAGACTTAACGTTATTAAATGCCTCTCCAACAATAACTGGGGTGCTGATAAAAACCTCCTGCTATTAACATATAAAGCTATCATTCGATCAAAAATCGATTATGGTTCACTCTTATACCAATCTGCTAACAAAAAGAGCTGAGGAAAATAGAATCAATGCACAATAGAGGGCTTAGAATAAGCACTGGATGCTTCTACACCACCACTATAGGAAGTATACTTATTGAAGCACAAGAAACCTCATTAAACCACCGAAGGAAAACTGTCTATCTCAAGTATGCTGCTAAAGCTGCCTCGTCTACTAACCCTATAATACACAATGACATTTTTCCTCGGCTAAAGAATATCTATAATAGTCACTTTCGATATAAACCTATGTACAGTAGAATAACCCAGAACTAAATAAAGAACTAAACATTAAAAGTATAAGTGCTGAGAAACAGACAATTCCAAATACCACCATGGACCATAGAAAAAATGACATTAGAGCTATCACTCACTGATTATAACAATAGCAATTTAACAAAAGAAGATTGGAACACAATTTAAAGAAGTAATCCAGAAGTATAAAAACTACTCCCATTTTTATATTAGTAACAAAAATAGTGAACAAGATACTGAAGCCATAGAATAAACACCCAATGAAAAATTTAGTTTCTTAATACATCACCACTGCAGTTCTAATAGCACTGAAAGTTATGCTTTAATGACAGCACTAAAAATGATACATCAATCGCTGGACTCAAATACAATTGTATTCACAAACTCACTCTCTACAATAAAACTATGCTCCAACAAAACTTCAAACTCTGAAATGGCTGTCAAGATTCAAGAACTACACCATCTTATTCAAAGGCTTGGAAAAAAACTTGTTATCTTCTGGATTCCCCCTCTTTTGGATATACCACAGGCTGCACCAGGAAGTCAGATTCCAACATCACTAGTCGACCTCCGGTCAGTAAAAAATGTGCATAACATAGCACACACGACAAATGATATCTGGAAGTACTTGTATGGAAAAATGAAAACCAAGTGGAGCGAAGATTGGAAAATTTATAAGGCTAGTAGTATTCATAAGAAGATAAAAAACTTCTACAACCTGCAAACTTCAAAAAAACTGTGCCGCAAAGATCAAGTTACAATCACCAGAATTAGATCAGAACACACGAGGCTTAATCACCTCTACCTAATAAACCAGAATACTCCCCCAATTTGTAATACATGTAATGAACAAATAACAATAATGCATATTATTCAGGAATGTCCTATGTACAATCAATCCCGCCAAACAATCTTACAGAACTTTAATTCTGACGCTTTACTTTATTCAAGCTCCCTACAAGAAAAAAATTTAAAATTTTGCAAATCAATTAATGTCGAACTGTAAAACAAACTGTAATATTGTTTTTAAGCATACGTACTGTGTAAATTATCACATGTAGGAAAATATTTCCAACCCCTGGTATAATATACACTGTAATGTCTCACTATTCACTGTACAAAAATGTATAATTGACAAAAAAAGGAAAAAAAATCTAACCATGCTATGTAAACTTACAGAACCTTGTAAACTTAATGTATGTACCTTATTGTAAAATTATAGAATAGTCGCTAATAACCTCGCAGTTGATGCGACTCAACATAATATTTCCAGTACCTTTCTGATAAGGTTATTTTCAAGAGATTCGATTTACATCCTGAAACTTTATACGTGCGCGTAAACTTAGTGAACTGGGCTGAATGTTTCGGCTACAATGCTTTTGGTTCTCTGGCTTAATATTTATTTTTGTTTATATAATGTTTGGAAATATATTTTTATTGTCCACGTTTTGTACTACAGTGTAAAATGAAGATTACTTACAAATAAATGTAAACTGTTGATAACTATATATTTATTTAATGCACATTTTTAGTTTTAAGCGCATTTATTTGCTACTTTACGCGCATTTATTTGCTACTTTATGCGCATACATTGTCAACTTTAAGTACATGATTGCATGATTATTTTTAACTTTTTTAGGGCATGAAGTTCCAGGGTCTACTCATGACATTTGTAGCAAAATAATTGTTCACGCAACTAATGATATGTACATATATTTACAATTTGATACACCTGACAGCCTGGCTAGCAGCTGCACAAATTCCTTTCACTTGAATGACGCTGTGTTGCGCAGAATGTGTTAAAGTGGATCGTAATTTCACTTTGATCCTATTTGACTAGCGCAGTACTCCCTAGCAGGCGGACAGGTAACCATAGCCACCTGCGGCAGCATGCAAGGGTTGATTTAGGTAGATGTCCGCCAGATGGCCTTGGATGAATGCCACGAAACTATTCATTGTAAAAGTTTAACTTATAAAAGTCGTAGAGAAAGTACTGTATGAAACTCGATGTAATAGGTATTAATACACTCGTGTATTAATACCCGTCATTACATCATCGTTTCATAATGTACTATTGCATTACAGGTCCCTCAGAGGCTCCCATTTTGTAACCTGAAGCGTAGAATACGATCAGCGGGAGAAGTAAGAGAAGAAGAGATCTGAATTGCATGAAAATATCCCTCAGTAATTCAGATAGGAGGAATACCACTAATTCATAAATAGGCGAAGCAACGGTAGTATACTAGCCTCAAGAAATAGGTTTTTATTTTGTACAAAATTTGTCACTAGCTTTCCATAACAAATGGGTACTCCTTTGCAGTTCTTTTGGTTGAATTTAAGCTTTAAATTCAAATATACAGGTAGAATGTATTTTCCTTGCAAGGGTCATTCCATATTAAATCAACAGTTTTATTTAAAATTTTACCTCACCATTTTAGATTCAGATGATATTTGACACACAGGTAGTGCGAATGGAGAATAAGAAAACTACAAATTTTGAGTAAAATATTTCCACCCGTTTCTGAAATACAGCCATGTAAAATATTGCAAAATTGGGTTCCCGAAAATGTTTAAATTGATGTAGAACCTCCTAAATTAAGATAGCTGGAACAGGTGTCATTTTGCAGATTTCTTTATGGCCTTTTATAAGACATACAACTCAATAGATGTTGCGTTCAAAAAGTTTTTCAAATTTGAATTTAAAATTTTGATTTTGAGATTTTTCAAATTTTGCGGAACAAATCCCAGAGCTCCGATAACTATCGGGACGACCTGTGATTTTACGCCCCACATTCGGCTGATCTCGATTTCCAAACTCTTATATTTAAGACGTTTCTCTGCCTCCTTGGTTACGTCGTTTTGATCGCAAGGTACAGCAACAGGATGACTATATCGGGTTGGTTTGCCGCTATCGTGCGATCAGCTTGGGTGTTGGTCATATTGTACCCAATCCAATAGATGTCACCGGCTTTGGTGAGTGTTCGTACCACTTGGGGCATGTGTTTGGAACTTCGAGGGCGGTACAGATCTGCCAGTACAGGTAACTACACACCCTGTCGTGTCTTTTCAAGTATTCGGTCTTTGCTAGGATTGGACAAGCTGAGATAATGTGATCAATGGTTTCTATGTGTTCCATGCAAATGCGGTATTTATCATCTCTAGAAATTTTGAGAACCGCTTTCTCATAATGTCGTGTTCTCAATGCCTGATCTTGCGCAGCTATTACAAGTGCTTCCGATTCTGGCTTCATTCTTCCCCTTTTGAGCCTCATAAATTATTGATCTTTACTGATCTACACCCTGTCCATTCGTTTCAAATATTGTACGTGGAGTGGTTTATCTCTCTCCACTACTTCTTTAACATTTTTTGTGTCTCACATTTCATGTTAAGTAGTATCGGAAGTTCAGTGTCTCTGTTATTCTGCGAGTCTTGCATAGTCTTATTCGCAATGCTTCTTGCTACACTACACTCTGTTTCCCATTTTTCAGTCAGATTTTATGACCTGCCTCATTAGTGGGTCATCTTGATGGCTGACTACATACTTTCCCATTCCGACTATTGCATTGTGCCAGGAGGCTTCAATTTGTCTCACGCCTCTTCCTCCTTCCTTATGTGACACAAAGTCTATATACATCAGCTCGAGGGTGGGCAACATGATGCAATGTAAGCAGTTTTCTGGTTTTTCGATCCATGATGCGAATTTTCTGCTCAGTCCAGTCCACTAGTCCGAAACTGTATTCGGCTACAGGCACCGCCAAACTACCTATTGCTGATATTTTATTCCTTGAGTTTAGAGCGGACTGCAGGCCAAGTCTCACTCTTCTATAATACTCCCTGCGAATTCTCTCTTTCATTGTGTCGTTCGAGATGGTCTCACATTCTTCAATGTCCAGATATTTGTACGTATTACCTAGCTCAAGATCTTGCATCACAGTGTGCGTATCAACTTCAATGTTCTCTGATGTCACTTTGCCTTTTTTAAGTTGATTTTTGCACACTTGTCAAGACCAAACTTCATACAGATGTCATTGCTAAAATCATTGATGACGGACAGCATTTAGGACAGAATCATTATTATTATTATTATTATTATTATTATTATTATTATTATTATTCCATTACATCACGACTAAAGATGTTATGAGTCGGCTGAATATAAAATCTACTCCAGGTTGCAACCAGCTACCTAAGGAGCAGATCCGGTGACTATCAGTGCCTCTACAATACTTTACGCAAAATGTGGGCTGTTCCAAATAAAGCGATTTCTTGCACTTCCCATTCTTTTGAATTACCTGGAAGTTTAGACAAGTTCTTACTCAAATTTTGCGGAACAAATCCCAGAGCTCCGATAACTATCGGGACGACCTGTGCTTTTATGCCCCACATTCGGCTGATCTCGATTTCCAAACTCTTGTATTTAAGACGTTTCTCTGCCTCTTGGTAACGTTTTGATCGCAAGGTACAGCAACATCGATAAGTAAACACGATTTTTTCGCCAAATCCCGGATAACTATATCCGGTTTGTTTGCCGCTATCGTGCGATCAGTTTGAATTTGTTGGTCGTACAATATCGTACACAATCCAACAGATGTCACCGGTTTTGGTGAGTGTTCGTACCACTTGGGGCATGTATTTGGAACTTCGAGGGCGGTACAGATCTGCCAGTGGAGGTAGCTACACACCCTGTCATGTCTTTTCAGGTATTCCGTATTTGCTAGGATTGGACAAGCTGAGACAATATGATCAATGGTTTCTACTTGCTCCAGACAAATGCGGCATTTATCATCTTGGGAAATTTTGAGAACCGCTTTATCGTAATGTCGTTTTCTCAAGGCCTGATCTTGGGCAGCTATTACAAGTGCTTCCGATTCTGGCTTCATTCTTCCCCTTTTAAGCCACATAAATGATTGATCTTTATTGATCTGCACCTTGTCCATTCTTTTTAGGTATTGTCCGTGGAGTGGTTTGTCTCTCCACGATTTCTTTAATATTTTTTGTGTCTCACACTTCATGTTTAGCAGCATCAGAAGTTCAGTGTCTGTGTTATTCGACGTGTCTTGCCTAGTTTTCTTCGCAATGCTTCTAGCTACACTAACAATGCCTCTGTTTCCCATTCTTCGGTCAGATTTCATGACCTGCCTCATTAAAGGGTCATCTTGATGGCTGACTACATACTTTCCCATCCCGACTATTGCGTTGTGCCAGGAGGCCTCAATTTGTCTGAGGCCTCTTCCTCCTTCCTTATGTGACACATAAAGTCTATGTATATCAGCTCGAGGGTGGGCAACATGATGAATTGTTAGCAGTTTTCTGATATTTCGATCCATGGTGCGAATTTCCTGCTCAGTCCAGTCCACTAGTCCAAAACTGTATTCGGCTACAGGTACCGCCAAACTACCTATTGCAGAAATTTTATTCCTGGAATTCAGAGCGGACTGCAGGACCAGTCTCACTCTCCTATAAT
Source organism: Acheta domesticus (assembly GCA_031308135.1). NCBI lineage: Eukaryota > Metazoa > Arthropoda > Insecta > Orthoptera > Gryllidae > Acheta > Acheta domesticus. Next base: position 71,980,432 of record JAHLJT010003656.1, on the reverse strand, counting down.
ATTATTATATATATATATATATATATATATATATATATATATATATATATATATTATTTATATTAGACCGCGGAACTTCACGCAATTGCATATTTTTACAGACTCTGCATATCGAAAGGAAATGTATATAACTTTACCTATCACCAAAAATAAAACAAATCAAGGTCACCTTTCAGTTGAAGCAGATACGTGGGAACCTAAACATTTAAGCGAAATGAATCGTTGAGAAAAGAATGCCATTAATGAAAAAAGCACAGTGAGTGACATAATCTCATAGTACATCAATGAATAGGCGATTGAACTGCAACCCGGAGGAGAACGTCCGAAGTCTTTCTGATCGAGAAGAGAATCTTGTTATGAAAATAATAAAGAAGGGCCCTCGTATTCATGCACCAAAAAGTTATTCCACAGTTATAAATTGGAATTGGTAAGAAAGTAAATCCCGAAACCGTGCGAAGGGTACTAAGGAGGTTCAATTTCCATGCCCGCGTTGTCAGAAGAAAGCCACTTCTAAGTTGAAAGAGATAGACCCGAAAAGATCTGACTTCGATCTACTTCTAAACAAAAACCTGGATTATATGCACTTAAATACAGCGCATACATTAAAATACGCAGTTAAACTAAAAAATTGCACACATTCAAAATAAAAATAGGGTATATTTGTTTTATTTTTGGTGGTAGGTAAAGTTACATACATTTCCTTTCGATATGCACAGTCAGTAAAAATATGCAATTGCATGAAGTTCCGCGGTCTAATAATAATAATAATAATAATTATAATTTTAAATATTGTGCATATTAATTAAAGATTACCATATGAACCCATTGCAGTCCCATTTTTAAACTTGCAGCATCTGTTTGGAAATATATAAAGAATATTATTTTAGAATTTTTTCAATTTTTTTGAAGTTGAACATTTTGAAAAAACTCAAAATCAAAATTTTGAATTCAAATTTGAAAAATGTTTTGAACGCAACCCCTATTGAGTTGTATATCATATAAAAGGCTAAAGATTACCATATGAACCCATTGCAGTCCCATTTTTAAACTTGCACCATCTGTTTGGAAATATATAAGGAATATTATTTTAGAATTTTTTCAATTTTTTTGATGTTGAGCATTTTGAAAAAACTCAAAATCAAAATTTTGAATTCAAATTTGAAAAATGTTTTGAACGCAACCCCTATTGAGTTGTATATCATATAAAAGGCTATAAAGAAAGCTGCAAAATGACACCTGTTTCAGTTCTCTATCTTAATTTGGTGAGGTTCTATGTCAATTTAAAAATTTTCGGGAACCCAATTTTGAAAAATTTTACATGGCTGTATTTTACAAACGGGTGGAAATATTTTACTCAAAATTTGTAGTTTTCTTATTTTTCATTCATACTACCTATGTGTCAAATTTCATCTGAATCTGAGATGGTGATGTAAAATGACTGTGTTGATTAATATGGAATTACCCGTGTTGATTTAATATGGAATGACCCGCAAGAAAAGTGTCATGAATGCAGTGTTTGATTCCTTAGCTCAATTGATAGAGATGTCTGCATAACGGAAGTCCTGAACTCGGATCCACGAGGTACCAAATATTTGCTCTTTGTGACAATCTATTTCTAGTATGATTATGTGATGTATTAGTAGTTTCATAGTCGTGACATAAATTGAAACTAAAACAAACTACATCTGATCCAAAATGTGAATAATTTTATTATGTTGATATAAAACCATTTCTGCCAATTTTACCACTTATAAAATTGATTTGTTTTCTGTTACAACATGAAAAGATGGCAGAGATACAATTATAATTTTATTAACACATATACTAGATTTGTATGTCAAGAGGTATTTAAATAGTAATTAGATGGTGTCTACAATACCAGATTATTCTTCTGTAAAATCTGTATCTGTATTGTACCTCTATGATCATGTAAGATTGTTTTCAGAATAAATTTTATAAATACTATACAGAAAAAAGTTTGTTTTTAATAGTTGTCAATTTATTCTTCCCCTGCTCAAATTATTTTGTATTTTTATATAGCGCTCAAATAGCGGAGTACGTGATGTTATGGAGGTTATTATTTACATTGTATGCCCAAAAAGTAGATCGAAAACCGTGCACTTGAGCCAGCTGGTTCAGCGATCAAGAAGTATCCATTCTGGCCACAGAGTGCAGTGTTGTCGATTTAACTCCTGTACCTTATTGTATATGGTGCCACGCGAGATCCCTCTTGTAATGTCACCTTAGGTTCAACAATATCCGTGACATTCCATTTGAAATCATGGGAAAATGTCGACGCATTCGATAATTAAATTAATTTACTGATAACCATATAAAGAACCGAAGTATTTTGAGTTCCTAAAAGTAATCACATATGTCAGTTCTGCTACACAACAAATTCTACAACATGAGTACATTACATTATTCGATTTAATGAAAAACATCCATTTTGTTTGACTTACAGATTCCCATAAAATACAACGTAATGGAGATGTGTTTCAAATCGTTAATGAGTGATCAAATTATTAAGTGCTTTCTGTGTAGTTAAAGTATTGTTTCTATGGAAAATTATCTTAAAAAAATTGGGCTGATTAATTGGCAGTATGTATTATGTTATGTAAAAATGCTCTACTTTGGAACAGAGCATGAATGCACCAGATTATACCGCCCCGGCGCCTTCATTATGGTCATGTATATTTTTTTTTAAGTTTTCGCACACATAACATGGATTCTGGCTACTCCACGAGTTAGAGGATTTTTTTCTAAATTTTAAAACTGGATTTATCCACTTTTTCGTTATCAGGGGCCGGTAATGAAAATTTTCTGCCGAAAATTCGCCGTTTTTTCGCTCGCTCTTTTTTCTCTCTCGTGTGTAAGCGGTAGCGAGAAAGTAAAAAGCATTAGATGAAATCGTGATTAACAAAACTACAACTAGATGTGAAATAATAACGAATGGCCTACGATGGCGTGACAACGGTGCATAAATTCTTACAATTACCATTAGCTTGAACACTAACGTAATAAACATAAAGAACCTCTCTGAGAGACAACAACGATTTGTCTTGGAAGGGGCACTATACTGCGATTTTTGTAGGAAGAGCTCTCAAGATAACTCAAATCCCATCTTCGCGATGGAATATGTCACGGCATTTCGTATCATTCACAGTCGTTCCGCTAGATTTCGCACGATCGCGACCGTATGAAGCAGTGCTTGCGATAATGCGACTTCTACCGGCAAGACCGAGAAAAGACGCGAAATGCCGTGACATATTCCATCGCGAAGATAGGATTTGAGTTATCTTGAGAGCTCTTCCTACAAAAATCGCAGTATAACACCTCATCACATACTGAATGCAAAATATACCCCTGTCTGAGGGCGGGAGAGAGAAAAAGAAACAGTGTCCGTATCGAATCACTGCTGCTCGCTCTCGAATTTATTTCATTTCTTCTAATTAGTCCAGTCAGTGGGTAATGAAAAAGGAAGGTTACCAAAAAAAAGGGTCATAAAACCTCTAGTTTTCGACCTCCCAGACCTTGTGATAACTCTAAGAGGCTTGAAAAAACGGTATTTTTTCTGCTTTGTTTCGGTTTTTCCTCTATAGCTCTTTAACCTTACATCCTATAGAAAAACACTTCAAATGAATATTAAAGAGGAAATTTACTACAACTTTTGGACAAAACATTTTTTTTCGAAACCAATTACCAAGCGAGCTACAGATTTTCGAAAAAAACGGTATTTTTTCAATTCTCAAAAATGTGTGCTAACATACACATTATAATCAACCTATAATAAATATAATAGTTATTATGTGTAATACTATCATTTATCTTATCACTTTGACTCATAAAATGCTCTGACTCTTAAACTTTGCATCATAAATGTACCCAATGCCAAAAATATCAATGTACCAAAAAAACTGATGGATAAGTAGGATATGTAGAATGTGTGTTCGTTTTCCACCTTAACTCTTCAACGAGGGAACAATGCCATTTCATCAAAACTGGGCATACTTACTGGGCAATTATAATCGGGTAAAAGACCACACAAGGGGGTAAGACACTCCTAGAGGGCTGGGTGAGAATGGTGCGATATTTACAAACCATCACTACGCAACCCGCAATGCACATACTGTATATAATGTGCACTGAGCGAGCAGTGTCCATAACGGGCATAGCTGCTTTGTACATAATTGTCATAAATAAATACACCCAATATTTTAAAGAGAAAATATCCTGCTTCTGTATATTTTTTCTAAACCTAACACTAAGCGACTTACCACCCCAGAACAGAACAAACTAGTGGTGGAACAAAATGGCACAGACTTTCCCGTATTAGTTTTCTATTGCATTTGGTCTTGGCTAGCTATTCAGACTTGCCACATATTCTTGCCAGCTGCCATCTATCGTCGTCCAAGAACCTTTTTTAAATTTTTTTTTTCATTTTCTTAGTTTTTTTTTCCTTTTCTAATAGTAAAACAAAAATATTCTTTTAATAATATTAAAGAGCAGTGAAACCTCGTCCTAAGTGGCAATTTCCTTTGAAAACTTTGAAGCCGTTTTTAAGAAAATGGCGTTTAAGCGCCACTGTAAAAGCCAATTACGTCATTTGAAGGACATCAGCTCACAAATACAATAGTGTTTACAAATTGCCGGAAATGTGCATATTAACGGTGTGAGAGATCTTTCAAAAAATTACATTTGTGTAATTTTTGAGAAAATAAAAAAATACCCAAAAATGAACTTTACGTCATATTAAAGACTGCAATTAGCACTATCCGTTCGAAGAGTTTGAAGAGAAAATGTGGAGTCATTTATGAGAAAATGGCGTTTGAACATTTCTGAAAATGCGGAATTTTGAGCTAGTTTTCACAGAAACCGGTTGTTCTCGCGAGACTTTACTTGAAATTATTTAAATCACATGTACTCATTAATATAATAATGTCAACTAATCGATGCTAATGTAAATATTAACGACATGAGAGGCAAATAAAAAAAATACATTTTTGCAGTTTTTGAAAAAAAACAAAAGAAAAGAGTAATATGGCATTTATGCCCTCTCATAGAGTGCATTAGGAATTATCCTTACCAAAAGTTTAAAGAAAAAATTTGGAGCAGTTTTAGAGAAAATCTTGTTTTTGTAATTTTTTAAAATTGCACATATTGCATGTAGTATTGTGCCAAAACTAGGTGGGGAGAACAAATTGAATTTGAAGGAAAAATCTCTATCTTTAATTTTGTAGTTGTGGGAAGAGGCCGAAGAAAATTCAAACTTTTGCAATTTTCGAAAATTCAGAGTTAACCGTGAAATTGGTACCCATGCCACCTTAAGTGTATTTTACTCTGTTCTTACAAGAAATTTAAGAAAAAAATTGGAGCCATTTTTGAGAAAATTTTGAAAATGTCCGGGTGCCTTCATGTAAATGACCCCAAAATTTTATAGAATCTTTTTCAAAATCTCAAAGCTTTGACTCGAGCCAGATCGACGGGTTTTTTCACTTGAAAAAAAAAAAAAAAAAAATCCTACGGGTCATTCCATATTAAATCAACACAGTTATTTACCTCACCATTTTAGATTCAGATGAAATTTGACACATTGTTAGTATGAATAAAAAACAAGAAAACCACAAATTTTGAGTAAGATATTTCCACCCGTGTGTGAAATATAGCCATGTAAAATTTTACAAAATTAGGTTCCCGAAAAGTTTTAAATTGCTGTAGAACCTCTCCAAATTAAGATAGAGAGCTGGAACAGGTGTCATTTTACAGCTTTCTTTATGGCCTTTTATATGATATACAACTCAATGGGGTTGCGTTCAAAACGTTTTTCAAATTTGAATTTACAATTTTAATTTTGAGTTTTTTCAAAATGCTCATCTTCAAAAAATTTTAAAAATTATAAATAATCCTTATATGTTTCCAAACAGATGGTGCAAGTTTAAAAATGGGACTGCAATGGGTTCATATGGTAATCTTTACTTAAATGCACAATATTTAGAAATTCTTTAAAATTCTTTTATAAGGCTGTCACACAGATTGATATAAAAGTTCAAAAAGATCCAAAAAAATTTCAGACAGTCAAATTTATTACAATAAAAACTTTTATTTATGGCTATTTTTTGCACAATATTTACTTGCTCTAGATTTTACTGATTTAAAATGCATTTTATTTCACATTATAAGACCTAATATATACAAATTATTAATTTAGTATTTTTTGTTGGTGAGTGTGTTGTGTTTTATTGTTATTGTTATTGTTATTATTATTATTATTATTATTATTATTATTATTATTATTATTATTATTACTATTACCAGATAGCGGAACTTCATGCATATTTTTACTGACTGTGCATATCGAAAGGACATACCGAAAAACCAATCGAAAGCGAAACGTCAGTCTGTGAACAACCATAGCGCCTAAACCTAAGTACGATTTCTTCCAAAATGGATATTCCCCTGTCGATCTGGTTCCACTTGAGGCACCACTATTTGAAAAACTTTCAAAATTTGGGGGTACTTTACATTAAGTCCCCTGGACATTTTCAAAATTTTCTCAAAAACGGCATCAATTTTTCTTTTTAACTTTTGGTAAGGACAGGGCCTAATGTACTCCATGAGATGACATAAACGCCATATTGCTCTATTCCTTTGTTTTCACAAAAAATACAAAAAAGGATTTTTTTTAACTTGTCTTTCGTCGTTAATATTTACAATAGCGGCTTTTGTTCACATTATTATATTTACTAGTACATGTGCTTTAATTAATGTCAAGTAAAGTTTCTCAACAGTTTTCTGTGAAAACTAGCTCAAAATCTCCATTTCCATGAAAAAAATTGGAGCTTGGGGTATTTTTACTTTTTTTCAAAAATTACACAAATGTAATTTTTTTGAAAGATCTCTCACACCTTTAATACACACATTACCAGCAATATATAAACACTATTGTATTTGTGAGTTGATGTACTTCAAATGACTTCTAATGATGTTTTTCAAAAACTCAAAATTTTCTGCCAAAAAGAGCTTCAAATTTCGCATATACAGTAGCATTTAAACGCCATTTTCTTAAAAACAGCTCCATTGTTTGTTTTTTTTGCCATTCAAGACAAGGTTTTATTGTTCTTTAATATTCTAAAAGTAATATTCTGTTCTATCATTAGGAAACCGAAAAATTAAGAAAATGGCAAAAAAATGTACTTTGGTTGGCGACAGATGGCAGCTGGCAAGAGTAAGTAGCAATACCTAATAGCTAGCCCAGACCCAAGGAAATAGAAAACACGGGAAAGTCTGTGCCATTCTGTAGCAACACTTGTTTATCCTTTGACATCCTACTCGAACAGGCGTGGTTGTATAATGTTATTTAATTCTTACGTCAAAGTTAAATAAATTAAAACTTTTAACTTATTACTTTATTAATTATTACTAGTGTACCCATGCGAGAACTCTTGCATGCAATAACCCACCATCTTCCTTATTTTTGCATTTCCATATTAAGCCTGTAATATATATTTTTCGTCAATACACACTTTTCCTCTATCACTAGTAATTGAGATAACAATATAATACACCCTTGTTAATACAAATTATTCTTATTTAACATTATTATCAAGCAAAGAGGTACAATCCCATAGAATATCAAGTAATTTCATATACAGTTGCAGATTCTACAGGCTCAGAACAGGTGGGGTACAATCGAGAAGCATTGAACCAGCAAAAACGGAATAGAATGGTCACAAAGATCTCATCCTGTAGATTATGGTGTGAGGAACATTTCTTTGAAATCTTTGGGCTCAAAATGTTAGTAATTTAGGTCCTAGAACATTTTACTAAGGAGTTGTTTAACAATATAATTTAAAAATCGTGACGTGTTTTGTGGGTTGCATTTTACATTAATACTTATATGAGCTTTTTAAACAAATCCTTCATATTTTTAAAGTCAAGTGCAATTCGTCACGTCTCCTTGAAATTCTTTTCTTTAGAGGCCTCACTTATAAATACTGGTTGCATGTGAAGGTTGCAAAGGGTAGGTATACTACTGAAATAATATAGGAGACGATTATTTAAACTTTTAAAATAAATTACTTCAAAGTTAAATGTTTTATTAAATGTGCTCTTTTACCTTAATATCCTCGAAATCTTCATCAGCAGTGAGGATTAGATTGGTGCCCATCTCCTCATCTCTATGCTCATTATATCGATCTTTTGAGGCACGTCGTGGAAGAAACACCCATTTTTGATGAACAGGACTCCAACATACAGCTTCATGAATCATATAGCCTAGGAAAATATTAAAAAATTTAACTTTAACACCAACAAATCCTCAATAACAACTTAAATGGAAAAAGGAAAAAAAAAAAAAAAAAAATAATAATAATAATAATAATAATAATAATAAAAAAAAAAGGATTTACCTGGGAATTCAATGCCAACAGCACGTCGCAACTTGTTATATTTTTCCCGCCAATTTATAGGCACTGCCTCACCACCTGGGGCAACTACTTTAACCCACTGTGGATTTAAATTAATCAGTTCTCCTGTGGGTGATGTCCATTCCTTTCCTAGACCACCAAGCCATAGCCTTCTATTGCGAACAGCTGCCCATTCCATCTTGAATCCTGAATAACAAACAAGAATAAATTGGAAAGGACTATTTTACATAAAAACAGAAAATTTACTGGCACTATTCATTGATATCAAAAAAGTTTGGTTACAGAGGTATTTTTCTTTGACAAACCCAAGGTTTCAAAAATTTACAAAAAAAATAATTGTTTAATCATAAACTTAGAAGTTTTTATTCTTCAAGCAAAACAAACGTTGTTTAATGCAGAATACAAACTTTTAAGTTTATGATTGTGATTTTATTCCTAAATTTTTGAAAACTTTTGTTTGTCAAAAAAATTCTGTGGTTAAACTCTTCTGATATAAAAGGAATATTCACCTAATTTGACAAGAATCTGAGATAATGGACATATATCCACACTGGGTCACATGAATAATACATTACTACAGTTTCATATTATATAAACACAAATTCTTGTTATATCATTTTTTACTGCAATTTCAAAGTAAAATAATAAATAATTTCTTGCTATTAAAATACTCATTATATTAAAAAGCTTAGAAAACAAACCTTTTCGAGTTCTTCCATCACCATCAGTCAGCACAATCCATGGGATTGCTTCTTCGTTGTCTATTTCATACACCACTCCAGTCCTGTCATCCACTGCAAGTAACTTTCCATTAAATGTTACCAATTCAGATAATTCCATTCCTCTTCCACTCTCACCAAGGTTTGATTTTAACACCACAGGTTCAGCATTATCCCAATTTACAGATATATACTTATTTTTTGGATTCCACACAAGATAGCCTTTTTTAAAATAGCTGATCCAAGTATTTTCTTCACTTGTTGACTTGGACTTCTTATCCATGTCACTAATTATTCCTATCCTATAAGAAATTCCCTTTGGCATCTTCACAGGTGGTGTAAGAGGGTAAGTAGAATTATAAAACTCTTGCTGGATAGTGACAGGAGATACCAAATGCTTTATACTTGGAGGAGATTGAACATGCCCCATTGTCACAGAATTAAAATAGTCGCTTGATCTATGCCGACTAGGTGAACTTAAAGTATACAGCACCAACAAAACGATCAATCCTATTGCGGCTATCGCACTAACGAGTTGTGTTTGGATTCTGAAGGTACTGTTCCCTACTCTGTATGCAGTTGGTGTCCGAATTGCCTGTCGCCAGTCGCGTAGTGACATTATCATTTCATATCCGTCTGAATCTTGAGGCATGGGTCCGTAAATGATTATCTTCACCGATCCATAATTTCTCGATCTTCTACACGTAAATTTCAAAACATGCCAACCACACACTTCATGGGGAAAGTTATGACGTGCACCACACTTCACTGGAATGCATGGCCTAGGGTAAATGGGCGGGGAGCAAATCGGAGTTTTCACGTTTTCAGCCACCTCAACTTGTGCAGCAGCACCAGTGCTTCAGTTGTATTCTTTTGGTACGAACTCTTCAGTCAGCGGGAGACGCTTGAGAGTGAAATTTACTCAGTGAATCAGTGATGTGAATATTCAACATTATTAATTCTGAATTGGAATACTCTGAAAAGAAGTAAATTAATGTGATTAAATACACTTTATAAGTGTATCCTTTGCTTTCAGATTTAATCATTTAAATTTCTGAGAAAAATGTGTGAATCGATCACAAAGTGATCGTCAAGCAACATACTGTGTTCTTCAGGAAAGTAGCCAAACATTGAGCCAGTGAGTGGAAGAAATCGTGAAAATGGCGGTGTTAGCAGCCGCGGCTTTGCTCGATGAGCTTATGGGAAGAAATAGAAATATCGCGCCAAATGATAAACCAAAGGAGTTAAATTGGGAAGATCCTGAGGTAAATTTTTGAAGAACGTGCACCTTCTTCTTTCTAGAACATGCAATGACCGTTGTTCAAAGAATTCCACATCGTGGATAGCATTGTTTCAGTTCAGACAATTAGTTCCATTTGTTAAGTTATATTTTGTACATTTTAAGCTTACATTGAAGCTCCAAATAAAGATTGTTGTAATCTACATCGTGTTTTTCCTGTGTTTTTGTTTTCATTTCCAGTATTGCAAGCTGTATTTGGTGAAGTTCTGCCCTCATGATTTATTTGTTAATACCAGAGCTGATCTGGGAGCATGTCCCAAGGTTCATGATGATGAAGTTAAAGCTTTATATGAAAAGTCAAATAGTTATAAGAAACAACAGTATGAAGATGAATTTATACGTTTTTGTCAGAGTATGTTGAATGAAGTTGAAAGAAAGATAATCAAGGGCAAACAACGACTAGCATTAATAGGAAAAACAGAAACAGTAAGTGTGGTGGTGAAATAGTTGGGGGTTGTTGATTGGTAAGAGATGGAGGTTAATTTAAAGTTAAAGTAAAAATTGCTAATGTTGTGCGTTGTATCAGGTTTCCCTTTCTCCTGCGCAAACTCAACGCAATGAAGAACAAATTGCCTTTTTGACTGAAAAGATCAATGGATTGGTGACTGAAGCTGAGAAAGCTGGTATCCAAGGAAATGTAGAACAAGCTCAAGGGTTGATGAAGCTCTGTGACCAACTCAAAGAAGAGCGTGAAGCGCTACGTGGCTCTAATGAAAATAGCCACTGGCAACAGGTGAGTTTTTGGCTTTGTTTTTTAATCTTCTAATTCATCATACCCCACATATCATATCACATTGTAATATGGTTTTCATTTTCGTGTAAATGCACTTTAAACCTGAAAATTATTTCAGACTGCAGAACTTGCAGCAGCGCAAGAGAAACAAATGGAAGTGTGTGATGTGTGTGGTGCCTTCCTCATAGTAGGAGATGCCCAGCAGCGTATTGATGATCATCTTACAGGCAAGCAGCACGTTGGCTATGCGAAGCTAAAGGCTGCTCTAGAGGAATTGATGGTGAGTGGAGACAGGGCGGATAATGCTCATGAGGCCTGCTTGGACCTTATTTTCAATTACTAGTAGTTTGCATTTTTGCAAATGGTACCCATTTGTGGAATTGGATGTTGCTTTTCAAAAGCACTTTGTGCTTTGCAGGCAACAATTATAGATAGTACAGGCAAAGGTGAATAACAACTTTGTAGGCATTACAAACACGATAAATCATCAAATATTTTGATATTACTGTATTGTTTTGACAACAGTTACTGGAAGAGTGGTTATTTTTCATTTCAAAAGTGTATCAACTCTATTGTAAGCATAATGTAACTTGCTGAGACCCACCCTGGCTCTAACTCTTGGTGGCGAAGCTGTAATATTTCTTGTAGTGTAAAGGTTTCATTTCTGTGTAGGCCGCACGTCAGAAGGCCAGAGAGGACAAGGAACGGCGCCGGGAAGAAGAACGTCGTGAACGAGCAAGGCAACGGGAAGAAGAAGAAAGACGCCGAATGCGTGACAAGGAACGCCGAGGCAGTCGTCGTGGTCCTGGCCCTGAAGAGGAGCAGCATCGATCTCATCGTTCACATCATAGAAGTGGTCATAGTCCCCATAGAAGGCGTTCCCGTTCACACAGTCGATCCCATCATGAGCACCGTCGTCGTAAAGGGTCAGAAGAAAGAGGCAGGTGTGTAACAAGCACTGCTTAACTGCTAAAAATAAATTGGCAGAAAACTTTGTTACACAAAATTTGCTTACTCTTAAGTGAAGTTAATTGTCATAAATGGAGTAAAAGTGAACATTTTAAGTTTCAAATAATTAAACTTACATGTGGAAATGCTTCAGATTATTGTTTTATAGAAAAGTTTTATTGCTTTGCTTTATATACTTTACTTTCTCTAAATATGTATGTAGTAAAGAACAGCCAAGTCGACAGAGTACATACAAATACTTTAATCAGGAATTAAAAAGAATATTTTTTCCTTCCAGGCATTCATCGCATCACAGCAGTAGCAGTGGTCATGGTGGAGAGTATCGTGAGAAGCGAAGCTCAGGAAGTCGTCATGATAAGGAGCATCGAAAGGCAGATAAGGATCGGGGTAGGGATGTGGATATATATGATTGATGGGAATGACATTACATTGTGATAACTGAAAGCAGATTCTTTATAAATTTTATGTAAACATACAATGAAATATGCTGTGATTTTTCTCAGAGAAGACTATTGCATAATGTCATTTGCTTGAAAGCTGTTTTGTGGTGTGTGTTTGAGATCAATGTTGGTTTATATGTGATCATGATAAAATGATTGAATTCTTTTGTTGGCCAGTGAATGATTTCAAATAAACGAATGTAAGTTTTAAGTCAATAAAAGCCCCCAAATATAATTAATTGTTTAACTGATCTGATACAAAAGTTCCAAATTAATTCAAAACCCATTAGCACCACAGTGCACTCCTATTGAATAGTCAAGATGGTTTGTTTATGAATAAAAATATGAAGACCTTACAGATGAAATGACAAAAAATTAGCAACTTTCAACTAAGCAAATCAATACTTCTTAAATGCAGAAATCATTGATATTTTATCTGAACATTGACACATTAAATAGAAATAGTGACTAAATTAGTCAAGTAATTGATTACTTAAACAGTTTCATTTATTTGAAATTTTGAATAACTATACATGCCAAAGTATAATTTAAAAAATTTAACTGCATATTTGTGAAAGGAAAAAGAAGTCCTATCTTTAAAATTTTTTCTCTTGAGTGTCATATTAAATATTTTGCATCGTTTATCACTAACATGAGAAATAAATATCAAAATACATGTCATAAAATAGATTAAGAGATACGAATGAAAAGTTACAATTGTTCTTGGTTAAGCATGGGAGTTACCCCCCCCCCCCTTTTTTTTTTTTTTAGTTTTTAAATGAGGCATATCTGAAATACATTGGCGTGAGTTTCTTATGCTCATTTTGAAAAGAGAAGGAAAAAAAGTTGATTGTTTCATAATTACTATGGCTTACATGAGAATTATTATTTTGCAATTTGTAATGATGAGCATTATGTGAAAGAACAAATTTTTCTTCTACCATCTTATAAAAAGAAAGACCAAAGAATGTTATGTTTTGTTTAGGTGTGAATGGGGAATCAGGACGGCGGAGCAGTGGTAGGCCTCCTGCAGAAGCTGAAGCGTAACGTCTGCACTGCTCCAGACAATCAGTGAGTGAGCACAGGCCACAGGTAGGTAGGGCTCCGGCAGCTGCCTAGCTAACTTTGCTTTACCTTGCAGATCTTCCAGGTAAGTGGTTGCCCCTCCCTATCCTCAGCTGGGCACAGCATCTTGATAGGATTTGCTTTTTACTGAAGACTTATTTTCACAATTTGCATGCACTTTGAAAGTTGTTAAACAATTAGAAGGGACGTAGGGGCTTTCATGTTGCGGAACTTCAAAATGTGTATTTGCAAGTAAAAATGTAGAGAAGTGAAGGTAGAATCCATTAGATATTTTAGTATGACATCTTGCCCTGAAAAGGGGAATGTTATTTATTCTACATCTTTTGTAGTGACTGCTTCTGCAAGTTTCATGCTGCTTCGAAGTCCTAATATTGCTAAACATTAGGATTTTTTTTTCTCTTTTTTTTCTTCTTTTCATTTTTGTCTTGCATATAGTATTATAATAATTCAACCAAGCAGAGGTTCAGATGTTACCTATTATGTGGTGCAAGAGAATAAAAATGCATACCTATGCATTGTGAAGAGATATTTTGAAGGCTTAAGACAGTTCACTCATCATTAGATTTTGAAACTATAATAATTATTGAAAAATATGTATATATTTTTTTAATAAGTAATATTAGAAGATTCTTTTAAATTTGATGAACTATAATATATAAAGGTGAGCAGCAAAGATTTACTCACTGATTATAACATTAATTTAACTTGTAGATTGAACACATTTCTCATTTTAAATTTCATTGCCTGAAAAATTAAGATGCATTCATTGCAGTATTGAGGTATTAATTAATTAGTAACTTCATTTTATGACAGAAAACTGAGTAAAAAATAAAGAGAATGTGTTACATGCATTTCATAACGAAATCATAATTTATTGGCTTCACAAGCACAGACTATATGTAATGAGAAGTGCTGACATGGAACAACACTTCACTTATTCACTCATAATTTTTTTTAATGATTTGCCAGTTGTTTGTATACTGAACAAACTGTGAATAAACATTTGATTCAAATTTAAGTAAAATAACATTTTTTTAATACTTTTAACCCGGGAGTGCCCACAATAGATCTGTGAGATCCAAGCCAAAGCAATTTTATGTTCATGAATAATCGTGATGCATTCGTCATTTCATATTTCATGTATTCCTTCATTGTACTTTTCTGAGAATGCCTGGCCTTCTATTTTATCCTTTTGTGGATCATTTCCAGTGAGCGTATTGAAAATATTGTTTTTATAGTGAATTATCATTGGCATTTAAAAAGAAATAATTATTGGTGTTGTCATTGCCAATAATATTATTTGAATAGCAGCTTTTGATGGCTTGGCCACTACTGACTAATTGTTTGTGGCTTCACACAGCAGAAACTGATGATGGCTGAGCCATCGAAAGCTGTTATTCAAATAAAGAATATTGTTGGCAATGACAATGAGCATATTGAAATTTGATTGATACGTTGCATGCACTGGCGCCAGTGCATTGTGAGCTCCAGGCGTAAGCGAAATGTATCATGGCATTATTTTCAGCCGTGTCTACAACAAGTGCCTATTCAGAAAATGTAATCATTTGTCTTATCTAGGATTGACTGTCACAATTTCTTCCCAAAGAAAAAGAAGATATGCAGGAGATGACTGTAGGGAAATGAAAAAAAACAAAGATATGTTTGTTTAGAATATGCCAAAATCATTTGTGGAAATTGTTTATAACTTTATTTAATAAGGTATTTTTTATGATTTTTGTATGCCCTTTGTCAATTTTAATCTTCTCACCGTAAATATTCAGACAAGTTTTTTTGCAATGTAGGATTTATTAACAATTGCATTGAGGAACATGTGCAAACTAAATAAAATATGTATTTCAGTAAATAGAGCTTCAGGTCATTCACATTCACAAAAAGTTGCAGCTATATCTGAGAGATACATTGCAGGCACTCCTGGGTTAATATAGATGCACCTTTAAATTCCACAGTGAGCCACATTTTTCATCTTGGCCAGTTTCTGTTTTACCTAAATTCATTGGGTTGCTTTTGAAGGACTTAACAAGTTGCAAGAACTAATCATTCAGGACAAGATTTCTTCTGAGCATTCACTTTGCTTGATGCCAATGTACCAAGTTCAGTGGCTCACATATTTACTCCTTTGAAAGCATTTTTTTGTCCAAATATATTGTAAATATTTTGGAACAATAGTTACAATGCAGGTATGCTCAATGCCGTGGTTACAGCTACAGATGCTAGTGTAATTCTTAGTGTGAGAGATAAGTATGTTATGTGCAAAAAGACAACACACCCAGCTTTGTGCTAGTATTTATTCTCACATTTTAAATGACAGCATTAGATTTCAGCTCATCATACACTTTATCAGTGTTGTGACACTACTATGATTATTAAGCATTGTATTGATGCCACTTGCCCCACGTCACACTCTGCTATGGAGTTACTAGTGAAAATACTCTGATTTTTAATAAATGCAGTATTGCCTGCATTGTTGTATTGAAAAATTTATGTAACTTTTTAAATCTTGTTTCTTGTATGATTTTAAAATGTTCATTTAAATTCAGGTGACATCTAACTTGTGCAGATTTTTAATTTAAATAATACCATTTTTCCATACAATTATATATTATAAAAATTAATTTTAACTTTATTGAAGTACAACATTGTCAGCTCTTCTCAAAAGTTAGTTTTTATCTGAATTGATCTTAATAATTGAGTACTAAATTTTTATCCATTTTAAAGAGATAACCTTTGGAAGGAATTATGTGCATTCAGTCTTCCCTTGCTTTATATAAAAAATTGTATACAGTTGGTGAGGATCTTCAATTTCCATTATCGATAAAAATCTTGGTGATTAATAATATTAAAACAGAATAGCGATTATTTCAGAAACCTTGCATATTATCATGGTTAATTTCTCACAAAAAGAATTTTCATTGTTGGCTCAAAATTCCAATTCCATAACCCTGTTTTATACATTCTAATTGTAGGAAGTTCATGGGGAGAGAAATAAAGTTTTGAATGTTGAGATGCTTGTGCCTGGTGCACTCCTGTTCCTTTGTGCAGATATGATTGCTTTGATATATTCTTCTGCAAATCCTTTCAGTTCCACTCTTCATCTTGGTTAAAAGGCCCTCAGTGCACCCTGCCTTGTTCTGTTTCCTTGTTTTATTCACTAATGGTGATGGGAAGCAATGTGATATTATTTCCTTTCAGAAATTGGTTGTTTATAATTAAAGTCATACGGTTACTTATTTGCTGTTTTGTAAGGGTGGGAATGGGGTATGTAATCAGGAGGAAATGGTGTAATGAGCTTGTTTCAAAAGTGTGTGAGTGTGTGTGTATGTGCACCAAGTTTAAGCTAGAATATGGTATTGGCAAAACAGTTGTAAAATGATCAGTGTAAATGATTGTAAGAGGGCAACAGAATATTGAAATCTATATTTTATGGGGTGAAACGTCTGTGAAAAATGTGAGAAGATTTCATCACTAGTAGAAATAGAAATTTACTTTGGTGGGTGTGTGTACCAATCCCATGCAGGCCATTTTGGCAGGAAGAGTGCCCGGTGGGTGGCAGCTGGCCCTGTCACTTGCGTGTTTGTTGTTGGGCCAAGGCCTGACAGCAGCCACTCAGCGCTTGGGCCCAACACCCCGCCTGTGTGCAGTCGGGTCCTGTTGTTGTAGCCGACTGCTGTCGTCGAATAGGGGGTGAAAGAGGAGAGTCTTAGTGCAGGTATCTACCAAAGATTTCTATGCCAGAGGAGAGAAAGGGTTGTGTCCTTCAATTCCAGGGTAGCTGTTGGACAGGCCGTGCCTGATCCCTTAAACTCATATGAGTATGGGCTTTCCAAGGTCTTCAGGCCCTGTTCAGGGCATTGCGAGGTATGAGCATGTGGCCTGCTCACGAGAGGCCAGGAGCTAGAGGCTATTTGGCCGATCCCCATGCAGCGGTTTATGAAATAAGCGGTGCCTGTCCGTGGCAAACAACACTTGCACGCAGTAGCGTCAGATGACTCGAGGTGAGGTGTGGGTAGGGGAGGGCTCCAGTCTTATTGCAGTGCAGTCACTTGTTCCCTAGGTCTGCGAGGGCAGCTGAGTGAAGCGCTACCGCAGCATCTTTTTGCCCTCAGAAGTGTGTTAGAACGGAGCGATGTGGAGGTATTTATGCCACACTGCCATTTCATTGCTATGTGTGTATGCAGCTCTCCTGTCTGGAGATTCCCTTGCCCTTTTCCTTGCTGTGCAATCAGGGCCTGGGAGTCTTGTGTCGAATTGCTTCACTTACAGTAAAAGCGTGATGAGCTTTGTGAATTATGGATGAGCTATTCATAGCAATATCTGAATGAATGCTTTATTTCCAAGTTATTTCTTCATGTTAATATATCAATTGAATTTATTAGACTTGTTTTTAAATATTCCTTGAAATCATTATCTTTTTATTTAGCAATGATAAGTGCATGATATAGAGCTTCTACTGTAATTGGGCAAATCGTCTCCAAACCACTTAGATGTGTAGGCCTAAACCTGGCCAAAATGATGGTTTCTTGCAGTATTTATATTTATGCTGTCTGTTGCAGCTGCAACTTGACTGGTCAGTGCGAAGCAACACCTCCGGACAAACCGGGACTGTCTCAACAGAAGGATATGCTGCCTTAAACAAATGCCACATTTCATACAAGGGAGGCAGTCCAAAAATCAGGAGAACTAGTGACAGCGCCTTAGCAAGGTGACCTTAGTACATAAGTCTTATCCTTGTAGATAGTTGCCTGACCCTTATTTTCAATGTAAAACACATTCCCTCTTTTAAGATCTTGATCAGTTGTTTCTCAGTTGTGGCAAATGTGTGTAAAATTCATTAACTGTGTCCATTAGACTTGTACATGAGCAAACTGGCTTGCCCTGAATGTTCAGCTGCTAGCCTGTTCTTATATTGTATGGTTATATTTGGATAAATTTTATTTACCAATTTTTGTTTACTCTTGGATATAACTATATTTTTATTTTCAAATAAATGGCATTGTTGCAACTATACATTATAGAGTTGTGAATTTGGAAGATGAATCATAAGCATCTGAACAAATAATATATTGGTAACCATCAATAGGAAGGTCTACACTACAAATACGACATTGTTTTGTGAAGTCGGCATGGATCTTAAGCAAGGTATGTTGCAACATTAGTTTCCCGATCAATGGGAGTGGCCGCAAATAGGGTGTTGGAAATGCAGGAGACGGTCTCTTCTGTTGTGCTCATTGCCCTGGACCTCTTTTCTGACTAATGTGCGATTGGTCAAGATTAATTTATTTTTGCAGTATTGGAATCTTAGTCATTACATTTTTCTTTTTATTAACAAACAATTGGAAAGAATCCAGCAGGGAGGCTGACAAGGCATTGACCACTGGTTCTTCATCACTCCAAATGCGGTCCCTTTCTCTACCTGTTGTGAACAGTTCATATGATTTGTTTCATTTATTTTTGTATATGTTGTAGTTTTGTACTACATAAAAAAAATTGATGTGCATTTTCTAATTTGTATTGAATGTGATGAACTTAATAAATAAGTGCATCTTGATATGAAATGATAAGAATTTTTAACATTTTCCTAGCCCCTGCTATCCTTTGTTTCCTTGCCATATCATCTTATTGGTTTTTGGAAAGGGGCTAAAATATTTATAAACATCAACGCCTGTTATTTGCAATGTAAATCATGCAAATGTACTAAATTCATTTGCTCAGAGAGGTGTGAACTTAAGTTTTATGTCAGACATAAATTGCCACAACTATTAAAATAAAAAATCAGTTTTGAATATTAAGATTAAAAAGAATGATAAGAATTAATGTACTTTAATTTTGTTCCAAAGATTGCAAAATTATTGGTTTTTTCATTTCAGATATAATTTTCTATGGCTGTGCAAACATTTCTGCGGTCATCTGGGTAGATTTTTTATCCTAGTGGTGTGTTAAATTCATGTGATAAAGTCACAAACACAAGTGAAGTTATGAAAAATCTTATTTAAACAGTCAAATATATATGCATTGCTAAAAATATTAATCATTTCACACACGCGTATCCATTTTTTGTTTGACAACAAGTTTTCGAAGAAATGTTTTATTGTCCATTTAATGCTGGAACACTGATGTTTCACTTATTATTTATATGCATTATCAGGTGTGAACAAATAATAATTAATTTATTTGTCCGAAAATGAAAACAAATTTTGATGATATTGTTTGGAGTAAAAGAATTAAAAATAAAATTACACAGGAATGAGAGATGAAACTATGGGGAAAAAAACAAGTATAAGTAAAAAATATGTAGTAAGTACAAAATGTACGTAAATAGATGGGAGAGAACGCACCAAAACATGTTACATTAAGTAATTTTTTTAATTATAAAAAATTAAAAGGCCAAATCCAAGAAGCACAAATAAGTAGGGAAAATTCCCGTTGTAAATAAATACATCCTTGCTTTAAGGAGGAGGAAGCAAGTATGAACAGAGATTAATGTAGCAATAGTCATAATTTGAAAAAAACAAAAATGAAAACAAGCATATAAACTAGGAATAAGAGGTGAGAGGGGGAAAGAACATATCAAAATAGAAGTTCATGTATAAAAATAAAAGGTAAATGAAACATATCACAGTACAAAAATGTTTTAGTGTATTCTTATTTTTGATAGAACAGTCATAAATTTTCATGAGTATATTCTTTTTTAATATGGTATTAATGGTACAGTGTGACTTTATATGTCCTGAGATTAATCTCAAATATTTTCTGGGTTGATTGTCCAAAATTGTAGGGCTGTCAAAATTACAAGAATTAGCAAAATCAAGGCAATATCGAGAAATTGAGTTTAATTTTGTACCAGTCTCCTTTGTGTTAGTAATAGGGAGCAGATTTCTGATTTTCATATTTTTGTCCGTTACTTCAATGCATAGCAAAGTGAAATTTCTTGATATTTCGTTAGAATACGAGGCTATATTGATTATAGTAAAACCCCGCTATAAGAGAATCCCGCAAGAGACATAATTCACGGTCCCGAGGTTGTATATTAACAATGCATTTATTTCCCACTTTTAAGAGACCCCGTTATAAGAGATTCCCGGGTATAATGGACAAGATTTTATTCTCTGCCATGTGTTTCTTCTCGCTTGTAAGAGACAAAGCGCGAAATTTTCCTCCAGGTGACTGAGGAATTTCCTCAGCGTGGTAAGGTTTGGGACACGTGGTTATAATAGGCTGGAGCAGGGGTTCGCAACATCAGTGCCACCGGTGGAGGGGGGGGGAGGTGTGCGAAGTTCTCGTGAAGAAAGCTCGTTCGGTAAGCTTCGTGTCTTATGGCAACAAGAAAGACGCCTATACTATAGTGCGACTTATAACCGTGTTACTAGAAGGTATCAGCTGTTTACGGTTTCATCCAATCGGAAGCTTCTGTGTCGCTAGTGACGTCACGATGACTTTCAAGCTCCCGATTGGATGAAACCGTCAGCAGCTGATACTTGCTTGTTTCCAATTGTTACTTTCTCGTATACGTAATATAGAGAAAGTAATGTAATGCTGCAGAAAATCGACTTCGAGATTTTAACAGAATGCATTTTTTTGGGGTCCCCTGATACCGAAAAAGGTTTGGTTTTTACTTTCAAAACTTCCCTTCGTCCATCCGTGAAAAACATTAGCGCCAAAACTATTGGTACATTTTTTTCCAAAATGAATATTGCGCGATCGATCTGTCTCCGCTCGGAACTCTGCGGTTTTGAAAAACATTCTAAATTTTTGTGGCTACTGTACATGAAGCCCGTGGGACATTTTCAAAATTTCCCCAAAAATGGCTCCAAATTTTTTCTTTAAATTTCTTGTAAGAATAGAGTGAAATTCACAGATAGAGGTGGCATTGTTAGGATTGTCACTGTTAACTCTAAATTTTCGAAAATTGAAATAGTGTGCAGTTTTTTCAAGGTTTTTCTACAGCTACAAAATTGAAGATAGACATTTTTTCTTATAATAAAAATGTTTCTCTATAATTAGGTCTTTCATTTACGTTATGTACTAAAAAAAAAGTTTTCACGTAATATCGAGTGAAATAATAAACATTTACAAAAACTAGATTTTCTCAAGAACGGCTCAAAATTTTTGCTTTAAACTTTTGGTAGTGACAATTATAAGGGTACTTTATAAGACTCATTTTGCTCTATTCATTTGTTTTTTTCAAAAATTACACAAATGTAATTTTTTTTATAACTCTCGTGTCAATATTTACATTAGAGGCGATTTGTTCACATAATCCTTTTATGAGCATGTGTACTTTAAATGTCATAAAGTTCACTCAATAGATCTGGTTAAATGGGCTCTGGAATCAACTAATTTATGTTTCCTCAAGTTTAAAATAAGTGTACAAATCATACTAATCCACTAAAAATATGGTAACATCTCATTAAACACGCCAAAAATGCATTTCCCACTTATAAGAGTTCACGCTTATAAGAGACAAAATTCCATTCCCACAGGTGTCTCTTATGAAGGGGTTTTACTGTATTACTATGTTAGTGCATATTTGGCTGAATTTTCTTGGTGCATGTTCATTAATTGTAGATGCATATTTTGCGTGTTTAATTAATACAAAAATTTATCTATAAAACATTTCATCTTTTCACAGAATGTATTTGTGAGCATTTATTGATTCAAAAGCGCTTGTCACAGTTAGTGTTATTTTCTTCTCTTCTTCTGCTTCATGGTAAGCCACTGAAGACCTGTTCCGAAGTCATCATCCTCTGACCATTATGAGTAATAGAAAAATCTCCTTTAGTTTGACTACCAATCCTACGCAGCCTTTTTGTTTTTTATCAATGATAAAATACTTGTGCAAATGTAGGATATTTCTTGATAACATATTTTTTAAACAAGTCAGATGAAATACGACAAGATAAACAATGTACTTATCCAAGGTGAATATTTACTTTAATTATTTCTCTTGTGAAGAAGGGTAGATTATATTGTTTGGACAAAAATATATCTTTTCATTCCAAGCATGCTTTTTTTGAATTTTATAAAGAAAAGTTTGTGGAGGAAATGAAATATTGTTAATTTTAATTGCATATTTCAAAATTTTTAGGGCATAAAAATCCTTTCCCTGGTTATTAACATATTCTTTTATTTCTTGTTTGAGAGCATATTTTGTCTGTTCCGCATAAGAGTCAGAGCAATCATGACAATTAAGGCAATAAACTACATTTTCTTTATCAGTTTATGAGATTATTCTTGACATTTCCAGATAGATTTCGTTTAAGGGGCACTTTATTCCTAATTTTTATGTTAAATGTTAAATTAGAAAACTTTTTCCAAAGGAAATTATTTATTCTACGAACATGGTAAGGTGATGGTGTGACATTGACTGGTAGAAGTTTTCCTTGGCAATTCCACAGCTGGGCAAACAGTTGTTTATTTATTGTTTTTTGTGATGGCTAAACCATTATAAAAAGAGATATTTAAAAATAAAATGAGAAAGCTAGTTATTTTCTGTGGGGAGATACGGTGTTCAATGTTCAAATTAGTGGCATGATATTTGGAATGGGAAAGATTAATTGTTCTATCAACTAATTATAGACCAAGCCAATTTTCTGATGAAGAGGATGAGTTGGAAAAAGGTTAAGCGTGTAAAATGTTTTTGTTCATGAACTAGAAAATTGTTTAGAATTAATTGCCCAAGGATATAAAACACACAGCATTAACTAGTATCACAAGAGTTACAATTACTGTAATAATTTAATGAAACCCATTGGACAGGAAGAATAAAATGGAACCATCTCTCACAAGAACTACTAGGGTCAAAAGAAAAATGTGCACAGCTTAATTCCTCTGAGCACCTACTGCATAATAGAAAACAAATTGACAAAAAACTCACGGAGAGGAACAATTCTCCCAGGAGCTGAGACCATCGCATTGCTACTGGCCTGTAGCAGGAGTTAAATTCTGAAAACAGCCAATAATTAGGAAAAAGTAATTTTAAACTCGGAACAAAAATATCTCTAAACTTAAAGCATATGCAGCAAAATTGGTATGAATAAATTAAACAGTCATGTCTCATGAAAATGAAGGTTTTCTTGTAATACGAGAATAAAGATTATTGCAAATTTCAATATTTTTGTTATTGTTGTATCAAGATGTAAATGTGGATATAATTGATTGTTTATAGGTCAGTACATCAATGCCCAGTTGTTCAAAAAATTTAAACAAATTACATTGAGTATGATTGTTGTAGTGAAGTCATCATTTTTCTCAATACCAAATTTGGGTGAACTGTATCATAACAAAGAATTCACTTGAACTTCTTACTTTAAAATAAAAAAAAATGGATGTTGGATACATGGGTGATTCTTTATCCATGTTCCATAAATTATAGAATCCACTAAACGTTTTAAAAATTATCTTAGAATGACCTTTCTGTTAGCAGATCAAAGTTGAATGATGATACTGTTTTCTTATGGAGGGAATTATGAAAGGGAAATATGAAAAGAAACCGAATCAAGATAAAATGTAGTTAATTAGTAAATAACTAAATCTGGATCAATAAAATTAGGTAAAAAATAAAATTATGTATGTAGCACAGGCGTTAACTGGTTCTAATGATCTCTGGTGACAAAAAGCCCTTGGGCCAAAGGCCCTCATGCATTTTGTTGCTGCTTGATTATTACCCTTATAACACTTGGTGCATAAATAACTATTAAAAGGCAAAAAGCTTGTATATCAGACAGCATTTTCAGGCTGCCTTCTGTCTGATAACTTACAAACAGACGTACAAAATAACATTAAAATTATGTCAAAATCATATGGAACAGTTATGTAAGCATTGAAAAAATATTACTAGAAAATATTTTTTGAAAAGTACAAAAGTAATAATTTATGCAATGATGGTTCCTGGAGCATTGTATGAAGAGCATGTCCATGTCTGGCATGGGAGACATGACACGTCTCACCCCAGTATTTTCAAATTCATCCAGAGGTTTTGTTCTAATTTAATTTTTTTTTTTACTGAAAACCCTTTCATTATATCATAACAGTAATTTTTTGTTATATTACATTCAGACAGTGAAATGATAAGTTAAAGTGTCAAGAGTACATTATTGAAATCGTGAAAAACAGTGAAATAACTTAATTTTTAATTCACCACTTGCAAATTAAACCCCCTCCCCCCAAAAAAGTTTTTTCTACTGAAAAGACTGGAGGTACACTTCACTGGATACCCCCACCCCCCAAAAAAAGTTCTTGCCCTAGACTCTCGTGGTGAGAGATACTGGCAATGACATTCAAAGCCAAAAATAGAAAACACTTGATTGGCTAGAATAGAACACATTGAATATGAATTAATGTAGTATTCAATGTGTGGCTAAAGACCTGGTAAAATTCCATATCTCACACCAGAACAAAAAACAATGTTAAAAGGTAAATCTTAGGGGATCAAAGCAAGCCTTAAAGCCGGGAAAGCTTGGATGCAAAAGAAGATAATGACTTTCAATTTCTTCATAGCCACAATTAAGATTAGAGTCTTCCAAAGTTTAAAAAGTTCATGAAAAGATGCTTGTTCTTGGGTAAGTAGAAGACAAAATTTTAAAATTAAATAGTTTATAATTAAGTTCAAATTCATTCCACCCTTCGATACCAACTAAAGTCAGTAAAAATTATGATCCGGTACCTCTGAAATCCTTTCTTGCAAGTTCCCTGTCACTAAATTTATATAAAATGCTCAAAATCAGGTACATTGTCAAGAAAATTAGTGATGGGGAGAAGTAAATGGAAAATTCAATTTTTGCTGAAAATTGGAAAAAATATGTATGCAAATATGCCACAAAAAATATTCAAAGATGCAAAGGATGTTTAAAATTGCATGCTTGCTTACAAAAACATTTCACAGGAAGGAGGTATGTGCAAAAGAAGTACATATTATCCACTACACATTAATTTTTTGCATTAAGAACAGAGTATCATAAAAATGTTGCTCTTAGGAAGCATCATATCAGGCCATCTTCTTAAAATTTGACGGTCCTTTGCACACAATACAAGGAGATGCGGACATCTGTATTTTGACACAATGGTGCTAAATATATTTTCTGAAAGCTGGGAATATATTTTCTTATATGTTAGTCATCTTCCCATTTTATAATTTACTAGTGGACCCAGCAATGCTTTGCTGTTGCAATATATTACACTAAATGATACAGGTCATGTGTTTGTTAATTGCACTTTACATGCTTAAATTCTAACAGTCATGTATACTATTGTTAAAACTTCTTGCTCAAATTTGGGCATGTGTTTGCTAAGACGCTATCAAGATGAAATTGTATTTACTTCTCGGGGATTCATGTGAGTTGCATCGAGTTCAGGAGCGATTGAGTCATTAAAAACGAATAAATCATCAACGTACATGTCCAATTTAATTCAAACCACTCTTTAAATACTCCTATTACTAATAAGAACAAAGGGTGAAAATTTAAACAAAACTGGTTGAGTAGTTTTTGCATCTTCGTGCAACACGCATATACATACTTCCTTTTATTAATATGTAGATACATTGTATTGGCCTATTTATTCAAACAACAAATTTTACTTTCACTTTGCCTACTTTGGCCGCCATTCATCTAAAAGATTTTGTGCACACATTTCAATCATCAAGAATCTTTCTGCTTTACATTAATTAATAATTTTTTACCTATAAAGTATTTTTTTTTTTTTTTTAAATGGTAAGTATGCACATGAATACAATTGTATGCCCTAAACAAAAATCAATCAATGCTAACAGTTGGTTTTTTAAAATCTCAGTTTCAATATTTTTAATACTGCAAAATTCAGTATTATTGAGTTTATAGATTGTTTTATAACTTGTCCCTTTCAAAACTGAATTTGTTTGAAGTTTTTTTATTCCACTTAAAAAGAACCTACCAGAAACCTTCAGTTTCATCATTGAGGTAGAGTGAAATGTTTTCATCATATACATAGATCTCATGCAAAAATTGAGTTTTAAGTTGTGTATTAATAAGTGTCGAAAAGATATATATTCCTGTTAATTCAAAATTTCCATTGTAAAAAGAAAACGTTATTCTCTGAATAAACTAGTTGTGCTAGAACTTCTACATTTTCTAACAATTAGCATCACATATTATATCAGTCATTGATAATTTAAAGGAGAAGCAAGAAGCAGGGGAGGCTGGGGGTGGGGGCAGCTGAGGCAACTTGCCCCTGCCTGCATTCTACTGCCTGAAGCAAGAGAGGAAAATAACATTTCTGCATTAAAAAAAATTAGGGATAGAACATACAGTTTTTTAACAGTACTTTGCAATAAATACTCAGAGAAAAATACAAGATTACATAACCCTACAACAGACAATGTACACATATATTTAAATTATTAGGCTAAAATCTTGTCCCCAGCATATTATTATTTAATTGTAAAAATCCCTGCCCACAATTTCCTCTGACAGAGAAGAAGATATGATTCCTTTTTACAATTTCACCAGAGGTCAGTTTCCCTTTAAAACAGAATGGTTTCCAAAATTAGTCCCAGAACATGAAAATTGGTGAACATGGCAGAAGAAACAGGAAAGTTACTCAGAATTACTTAAATCATTAATTACCAACCTTTGGCATTGAAGTATCTGCATTTACAGTTAGGTAAAAGTTATTGGAAGTTGATTTGAGAGCAGGGAAAACCAAGACACACAACTTCCACAAGCAATGAAAACT
This sequence comes from Acheta domesticus, assembly GCA_031308135.1. NCBI lineage: Eukaryota > Metazoa > Arthropoda > Insecta > Orthoptera > Gryllidae > Acheta > Acheta domesticus. The sequence goes on along the minus strand of JAHLJT010003656.1, from coordinate 71,953,034 downwards.
AAAGGACTTGCTTGGGCTAAACAATATGAAAACTGGACCAATGCAGATTGAAACAAGGTAACCATACTTTTGGAAAAATTAGTGAAGACTGAATAATAAAATTGAGCCCTATTTATCGTCTATAAAATATTTTCCTTTATATAATCAACACCTTTGCTTACATAGTACTGAAGTGTCTGCTCTGTAACAAGATTTGTTCTTATTTGGTCAAGAGATTTGTTTTTATGCTTTAGTGATGAGTCTATTTGCAATAAAGGAAGCAAGCATATGGTATGTACACATGATCACAAGAAGCTTACACAGAAGAAGCTTTTGGAGAGCGACATCTGAAAGTTTCAGAAAATTTGCATTTTGTTTAAAAAATACAGAAGCAAGATCAATTCAACAACATTTTTGAAAAAGAACTATTTCAAATGAGATGGTGCATGCGGTACCATCTCATAAAGCTAAGACTTCTTTATCTTATTTGCAGCAAGAGCAGGTGAAGATTTTACCCTGACTGGGATATACTTCCAGCAGTGAATCTGAAAGAAAATGTGTGGGCAATAATTAAAAGAATTTTTTGTAAAAACAAAGATGGCAACAAAGCAAGACTTGGGGCTTAAATTCTAAACTATTTGATTTCTCAATTTTGAAACATACAAATTTTGTGAAACGTTATTAAAAACTCCATGATGTGTGGGTAAAGAGAGTGAAATCACAATAGTGATTTTGCGGAAGAATAGAAAATTCTGAGATCATTGTAATGCAAGGAATGTTTCAAACCCATTAAATTCACCACATTTTAATATTAGATTTGTTCACTTGCTAAGCAACATAATTCCACCTTGACAAAAAAGGAGTTAACTCCCTTTACCTAACCATCACATTATTGATAAAAACAATGTAGTAGATATTGAAAAGTTTGATTTTCTACCTTATAACGAAAAATAAAAATAATGTCTCCATCAAAGCTTGTCTCTTAATTTGAACACATCTATAACTGCAAATGGAACATGTACTGAATAAAAGCATGATCTCAGCAAATTGGAGGTATGAATTAGTAATTCTCATGCAAATTCAGAATTGCAAACAAACATAAACAGATCGAGTTGATAATTAAAGTTTGTCTGCCCTTGATCATTGGATCTGGTGTCCCTTAGTGAGGTAATTTTCTAACACTGCATTACTGATTATTTTGAACTTTGGTGACAAATGAAATGTTTGTTAAACAAAATTTTTGAAAATTGTCATGTATAGATTTAAAGTGCAAAGTCATGTATTCATTTAAAGAGGTGCATTTAGGACTAAAAACCTTTACACAAATTTATTTTAAATCTTTATGTTGCCAAGCTTATACAAAATCCATGCATAAGTGGTTCAAAAAGTGATGGAATTTGTGAAATTTTCAAAAATTAAAAAATGTTTCTATAAATTAGTATTTGGCATGCTTTAACAAATTTTAAGGCAATAAATCTGAATCTATTCCAACGCACAGGCCTTAAAGTCAAGACAAATTGGTACCAGAATGTCTGTTTTTCAGAAACTCTTAATGGTTTAGGAGCTAACATTTTCAGACATCAATTTTCTCTGTATTTTTATCAAATTTCCATTGAGCAAATGTCAAGATGGCCTCTTGTTTTGCTTTTCATCATTAACGAAACTTCACTATTGTCACACATTTTGTTGGGATCTCTCTATATTAATAGAAGGATGAGTTGGACAGTAGGGGTATAGTTGGTGTATTGTGTATAGTTTGCCAATGCTAGTAGCACTGGTTTAGCGCAAAACCTTCGAGGTTTCAAACACTGCATTACTGATGTTGCCAATCAGTTTGAAAGCACCTTTATTCACAATTCAACTATGTGGGGTTAAAGATAGATAGGATTCTAGAACTTCAGAAAACGTGTGCAGATTATACTAACCCTTCATAGTTTTCTATTTCATTTTTTTTATTTATAAATAAAAAATATAATACCCTCTGGAAAGTTGACAGTTTTACACCATTTATAACATTCCAATGTCTCAAAACCTTTCATCAGAGCTACTGCTGGATAGAGAATTACCCACTCCCTTCTCGAGGGTTGCATCAGATTTGAAATATTACAAGTTCACTGATTATGATATAAACAAAGCAGTGGGGGCATGTGCTATCCAGAACACATATTAACATCAAGATATTTATCTTAATCTGTAATCTATAAAAGGAGGTATTTTTAGATGTTCTATTAAATTTTTGGAGAAAACCATATTCCATATCAGTTCCCAAGATCTTTCGATTCCAGTTGGTTTCATCCATCAGGGGAGTTGATGGATCGCCCACCTAAGGTTTACCAAAATATAAAAAAATAAAATACAACAAAAACTGAATTTCCAATAAAATATGAGAGGCAAATAGGTAGACAACATGCAGGTGGCAGGTGCAGCACAAGTTATGAAACCCAATGAGATTTTCTGAAGCTTGTATTACATTCTTGGGAGTTTTGCAATTATGAGTATCCCCACTTTTTTGGAGCCCAGTTGGTCAGAAATTTTCAGAATCTCAAAAGTATGGAAATAAAAGTCAGCATAAAGAAACTTATGTAACATTGCAAATTATTGATGAAATTTTGATGGAAACAACAGAAAGGAGGAGAAATTCAAATAAATTCATTTTCCTTCAAAATTCTTGTAGCTAAATCTGACATTGTGGATAAGGCATGCACTGTCTGGCAATTTGTTCAGAAATCTGTTTGCCCCTGGGCCTCCTAAAATAAAAAAAGAGCCCTGGTTCCATATACAGGCAGAGGGGGAATATGAGGGAGATTTTTCAATAAAAGAATGTGTTTCATGACAAGTAATTTTTAATTCTGAGGCTGCAAGTCCAGAACAACAAACAAAAATTGTGTGACATTTACAATGTTAAGTCACATTTGAAGTTTTCAACTCTCAGAATTGTACCTTTGAGACAATAGAAATAAAAAAAAACAAACAAGAAACATTATAAATGATTACCTGGATACTGTCGATGAAGATGTTGATGAAGCTCAAATAAATGTGATATTTTGACAAATAGGTTTCTAAATAAAACAAAAGTTTTCATAGTGCCATGGGTATTTACAGTCTCAGGCATTTATTCTAAAATTAACATAAATTCTGATCAATACTTTTATACACATTTGTCATTCACTTTCTCTGAACACACAATCTGGCTTGCCTGGACACAATATATGTTCACAAGTTTTGAGTCTTAGTAATCAGACATGGAAATAATTGCACTAAACAAATGTCAGAATGTAGTAACATTATACAAACACAACTTTCACAGATCATCACCATTTCACTTTGCAGAATATTTCTGGTTATGTTTGAAACGTACTGCACTATTCACCAACTGAAGCATCTAGCCTTTCTATCATGCGAAGCTAAAATCTCAGAACTTCATATACACTTGGAAAATGAATATATAGGGCATTCTTGCAAACATCATTCATTCATTTCATTTGATCAACCATTCATGCAGTTCCTTATATAAGCATCTCTCACTATGTTCAAAAATGAGATACTGAATAGACACGAACGTTGCAACGTTCAAACAAACAGCGTTTCGCCACTCAGTTCTTTTTGGTACACGAGCGCGCCCTGGTAGGGGATAGGTGCGCCTCACGACAGAGCGCAGGCGCGCGCGGCCGCGTCTCGGGCGGCGAGCGCGCGCGCTCACCTCCTCTTCGACTTCTTCTTCTTTTTGGCGCCCTTCGACTTGGAGCGGCGCCGGCGCTTCTTCGGGGCGCGCGCGCCGCCGCGCCGCCCGCGCTCCGACGCCGAGCTGTCCTCCTCCGACGAGTCGTCCGACGCCGACTCGGACGCCCGCGACGCCTTGCGCCGCCCGCTGCGCCGCCCGCGCCGCCCGCCGCTCTTCTTGCGCGAGCCGCCGCTCCCGCCGCCGCCGCGCCGCCCGCGCCTCGCGCCGCGAGACTCGTCCGACGACGCCGACTCGCTCGACGAGGACGACGACGAAGACGTGGTGCTCGAGTCGGAGCTGGCCGAGTCGCCCGACGCCGCGCTGGACGAGCGCGCCCGTCGCCGGGAGCTCGCCGGGGCCGCCACCGCCACCGACCCGCCGCCGCTTCGCGCCGCCTTCTCCTCCTTCTTCTCCGCTTTGGACAGCTTGTCGGAATTCTTGTCGGTGCCCTTGTCCGCGTCGTTCTTTTCCTGCTTGGCGCGCTTGCGTTCGGTTTCGCGCTCGTCCGACGCGACGCGCTTCACGGGCCGCTGGCCGCCGCCGGGAGAGCTCGACACCGCCTTGCGCGTCTCGCTGCTCGCCGCCGCGCCGCCCTCCCCTTCCGACTCGGGCGACGACGACGCGTCGTAGTCGGGCTCGAAACTAGCCTCGTCCAGCGTGGACTTCTTGCGGTCGGCGGCGGTGCGTGTGCCTCGCCGCCCGCCCGTCTCGTTGCGCGCGCGCGCCTTGGAGTCGGCCGGCGCGGCGGCGGCGGCTGCCGACGTCGGCGGAGCTTCTCCCGACGGAGGGTTCGCCTTGAGGTCTCTGCTGGCCAAAGGATCCGCGGCCTCGGCCGCGGCCGCCATCGCCGCAGCCGCCGCCGCCGCCTCGGCAGCGGCCGCCGCCGCCGCGGCAGCGGACGACGGTGCGCCGTCGGCGGCGGCTTGTTCGCGCTGCTTGTGCTTCTTGGTCGCCTTGTCCTTGTCTTTGCGGTGCTTCTTCTCGCGACGTCGCTTTTCCTTCTCGCGGTCGCCGCCGCCGGAGCGCTTTCTGGAGCGGCTCTCGCTGCGCGTGCGGTTCTTGGTCTTCTTCTTGGCTTTGTGCTTGCTGGCCGCCTTCGGGGAGCGGTCGCGCGCGGCCTTGTCCGTGCTGGCGGTGCCGCTGCCGCCGCCGTCCCGCGAGCGGTCGCGCGACTTGGCGCGCTCGCGCTCCTTGCTGACGGCGGCGGCCGCCGCCACCGCCGACGCCACCACCACGGGCGCCACGGCGCGCGACGGGGGCGGCGGCGTGCGCGAGCGAGCCTTGCGCTCGCGCGGGGGCGGCGTGGGCGAGCGCACCTCGCGGGTGCGCGTCGCCAGCCCCGCGCCCGCAGGCGCGCCGCCCGACGACGACGACGACGCCGGCGGCGGGCGCTCGCGAGGCCGACTGCGGGGCCGGTGGCCGCGCCCGCCGCCGCCGCCCACGCTGCCTCCGCCGCCGGACTCCTTGGAGGCGGGCCGCGTGCGCCGGGGGCTCCTGGAGCGCGAGCGCGAGCGCCTCTCTACGGTGCTCTTGACGCTGCTGGCGGGCGGCGCGACGCGCGTCGCCGCCGAGGACAGCCCCGCGCCGCCGCCGGCGCCGCCCGCGCCCGCCGCCGCGCTGGCCGCCGCGCGCTCGCGGCTGCCGGGCCGCTTGGCGGCGCGCGACTCCCGCGCCTCGCGCGCGTCCCTGGGGTCGCGCTGCTCGCGGCCTTCGCGCGCGTCTCGGGACGACGACGGCAGGTCGTCGACGCGCGCGCCCAGCCGCTCCTTGGCCGGCACGCGCGGCGGCGAGCGGTCCTCCTGCCACGCCTTGTTGCGCTTGGAGCCCGGCGCGCCCGCCAGCTCCACCGAGCGCTCGCTGTGGCCCGCCGACAGCGGCACGGTGATGGTGAGCGACGCCGGGGCCTTGCGGGCGTCCCGGGGCTCGCGGGCGTCGCGCGCCGACCCGCTGCCGGTCGTCGCAGCGTCGGCCCCGGCCGCCTCGCCGCCGCCGCCGCCCGACGCGCCGCGCTTCTTGTCGCCGGCGGCCGCCGCGGCCGCGGCGCTGGCTGCGGCTGCCGCCGACCCGGTCGGCTTCTTCTCGATGGGGCGGATGGCGTTGATGGCCTTCTGGAAGATGGCGTTCTCCGCGCGCTTGATGACCTCCGACGTGACGACGCGCGCCGGCGGCTGCGGAGGGGCCGTGAGGGCGGGCGCCGGCGCCGGCGCGCGCTCCTCCACTTCGTCCTCCAACTCCCACTTGGAAGGCGCCGGCAGCGGCGCCAGCACCACGGGGCTGGGCGGCGTGGGCCGCGAGTTGGACTGAGGCGTCTGCGGAAACAACAAGCGCAGCGCATGACATAAAACATGTATTACACAAAATGTTGTGACGGGAACTTCCAACACAGTACGTTGTAACGTTGTATTGATAATAAACGAATCGTCTCACAGGAATTTAAATTGTCTACCACAATACCTCTCAACAACAATAGACTAAATAGTTCCACTGCGTTGTAGAGTTAATGTTGCTATCATTTCAAGACTATATTTTATATTAGAAAGGGGGCACCAAATTCAATGTTTAAGAAATGCCCAACGACCCACAAGAAATGATTACCGGTCTAATGACACAATGACAAAATACGCGCGAATGAAAAATGTATTTCTAAAATAGTTTGGAAATGTTGTAAGTCCCCCTCCCCCCACCCCCAAGAAAAAATGTAGCGACGTACGTGTTCATTGGGAAGTTAAACACAAATCTCTTGTTTATTCTTAGCAATCATTTCTGAGTCTCACAATGTGTTATAAAGTGTAAAAGAGAAGACTATTCAGAACCGGACTCTTATTCGATTTACTCGTAATAATTATCCGATGTCAGCAATAGGGAGTACGTTACCAAAACATACGTGCACTGGTTACAGCGAGTTGCGTACCTGCAACACGATAACTGTTTGTAGAATCCAAGATGAGAGGGAACAAACACGAGGGCCAGTCAGAAAGTAATGCCTTCTTTTTTCTATTTAAATAAAATTAGTAAAGTGAAAAATTTGATTTTGGCGTAATTCCTAAAACATTCGTATCCAATCCACTGCAGTAGTGACTTTCTGCGTCAACATGTGGCAGCACAACAGTCGCTTGCAAAATGGCCAAAAAATGGCCACATCAATGTTCACCAACACCATTTTGCAAGCGACTGTTGTGCTGCCACATGTTGACGCGAACAGTTACTACTCTAGTGGATTGTTGAATAAGTTTTGAGGAATAGTGCCTAATTCAGGTTTTTCACCTCACTAATTTTAAATAGAAAAAAATACGAGGCGTTACTTTCTGACTGACCTACGTACAATTCAAATGGAAATCTGAGCTAATTTACCACCAATATTAAACAAAATTCTCAAGATGGCAAGTGCAATTTTGCAATGTCGCAAGTCATATTAGTGAATGTACTCGTACCATCGTGTAAATTCGACTCCTTTCTTTGATGATATTGAAGTAGCATTGATAAGAATCTGTAAACGCGAATGAACAATATCCATGCTCTTGTCGAATACTTTAATGAAATAGAAAACTACGTTACGAACCAGGATTTTACTCTGACCAATTGGTAAAAAGTGTCGCATTGGGGATACGGGGAGTTGACCTATCTGCCATCCGAATTTATTCTGGAGCTCAGGAAGGCATGTCCGCCTGCACACATGTCTGAATCGTCATATACGATTGTAATTGTATATGCCACACAATATAATAATTATTATATATTATAATTAATAATTATTATTATAATTATATTATTATTTTCTGTGCGAGATTTTAGCGAACAGGCGAAAGGGTGTACTCTGGCTGCTTCATTCTCCTCCAGAAGAAGAAATGGGAACTAGCAGTCATCCAAACACTTTTTTTAAACACTTATTACTCCTTTTATGTTTCGTAAATAAAATAAAATTTAAATATTTTCTGACGGTACGACGCGTCACTGACAACCTCCAGTATGCAGAAGAATTGAAAAGTATTTCCAAAGTGACTAATCTCCATGTAACACAATTTGTCATGAAGGAGAAATACTAAAACAGAAGGGCCTAAGGGAAGGCTTAAGATAGAATACAGCGCTTTTCCACAACAGCTTAACATAGGAAAAACGCCGTTTCTGAACACGATGTTTGGTAGCAAGGTGAGGGCATATAGATCTAAAACAAGAAATAAAGAAATTGAGATACTATGTCACTTTGGAAACACGCTCCCATTGACTGGAATTATTCTACACTTTTCAAATCTTGTTTTAATAGTCATTCTTGGAGCAGATTCTTCTGGCTTGCCCAGCATTTTGCCAAACATTCCAGGAAACCTCTCTTTGGTCGGGTTCCTCGATTTTCTTTCATTTTCTATCCAAACAAATTTATTCACCAATGCCGTTGCAATGGTTTGAAAAATTAAACGTCCAAGGTTTGCCTTATACGAGATGAATTCTTTGGAAGGAAAGTAAATCTGATATTATATTCCTCATATTTGCCAATGACAAACTGAGAGAAATTGGATGATACTTTATCTTCTATCAGAATTCGAGGTGGGTCGTGTTTCCTGAGATATGGTAGAGCTTCTGATAGAGACCACTCTTCAACAATTTTCTTGTCTATCCAGCCAGACTTGGGTGTGTTCATAATGAGTGCCTTGCGAACCTTCTGTTGTCCAAGTATCCCGTAGATAATGTGACCAATAAATATCAAATGGAGGAAGGAGAGAACCATCACCAATACAAGTCCAACATATGGATGCAGATACTTAAGAAGAATTTAGAAGTAAGTCTCGATGATTACACACACACCCTTCTAACTATCCCTCTTTTTATTATGATCTGACAAATTTGTCTCGTTATCATTTAAAATTGATCCACCAGAGAGGGTACTGGTACGGAATGGTAAATAATTAAAACATGCATTTATGAACATTGAAACCTGAGCATAACAATGTTCTGTTGTCTGCCAGTCTAACAGACAAAACCTTTTTATATCGATTAATTAAGGGTTTCATCCAGACATCTCCTGGGATGTTACTTTTGAATTATGCCACAGTCTGTCAAGGTAATTTTTTATTAATTATCTAATACCATAAGCTGCAAATGGAATTCACTAGGCATTATTACATTTTTAGTCAGCACCTCCTCTTCTTGTGAAGTCAACACTACACTGTTCGCCATTTTTTTAAATGATTTCCGTTAAAGGCATGAGAAAGTTTCATTTTCTCAACTGAATACTTTTCAGAAATAGCATGGACTACCCCTCTGACTTCTTGGAATGGTTTCTCTAAATTTTCTACTTTGTGCTCTTGACATTTTCTGAAGTATCACGTCTCCCCTGATTAGTAACATTTTTAATTTTCCTACACTTCATTTACAAATCACAGAAAAATAAAGAAATTTATATGTACAGTAATCCCCGAACATTCACGAGGTTCCCAAAAACATCTCGCGAATGTCAAATCCGCGAATGTTGAATCTATATTTTAATGAAGAAAGGTGAGTTGGGTTCCTGGATATCGAAAAGCTGTTTAAAAATAAAAAAATTCTAACAAGCAATTGCAGATGAACTGAGTAAGTGCTGCTACAACAATTCACAATTAACATCTCAAAGAGAAAAAATAAAACTATTTGAAACTAATTTCAAAGTTACAAGAGATTGAATATAGGATTTGGTTATTTTTTTGGGTTCAACACCCTTCTCATTGTTATAATATCCAAACATGGAAAAGTCGCGAATGTTAAAACCGGTAGCATTTCTCTAATGGCGAATGTTCGGAACTCGCGAGTAGCGAATTCACGGATGTCGAGGGATTACTGTATTTGTTCATAACACCGTGCAGATATACTTACCACAAAATTTTATTCAAGGCAATTTTTATTTATGTTGCCGAATAGAAAGTTTTAGGCCTATAAACCCTACAAAATTTATGTAAAATACTGATTCACTTCTCCTCAGCACACAAATGGCAAAATGAGTTTCTATTGCATTAATTGTGTATGAACTAGAAGCACTGATCAATGTAGCCAATCCTCAGGATGGAATTTGCTAAACTAAATAATATTACATTCCATTAAGTGACTTACCCAGTCTCACAGTACTATTGTGAAGAATAGTGACAGAAATAATCCCTTACTATCTCAACATGCAATATTTCCATTGACATGGAACATCGACATCCCAATAGTGCGCCAACTGGCATCTACCTTGCTTTTCAGTGTCAATAGAGCATAAACAAATCTGTTCCCTTTCCTCACAAAGATTGGAACACTAGAAAAAGCCAGGGAATCATGAAGCCTACGTGCAAATATTTTCAGAAAAAAATATCATGGTGTAATCTATCAAAGACTTGACATACTAACTGCCAAAGGCGGGTGTGTGTGTGTGTGTGTGCAGAGAGAAACTTTCTTTTAACAAAATGAGAGGACCAAAGTCTTATCAGAAAAATATTTGAACTTTTTAATTTCAAATTTACAAAATGAAATGTTGTAGTTCAGTAAAAGTGTGTACATGATGCTCCAAATGGAAACTGAAGAAGTGGAAAAATTTAATAATTTAAGAAATATTTGTTTGAATCAAATAATTATACTATTACAACAATCCTAGAAAGAATAATAATGGAAAGAAATCCTTCTCTTGATGAAGTTTTAGAACTTGACTTGGTGAATAATAAAGAACGTACACCACGAAAGCACATATGATACACATACTTTCATCAACACATCATGAAGAAAACTATGCATTGGGGGATCTATAATAAATCTTACAATTTTAGCAGATGGACAATAACAATTACAGGAATTTAAAAAATACAATAGAAGCTAACTAGAAGAAAATATCAGAAACTGCAGTAAGGGTCTATGGTTATTTTCTCTTCAAAATTAAGTGCAGTAAAATTAAGTGCTTGAATAAAGACATGACTTTCCCCAAATTATATTTTTCAATCCAAGGATCACTAAATTTTAAGATAAAATCTCAAAAAAAAACATCAGTAGAACAACATTTTGAACAGTTTTAATATTTGCTAATCATTTTCTTTTTCTATACAAAAGAATTGAGTAGCAAAATATTTCTTTCCACAAAATGAAATAATTAGCAAAACAGTCTGTAAAGAAATAAGTGACAATTAATTATGTACCATTTTGAACTAAAAACTACTATTAAAACTCATTTAAATTGTTTCATTGAAAAGTATATTTTGGAAAAATAAGTACAAACTTTTGAAAATATTAGCCTTCATTAAGATCTGAGATCATTTACACTCCTACTTTAAATATAAATATTTATCTACAGAGTATCTACCAAGTCATTTAACAATACTGAAGTTACCAAAAACATGCAAGAGGATTCCACAGAATCTGACACTGAAAAATATAAAAGAACAGTAGCAATTTGGGAGATCATTTTTCATGCAACTTGATAACCCTAATGAAACTTAGATTCTACTGTCATTGGATAGGATGCACTAAATATAAACATATAAAGAAATGAATTCAGTAAATGTACAAATGCCTTCTTGGTTTGACATCATTTGCACATAATTCTTTGCATTTAAATCAAGTGCATTCATTCAATCACATTCATGCATTCAATGAACTCAAATTCAAACTTAATAATTCCCAATAATAAAACAGTATTACTCTTGGAAAACAAATATTCTGAGAGAGTCAGGTTATTATTCATGAATTAAGGTTTAAAGAATTTGATTGGATAACAATGAAACAAGATTCTTTGTATTCTCTATAAAAAAAATAAAATCTTTGGTTTGCAACTCTAATTCATTTTTGTAACACTGGTGATGAATTCTGTTTACGCAGAACTCCAATTCACAATTGGTGTCACCGACCAATAGGTTGTCACGAAACAGCAATTGCTTTTTCGAGAGCATACTATTTCCTTCAGGTACAACTAAACGACGAGCATTTGCCTACATGTTAGTTCGTGTATTTCGTGCAAGGACTGAGAAGGCATGCCACTACGACGCGCCGCCGCCGCCTCGGTGGGCGAGGGCGTGCTCCGCGCCTACCTGTGCGTCCTGCTGCTGGTCCTGGGCGCGCGGGGGCGTTCGCTCCAGCTGCGCCTGCGTCTGCCCCAGCGAGTCGGGCGACTTGAGGGGCGGCGTGTCAGACGGCCCGGGCTCCTGCCCAGGCCCCGCCCCCTGCTCGGGCGTGCGCTGCTGCTGCTGCTGCTGTTGGGGCGTGGGCGGGGTCTGGGTGCCGGGCGGGCCGGGCTCGCCCGGCGGCGGCGGCTGCTCGCTGACGGCCGCGGCGCGCCCGTAGCTGGCGATGACCGCGTCGTCGATGCGCGCGTCCTCCATGTCACTGTACAGCCCGTCGATGAGGCTCTCGGTGGGCGGGGCGTCGAACGTGCGCAGCAGAGGGGCCTTCACGGCCTGCTGCTTGGGACGCTCCCCGCCGGCCCCCGACAGCCCGCCGCCCGCGTCGTCCAAGCAGTCGTCCTCCGTCCCCGGCGGCACCAAGTCGGCTACGCCGGCCTTCGGCGGGGGCGTCGTTTCCAGGGCGCGTTCCCGTTCGCGTTCCCGCTCTCTCTCACGTTCCCGTTCCCGTTCGCGCTCCCGCTCTCTCTCACGCTCCCGTTCTCGTTCGCGCTCCTTGGCCCGCTCCTTCTCCTTTTCGCGCTCTTTCTTCTCCTCCCGCTCCTTCTCTTTCTCACGCTCGGCCATGCGTTCGCGCTCTCGCTCCTTTTCCCGCTCGCGTTCCTTGTCGCGCGAGCGGTCCTTTTCGCGTTCGCGCTCCTTGTCTCGCTCTCGTTCGCGCTCCTTGCCGTCCTTGTCGTCGGCGCGCGGTTCTGGAGCGCTGTTCTCTTTGCCCCGGGCGTCCGACGGCGTCTCTTTGCCGCTGTCCGACACGGTGCCGTCTTTCGAGCGAGAGCCAGTACTGGCCGCCGCTTCCTTCTTCTCCTTGCTGCGTTTCTTCTTCTTGTCGCCGTCGCGTTCTTTTTTGTTTTTCTTCTTCTTCTCTTTGGTCGGTTTCTTGTCGGAGCTGTTGGCTGCGAGCGCGGGCGCCGCTGAGGGGGGCTCTCTGTCGCCGCCGCCGCCGCTGCCGCTGCCGCGCGGTCGCCGCTCCACCGACGGCTCCTTGCGCACCTCCACCAGCACGCGCTCGCGCTCCCGCTCGCGGTCGCGGTCGCGCCCGCCGCCGCCCTCCTTGTCGCGGGTGGTGCCGGCCTCCAGCGCCTCCACAGGCTGGTGCTGCTGGGCGGCGGCCGCCGAGCCGGGCGCGCCGCCGTCCTTGCCCTCGCGCGGGGCCGCGCTGTGGCCGCGCCCGCTGCGCCCTCCGCCGCCCGAGCGCCGGTCGTGGGGCGCGCCTGCCCCCATGCGCCCGCGCCGCTCGCCCGACGAGTAGCGCTCGCGCGACGCGCCGCGCACGCGAGACGACGTCGACGACACCGGCGGCGGCGGAGGCGGCGGGCTGGCCGAGCCGCCGCGCCCGCCGCGCCGCGGGCTGTAGTAGTAGCGGCCGCGCCCGTCCTCGCCGTAGCGCTCCTTGTCCGCGCGTTCCCAGTCGCCGGAGGCGCCCGGCGCACCGCGGTACGACGGCGGCCGCTCCAGGCCCGGCGGCGCCAGGTAGTCGGCGGCGGAGGCCTGCGCGGCCGAGCCGTCGCCCGCCGGCGCCACCGCCGCCATCGCTCGCGAGTCGTAGTGGCCGGCCGAGGTGTCTCCGGCGGCGGCCGCGTCGTACCCTCCGTAGCGGGAACTGCCGCTGCTGCGGTACATCGCGGCCGACATGAGCGGCTCCAGGCGGTGGTGCTGGTCGCGGCCGCCGTACCCGCGATAGTCCGACGACGACGTGCCGCCTCCGCCCCCGTACCTGCAAACATAACGGGCGTAAGAGCGCGCGCGCGAGCGCTCGAGGGCAGGCGCGGTCGCGCACGCCTCTCCTACCTCCGGCTCCTACCCCGCCCGCTTTCGGGCAGCCTAGACGGACGTCACAAACCCCTCGCGCAAATGGGTTGCACTGAAGGGGAAAGTCACGGCAGTTGCAAGTAACGGATATGTTTTCTGGAAATTGTTGAATGCGCGCAAAGGAGTTGGGAGCGTGTAAGTGGACGTAATGTCTGCGACGATCCTTCATAGTTCAAGAAATCTTACATCAAACACGAAATGACATCGCATGTTGGTTGTTGTGTTGAAAGACGTATAATATATGAAATCGCCTAAATAATCGACATATTCATCAGGAAATAAGTAATATGAGATGGTGAATATTCGAAAAGGAAATTTGGAAAGAGGCAAGAGCTAAAGAAAGTGGAGGAAAGGGAATGTAATTTATCGGAACGGCATGCAAGAAAATCTGGGGGGCGCAGCTGGAGCAGTGGAGAGCCGGAGGTACCAGAGAAAAAAAAGCTGCATTAAAAAAATATTCAATTAAATATTAGCACTTACGAGAAAGAGCTCGATCATTGAAACAGTGCAAATCGACGCTCAAATAGCGCAGCATTGACGGCTGCGTCTGGCGAAAATGCTGTAGAAAAATTGTAGAATGCTTGTACCTTTACAAACGCTCCGAGTTTTCCGAGGAAACTTCAAACACAGTCAACATGTCAGCAATGAACACACTCTGAAGGATGCAACTTACAACATTGAGAATCACAGCAGATGATTGCCAGTAACTTGTTCCCTTAAAACCCCAAAAATCACGCCCCATCTTTCACACACAAAGTTTCAGTTCATTCGGCATATCACTCAGAATCTGAAATCTGGGTGATATAATAGCACTAAGGAACATTTGATATTCTGCAAACACATTGACAGTCATTACTAGTTAAGCACGCACAAAATCAGTTAATATCTACCACCATTCACTAAAACTTCACGATCACAACACAACAGACACACTACACACTCTATAAGAGAAACACATGGAAAAAAATCACTGGAACTATTAAATAAGTACATGGTTTGATTAGTATGGTCACAACACAATGATAAATTTCGTACAGTTGGGAATCAATAAGGTTTTAGGTTTTAAAATATGTAGGAAACTACATACCCGCTTAGGACATTTTGTGTCTTGTAAGCAGGAACTCTTCCAGACAGGAATTGCAGTTAACTTTAATGGTTGCGGCATTATGCTAAAGGATTTTTATGTAATTTTATGTACAGATTTATCCTTCCACTTTCATCACAAAACAAGACATATCAAAAAAACAAAAAACAAAATAGAATCCATTTACTTCTTTGAAGTACATTTTTTTTACAATTAGGCACATTTGGCATTTATGCTTGATATTATAAAGAGAGTTAGAATTCTCTATGGATTAGAAACATAGATGAAGGAATATAGGAATACTGGTTTGTCTCCAGTGACTGGAAAGGGTGATAAAGGAATAATATAAAAGCAGTTATTTTAAAAGATATTAACAACACTATGGGAATTTTGTCTACAATGAATTCATATAAAATACAAAACACACATTACAAAATTTACTGACCTTAATTATTAGAATAAATTACACCCCCAATCAACTTAAAATATGAGATTTTCTAAAAATATCAGTGGAATTGAAAACATACTTTCTTCACTCTAGTAAAGTTTATTTTTTTTGGAGACTTCTTTAACAGCTTACTGTGAGTAAATATTTCAGATCTCAAAATCCATTTATTAATTAAAGTAAGAAATTTGGTAAAATTTGTTCAGTGTTCAACAGAACACAATTTTCTGAATTCTAAGGACTTTTCAAAGGTAAAACATGGAAATTAGAAAAGGAATATCAAGTTTATGCAGCTTGAAAATTAGAAGCTTGAGCTAGAAAATTATATTGTAAAAATTAAGCTGTTTGCATTCCACATGATACCCAGCAAATGGCTGTAAAAGGTTCTGTTAGAGAAGCACCATTCTGAAAGTTCAAATCACTACCTAAGACAGAGCAGATATTCCATCTTCCTATTTTAAATCATAATTCTCTCAAACAATGAAAGAAAAACAAACCAATTTTATTATTGAAATAAATCTGCAATATACCATGACAATTAAGAAAGAAAGAAAGAAAGAAAGGGAAAAATAGAGAGAAAAAAAGGAAAAAAGAAAAGAGAAAAAAAAGAAGAAGAAGAAGACAACACAGAACAGTGACAATGACAAGACTACTGATTGTTTTTCCCCTGATAATTCAAGTTACTTGCAACAAAACCTAATATTCATAACTGGCTTCAATAAAAAATTGTTTAAAAAATTAAATTAAAAAAGGGCTTATGTTTGTCACCCAGTTAGTCATAACTTCTGATTACTATAAAACCAGGTTACTTTGTCTCTAACTTAGTGACATTAATTATGCCTAATTGAAAATAGACTCGCTTCATACGTAGTGAGGCCTTGTGGAATCACCAGAAGATCAGAATGTTCCTGAAGCAATAAGCGTGTCACATATGATTTAATCATATTTTTGTACAAAGTAATACTGCAAGGCCAAAATAAGCTCTTTTTACAGTGCCTAATTAAACCCAAACTTTCAAGTAAATTTAAAATATACAATCAATTCATTTTAGATAGTTTATCACAATCCATGCTGTTGTGTAACAGAATAAAATGTAATGAAACAAAAAGAGGAAAATTGTTCAGAAATACTAAGTCAAAAAATAAAATGAAACTGCATTCTAAATTGACATACATGATAAAACACACAAAAGCCCAGTTGACAAAGTTTTAAACAAGAGGTTACCGAAATTCTCCATATTCTTTTAAGATAATTGGTCTAAATTATGAAAAGAAATATAAGCAGTTGAGTGATGAATGTACACAAGTAAACCATCGGCTTCCTTACTTGTAAATGCAAACCTAAATTTACCATTAAGAAATATTGTTTTTGGGCGATTCCATGCAAAGGACGATGCAATGAAGAAAAATTGAATTTGTGCAATGTGCTCAGGATGTGATTTAAAACAAATGGAATTCTTTTGGATAATAAATATGCAATTGAAGTTGGTACAGTGTTCATTAATGACAGACTAGAAAAAGGAATATAGATACCTGGAATAAAGAGAAACTACATATTCAAACCTGTTTCTGACACTAGAGTTGCTATGAATCTGACAGATAAAAAAGAAGCTAAATTGATGAAATTTCCAGCAATATGGCACCATAAAAAAACAATAAAAATTCATTTGATTTTCATAGCAGATGTTGTTACAGTTAACTCTAATACTTCAAAAATTAATAAACAAAGTGAAGGATTTCACATTAATTCTGATCTAAAATTAGCTTGAAAACATTATAAAATTAACATGTAGACGAATTGAAAGTTTCTGACTTGTACTTGCATTATTTGTTCCCTTAAAACTTTTTTTCAAACTATAGACTGTTTGTTTCAGAAATCAGTCTCATGACCATAATTCTTTCTTTGTAAAATCTGATGTAATACTGACGTCACATCATGAAAATTATCAACAACTTGCATTCATCACTAATATTCATTAAATTAACTGAAAACTTGTAGATACATCAAATGTGTTCAAGAGGATTTTTGGTTTCTGTAAATTAAGAAAGGCTACTTGCTGACATAATATAATATGGAGCTATTTAGTGATTATTTTCAAAGATAATTGATAGTGTTTTATTTTCATGTGTTCCTATTATTAATTCTAACAGGAAATAGAAAACTACTATGTAAATAAATTAACTTAGTAGCATTTTGCTGATTTTTTTGAATTCTGAATCAGATTATGATGGAATCGCCCATTTAAAAACTACAAGCCTACCATCAAAAATATTCACTATAAAATTCAAACAAAGAAATAAATTGAATATAAAAAACAGCTACAATTAACTTTTCTCAAAAATCTTCTCAGATTCTCTGAATTCACTGAAAACCACTCTGACAAGTAAACAATAGGAAATGGTCACATAGAGGTCAACTATATTTTTTCCCCACACTCAACATTTGCAAAGTATTCAGTCCAAAATATCAAATCATAGAAAGGGACTAACTTCACGAGAATGAAGATTAGGCATAAACAATGACCAGGGCTTGGATTTACACAGAATACCATGCACCTTAACATGTACATACAAATGGACAAATAATGTTCAAATAAGGGTGCAAAATTGAATAAAAAGATGAAAATTGAGAAGATAATATATTAAACAAATGTCAAAGATTCAAAGTTAGAAAAGCTGAATAACATGATTTTAACACTAGCCATAGAACAAGATTTCTTTTCTTGTGATAAAATTGACGGAATGATTTTGTGTTGCAGAGAGAAAGTTCCTTAATCCTTTTTTGTCATTTGACCATTTACTAAATAGGGAGTTATAATGCAATGTTTTAAATGTTCAAATGTAAAACTGAGTCTTTTGTCTCAAATTTACTTTGAACTAATTAAAACTTATTCCAAACTCCCAATTAAAATATAAGTAACAATCTTTTATCTCTGTAATATCTTGTGGAGTTTCATCCAGATCTTCTAAAATAATTCACCACTAAAAATTGCATTAAAACTTAACAATTATCTCCCAAAATAACGTTTTAAGAATACTAAACATATTGCAAACAAAATATTGAATATATACAAAGATATTAGAGTTTTGAATTTGAACAAGTTAGGCTGTCTCATATATTCATTAAGAGGTTTAAGTTAGTTCCAACTGCATAGTTTTAGACAGTCAAGTTTTTATTCTGGTTTTAAAACAAAGTAAAATAAAAAATTGGCGAGATCTGTCTGTTTTGAAGGTCATTATAATTATCATTTTTGATGTATTGCACACTTGCCATCCCTTATTAGTCTTAGTTTGTAAATTTTTGAATTGAAATGAATTGCCTTATTTTATGTGGTGAGACTCAGGCCATGAGGCCTGCTCTTCCGTCTGACCATGCAAATTTCGCTACTCTCCTTTCACCAACTAGCGGAGAAAGAAGGTATTCCTTGGGCAACGAAACACGCAATTTTGAATTTAGCTCAGACGCGTCATTTAGGCTCGAGGATCTTTAACATGCAGTAAATCTACTAACATGGGACAGCCGGCTTTACTTCCCCTCCAAAGGAAGGTGTACGAAGGATTTTTTCGCCCCTAAAAATCCACGGCTTCAATTGGGTTTGAACTCGCGAACTTGGGTATAACAGTCCGATACGCTAACCGTTACACCATCGCCACCAGTAATAAGTTTGTTAAAGGTTTTGTTTTCTATAATGAAAAAGAATGTTTAATGCTTTATGTAAAATAGAATTTAATGTTTTTTACAATTGTGATTACATATATTTTACTTATATTTTAGCAATGTGGCATCACGACATTATGAATGTAGATGCGATGCACATATCGCTTTCATTCTTATATAATTAGACTTTCATAATACAAATAAAAATTGGAGAGTATTATCTCTAATGTTTAATTTATGCATCATAAGACAAACATAATTCAACCAATGCAAATTCAAATTCAACCAATTCAAATTGTCAATGCTACAAAGAAAATTTAACAATGATAAACATCGGTAATGTATCATAAGCTGAATTAGGTTTAATTACTTATTAGGTTGAAGACAATTGTTCAATAATTTCTTTTTGTAATTTATGGTTGTAGACATGTTTATTGATTTATTCTTTTCTTTTCTTTCATAATTTTAACTTAAAACTGTAAAAATGGCCTGATGATGAAGGAACAATGACCTTCGAAACGTTGCCACAGATCTCGCCAATTTATTATTTTACTATGTTTTAAAACCAGAATAAAAACTTGACTGTTTAAAATTATGCAGTTGGAACTTATTTAAACATCTTAATATTAGAGTTTTCCTTACATTCCAGGTATATGGACAAATGTAGATAATCAAATGTTTCGAATAATTTCAAAAATCCTAATTAGTAAACTTAGGGCAAAGATTTGACTTTAACTACAGAGGAAACAAATCTTTACTACTAATTTTGAATGCATGAAGATATTGAAAAATAACTATGTAGTCTCAAGCCATGCGAGATATTTCACTGGTTTCATTAGATACAAAGGAACACAAAGAAAATGAAGTTTTGATTTGACTTAGACAAATGACTTTGACTTTGACAAATATTTGATTGTGTTATTCCACCTTTTCTCACATTCCAAGTAGTGACTGAATTCTCATATTCAGTGTCATCACTGCTTACGATACAGCTCATGCCAGGCATCAGTTAACCTCCATGGAAGAGACCACCTGTTATTAAATATTTGCTATTGCCAAGCTGCATCGTGGAAAGGCTACCTTTTTTATTTTCTAGGTATGGGAATCTCTGTAAATATCATACTATGATTCTACCATCAAAATATATTGTACTATAATTCATTTAGGAAAAATGTTTTCGTTAAAATATTTAATTACATGAGGATTTTATAATGTTCGTGAGCACTGTGGAAGCTACTTTTTGGAAAACCATTTTGTGTGGTTTAGTTCAGCAACATTTTTGCTGCTGCAGGCCACTGAAATGTAATTAATTACACACAAATCCTAGCCCTGATCATGACATCAGGTTTCAATTTACTTTTTTGGAATAAATAATATAAAAAATATTAATAAAATAAAATAAAAGCTTGCCAATCACATTAAAGCAAATAATTAATTTTCACACTGACAATACATTTCATTTATGAAAAGCATGGTCTGAATTGCCTATTGTATTTCTAAATACTATTTTTTTGCAAGTATAATATAATGTCATTTGAAATTTTTATTTTGTATTTCTTTATAAATGAGCTTGTCATCAAAACCAAGGATGTGGAGTAGATTTCCTTCAATGTCAATTTCCTTAACTATTTAAGCCATTTCATAATGAACATATCATCCTAAAACACAAGATTAATTTAATCCTTATTTATAAATTAAGAAATGAAATACGACAACATACTTTCAAAAAAATATGCTACAAATAAATACTATTTTATGAATAACACATCAAATTGATGACGAAATAAATGTAATAAGAGATTACTTTATTACTCAGTGACATTTGCCTGAAAATAATCAGGCCAAGCCTTCAGTGTGATTTAGTCTTCAAATATCAACCTGAGGCGCATTTAATTTGGATGTATAAAGCTTGCACTGAGTTTACGTTACAAAGAACTATGTAACTTATTATAATAACAGTGTTTTAATTTTGTTTAGAATTACTTGAGAAAGCAAAAAATGTCTTTATTGATGTTTAGTGTTATTATTTCTTGACATTTGACTTACAATGGTATCTCCAAATACACAAACATGATTTAATATAGAAATTTAGTTAGATTGCAAAATTTCTTTACAGTTTGCAATTCCAACCACAGGTATGTCTCCTAACCTATATTTGCAACAATATTTTGTCTATCGGCCAACATTAATTTATTAAAAATTCATGAAAATATATCATACTTCATCTTTATTCATGAAAATTTCTACTCCTATGATTCATTCATGAAAAATGTTTTTGTTACAATAGTTAATTATGTGAGGATTTTATATGCTGTTCATGAGCAAATTAGAGACATAACTTTAAAAAAAATATTTTTCACATAAAATTAACAAATTTTTGGAAAAATTGTAGTTTTTTTATACGTAGCATACTATTTATATGAATGAATTTGTAGAACAAAGTCACTGAACTTCACATAGAAATATTTGATGTAAATAGAAATGAAAACAATTTTGAAAACTAAAAAATTGCAATGAGAGTTATACATGAATCCACTGATATGTCATACAAATACTTTCAATGCATTGAGTTGTTAGCTAATAATGTTGCCAGAAGAGAACATATAGAGCAACATTTTAAAAATTGTATTTCTTTACAGTGTCATCAACTGAATTAGCAACTAATTCATGTATCACTGAAAATTGCAAAAGACATCAATTGTATATCACTTCAGGACTAAAGCAATACTTCACAACACACAATTTACAACAGCACTCTACTTCAGTAGTTATTTCTTATAATGATTTATTCTTTTTAAGGCTTTTTGGGAGAGAAGCTGCAAAGAGCCTTCTTTAAAATTAATGATGAACACTTGACTGAGAATTTGAGAGTGTAATCAATATCCTACCAAATTCTCTTCCCAGAACACCCTTCACAAAAATTAGAAATAACATTACAGGAAATGCAAATCTATTAATATGACAATATCAATTTTGTTGACATTACTGAAATGTGAAAAATTATTTATGAATTTTTTAAAATTTTATTTTCGACACTGAATACCAAATGGGAAAGAATGCCAAATATAAAAGAATTCACCCTTTAAATAATCTTGTACCAATTATAATATTGTTTATTGTTTTAGTGCATTGTAGATGAATAATTATGAACCTGAATAGTAAAACAATTGAACATTCTCACAGAAAGGTACCTTCTAAAAATAAAGATAAACATCCAGAATGTGGAGTTGCTTTAAATATGCTGTTGGTGCATTGTATAAAATTCAATCTTCCATGAACATATGTCCTGTTAAAAAATCATATTTTCACAAATTACAAATAGAACTTTCAAATGCAACATTGGGGACAGAGTTTTGTACTCATCAGAGAGACATCACCTGCCTGTCGACATAACATGCACAATTATGTTCATTGCCTACTTAAAGTGCATTCTTCTCCAGAGCCTTGATTTTTGATAATCACTTGAAATGTCTGCCTTCACCCCATTCTGCAAAGCTGCACCACGACCTGCCAACTGCAGGTTGAAGACTGCTTTGGCCCTCAATAACCCATCGCTGGACCCACATGCCATCGAGTAGCCTGTGACTAATATCACTGTTTATGTCGATGAACTTCATAAAATTAATCTATTAGAAATGATTTTACATAATTGAACATTAGCAGTGTACAGGAAAAAAATTGTTCCAGTATATTTAAAAATTGAAGTGTGACATACATAAATATTCAACAATATTAAAAATAACACTTTGGTTGAAACTTCCTCACAAATGCTCTGTATGTTCTCATCTACCGTCTTACATCATTGCCATCACATTCATAAATACTGTTTACAAATATGCAATTAACTTTTACCCACATATATAAATCAGAAGCAAAACTTTTAATGACATTTATTAGAACATGAAAGTAAGAAGTCAACAAATTTAGCAAAAAAACACAAAAGTAATAGAAAAATAAATATTACCACTAACTTTTATATCTCAGAGCTATTACATTAGTTATTTTGAATACCTTCATATGAAGTATACATACTTGTCCAGTCAAGAAAAATTGAGCTCAGGTACAGTATGAACACATAATTATACTAGTTATCACATTGTCATTCAATTATCTTAAAAACAATTGCAAATAATATGCTTCTCTATTAGAATTGTAATTTTAAAATTAACAACAAGTAATGTTTCTCATCAATCCTTGCATCAACTTGGCAGTTTTTGACAATTTTCACAATGAGAAATACCTTTTTAGTACAGAATTTTATTTCATTTTTTTTGTTGTTGTTGTTGACATTTTAAGCACATGCATGGAAAAATATCTTTGTTTTTACAATACAAAATGACAACAATTGTCAAAAAAATCTATATTTCCTGTGGTTATGGAAAACATATGAGCTTTGTGCTAAACAGATAGTAATAAGAAAGAAGAGAAAAAAAAGAAGGAAGACAATAAATATGGAAATGTTAAAAGAGAATGAAAAGGCAGAAATAAGTCTTAACAACTGTGACAATCATTAACCCTTTCATGACCAGTGGGACATATATGTCCCACAAAACAGTGCTCAAGAAGTTCGCTGGGATGCATGTAACCCTCTACTGGTGCATTCTGCAATCTTGCAGAGAGTGTGTGTACTGTGTTCTGATGCTCAGATATGATTGATTCTAAGAATTGTGTGATTTATTGTCGTTGTTACAGGAAGGTGCATATTGCGTTCCTCGTTTTCGACAGTTTTATTTTTTTCTGAGCTTTTTATTTTGTTGTAAGGTTTATTTTCGTTTGTTTTGAATTATTTAATTAATTATAATGCAGCTTTTTTTTTTTTTTTTCCCAAGTGATTTAGTGAATTTTTTGTCATGTGGCCGTTTCAAAAAGTTCTCTCATTTGGAAAGTTTTCTTTTTTCCTGTGATTTTTATGACATTTTAATATTTCTATTTCATTCATTTTCTATTTCATTTTTTTCATAATATTTCTATTTCATTTTTTTCATTCATTTAATATTTCTATTTCATTTATTTAATTCATGGTATTACATCCTGAATTTGAAATTTTCCCATATTTACGACCATGCATATTTTTTGCAGTTACAAGGCAGCAGTAGGAGGGTAGCAAAAGTAGAAAAGAACAGACACTATATGCCAAGAATGTGAAGTAACCCATTGTATTGATCTTCCATTTCCATTTTTTAAAAATTAGTGTAATTATTACTTTTTGATTATTGTGTTGTTTTATAATTAGAAATCTAGAAAAAATTCATTTTCTTCTCAGTATTATTATGTTCCATCACACCCGCACGGTTCAATGGGACAGATATGTGCCACTAACAGTTTCTAAAAAACTAAGCATTAACAACAATTTTCAGTAATCAATATTGAAATAGTAACTAAAAAGTAACTTAAATACAAAGTTTTGTTTCAAAATTCCAGAAAAAAAGAAGAAAAAATAAATAAATCGATCACAAAAGGGTTAGAGAGTTTTGTGAGAGGAAAAAAAAAAGGGAGACCATCCCCCCCCCCCGTCCTTGAGTTTTCGTTTGTTACCTTCTTATATTTGGCAAAATTGATTTAAATATTTATGTTAGAATTATGTAATTATTTAAAAAATAATATTGTATAGTATCATATATACTCTACAAAAATAATATACAATATAATAACTAATATGTTTATTATTTAACAAAAATCTATAATCCCCAATGATCGGCTGGATCCACACCTGACCCTTGGAAATATTTCATTACATGTAACATAATTGTGACAATAATGAATATGATTCTGCAACAGAGACATGCCTCTATGGAGACATATCAGTAAAGAAGAGAAGCAAAAGCAAGTAAACAGAAGAGGGAAGGAGCACTTGGACACACATTTCCTTTGATTGTTCCAGAAACAATTTGAAACTGTTTGACCTGAACCTGACATATTCAATACTTTATTTCATTCTTGATTAGTAAAGAAATAATTATTTAGTAATACAAATAACTTAACACCATTGGACACAAAATTATACTTAAAGCACAATAAAATTCATCAGTCTTTTCTATTTATGTAATAAAGAAAGCAGAATCCATTCCAAGAAAATGTTATCAAGCCTTCTGAAATATTTTTAAAAGCCATATAAATCAAAAATAGAAATACACAAATCTTTATTAATCTATAGAATATTTTTCAAACTTATACAGCACTATTTGATTCAAACTCTCAAATATTTATTATTACCTTAATACTAACACATCATAGATATTGATACCAAATACGTTTATCAATTATGAAAAGGAATGTTCATTTTACTGAATTATTGCAGACAATTACTATTCATATTAATGCATACAATTTAATTTTCAATTAAACAAATTAATAATAAATCTAAGAAAAATGAAAAAAAGAATAAGAGGGAGAAAAAAGAGAAAGAGAGAGACAAACAGAAAAACAACCACAATAACAGTGAAAACTGAAAAATATTCGAACAATTTCATCTTGAAATTCCATATTAAATTCCCAAAACCTTGAAAATCAATAATCAACTTTGTAGAGTATATATTTTGACAATATTTTGTATCACATCTTCCTAATATAACATATAGAACTGCTGTTTCAAGAAAACATTCTTAAAAGTATTTCCAAAAACTCCAAAAGGATTGCATTTTGTCTAACGTCTTAAAAGTATCAATTAAAAGTAATAAAGTAAGAACAGAAGTGCTATGTTTATGACTCAATTTTTTTTCACTGAACTGTATACTACAAATAACCAATATATATATATCACTATTTTTGAAGTTCAGACAATGTGCAATCCAATTAATAAAGGAAAGGAATTTAAAGTAGCACTTTTAATACATTAAAACAAAATATGAACTATATAAAATTGTAATGCACCAAAAATTAGATAATAAAATCAACCCATTGTTTTGCAATGGACATCTCTATAAATTTTAAACAGATAAGTTAAGAAACAGAAAATCGAGTAGAAAACGAACTGTCATATCCTAAGAAGTATCCTTCATAATTATACTAATTGTAGTATGTTTAACATAATCATTATCTATCATTCAAAATGTTTTAGACAGCACACTTACAATATAGACTATAATTCTCAGTAAATAAAAAATACATATCTAGAAACAGTGCAATTTTGAAAAATTAAAAAGTTAATTCTTATTCAATTTTTCCAAAAAATATCTATTGAGGTATCAACTTGGGTAATGCATAAATCAAATTACAAAGTTACAACATTCAATTTTCCTGTAGAGTAATAGTGTTCCAAAACAAGTTTGAAGAAGCAACCTGAGAAGCAAACTTCAAGAATTTTTCACATGTGCAATATCCCTTAATCTTAACAAATATTTTGTTTGGTTTTATTCTGAATTTGGTTTGAAATCTTCACAGTGCATAATTTTCATTATATACTCTTTACTCATGACTGAATATACATTTATTGGCTTAATCTAATTCTGAGAATATAGCGCACAAGTCAAAATTCTAAGAGTCCTTATTTTTGTTCCACTTTATACATGCTGAACATAAGAAAATAGATCTTAATTACACATGATCATAAACTATTTCATATAATTCTTTGATAAAAAAATTAATTACAAAAACATTGAGCAGCACAAATAAAACATGAAAAACAATTAAATTGAGTCTTTGTTCAATTGCAAGTATCCACAAACCAACCTTCTTCTTTTTCTTCTTGAAAAAACAACAACAAACAAACAAAAAACAACAACTTGAATTTGTCAGAACTGGTGGAATCCTCTCCTCCAACGAACAATCCTTGGGCGACTTCTGTAGCACAGCCACAAATTGTTCATGAGCAAATGTTCTGTTGCTTCCCACACACTCAAACATTTGTAGCACATAGTTTACATTTATTGTTCACTATATGTATTAAGTTTGTAAATCATATTACAAGGTTAGAATTACAAAATTAAAGCAGATCACAAGTGTTTATAACATATTACAAAAGTATGATGAAAACATGTTAGCTATTGACTTCGCAAAATCAAAATCCTTTTCCAGAAAACAGTAAATGATGGCGTACCTCTTAACATATCCAACTCAACAGATATGAAATCAGAATTAACAAAACTTTAGTTTGAAATGAATTGCATAAGAAAGTTTTTCATTGAGGGCTATAGTAATGTTATTCTATGAGAATTATTAACCCTCCACCATTACTTAATACAGTAGTACATACCTAGTAGCTACATTATTCAACCCTATAACTGAGGAGGCTCACCATCTGTCCCATTTTAGTTCACAAAAGCTGGAAGGTGAATTCCTCAGCAGCATCCAGGACAGGACAGGAAGTATGACCATAATTCAAAATATGGAAACAAATAATTTATTTGCAGCCATCCAATATTTAAATATACAAGGAACCTACAGTGGCATATCCAGCGCAGAACAGCAGGCAACACGAATCCTCTTCTTCCAATTGAGAGACCCAAGTATTTCATCTATTGTCTGTTAATACAAGTCCAGTTTGCTCAATATGAATCACACAGCTGCACACATGGATGCTCACAACCACAATCACTGACATAAGATTTTTGCACTAATAAGTACATTTCATGTGAGAAATACATGAAAACTGACCATTTATAGCAATTGCAATGTTTTCTTTCTTTCAAGTGTCCCAATAAATTGTTTTATAAAGTACACAAAATACTAATTACTTTAATCATAAAGAACCACCAGACAATGAACACACACTGTATTTGAAAGAATACACCAACATTTTAACTATAAACTTGTACCACAAAATACTCAATGCACTAAAACTAGCTCTTGAAATACAATATTTTGACATGACTATATTTATACATTAAACTATCAAATTCTTGCACAAAATTGTTATGGTGAAAGGAACATTTCTGAACACAAAGTTCAAGGTCTTTATTAGCGAAGTAATTATCACAATCCACTCTTCACTTTTAATATTTTTATACGAAATTTGAATTACCTTTGTTAAAAAGAACGTCCACTATATTTAAATTTTTTTTTATTTATTTTTTTTAAATTTACAACTGAAATAAAATGAATCATAACTTTCAGAAAAGTTACAAAATTTGTTGTGACAACTTTAATACACATTTAACCTAAACTATATACTTTCTATAGATGACATTTGTTTCCACCTTAAACGGATGTATTTTTCTTCAGGAGAAAAGCCACTAGAAATTTTTCGTCCCCATTCTTACTAATAAGGTTAGAATAAAAATATGAAAGGTGCCACTGGCATCCAATAATTCTCAATAATTTTCATGTACAAATTAAACTAAAAAGGTTAAATGAATTTTTCCTTCAAAAAGAAAGGATGGTTGATAATGCAAGAAAGTAAGACTTTTCCACTACGAATCAGAATCTGATACAAGTACAACTTTGGCAATTAGCCATGACCATAAGAGGCCTCTCATGCATTAACTAACATCTGGCCTATTTTCATCCATTTTGTAGATGCAGTCAAAACAATTTGTTTCCCAAACTTGAATAATTGCCATTATAAAGAAAGTTAATTGAAGCATATGTATTGTATTTTTGTTCCAAGCAAACCTGTTGAGAATAAATCATTTACTTGTTTGTTTGTGATTCTTCTGAAACAATCACAAACAAGCATCATTGTCTATTTGTTACATCATTAGAAAAAAAGAAAGACTTTCAAGTTTGAATGTAACAGAATGTAGTCAAGTTTCAAAAAGTGAAGAGAAAATTTGTTATTTGTAAACAGTTAAAGTACAACAGTTTAGATAATACTTTCAGAACTAATCAAAGCTTTCAGTTACTTGTTTAAGATTTTATTTAATGTGAATTCTTTGGTTCTTTCGGTGGGTCATACACAAATATAAAATGAAATGTGTAAAATCCCTTACTAATTCCATTTGCTCAATGTGTGTCAGTATGAATACTTCTTACACCATAATATCTCTTATTTACAATTACCAAGCAAATCTATATAAATAAAAATGAATGTTGGTATATACATCTCTATCTATATATAGATATAGATATGAGGAAAACTTCGACACCGTACGACCAATCTCCATGAAAGTTGGCACTTCTATGTGTTTTTTCACCCAGAAGATTAATGTGTTTAGAGGGGATAGAGAGAGAGAGAGAGAGAGAGAGAGAGAGAGACAGATACAGGGAGAGACACGGTGACGTTTTCTTTTTCACAATGAATATGAAAGAAAGAAAGGGAAAAGAATGAAAAGAAAAGAAAAACAAGAGGGGGGGGCAATGTCGGGTATTTTGCTAGTATATTACCAAACTAGTGAACCATTGTTTACCTCATCCTGATCAAATGAGAAAATGCTGAAATCTTGCCTTTCACTGCCTTATTTTCTTTCTAATTTTTTAATATTTGATGAAGGATGAAGCTTAATTTTGACTTTGTTTCAATTGCAAAGGGTATTTCAATAAATTGTTTTCACTGCTTTTAAGTGTTCTTTCTTTTGCCCAACATATCTGTATCTTTAATTTCCATGAATGAAATCCATTCTAACTTGCTGCAGAATAAAGACAAAGAAATGCATATACTGCTTCTTCATAGAGAGTACAATACTCTATGAGGCAGAAGTCTGGACACTAACAAAAAATAAAAATGAAATAAAATAAATAAATAAATGAGAAACAAACTTCAGGCAACAGAAATTATGTTCTCGCAAAAATGTATACTTTCTGTCAGGCAAAATAAATAAAATAAAAGTGCAAACAACCTTGAATAAGACGACTGAAATGAAACATCTAAAATGGTATATATACGAGAAGGTTGAAATCTGACAGACTTCCACAAAAAGTTTGGGAATGGATACCCCATCGAAGAAGATCCACGGAAGACCAAGAAGGATAAATAACTGAAGCCATGAAAAAAATGAGAACTAGAGGAAAAAGAGGCATGGAAATCGGGATACAGAAAACAGCCAAAGCCGTAAAACAACCACTACATAGAGGCAGTATTATAGTGTGCCCAGAGGCTTTATTAGGACAGGCATCACATTTTAATATTCCTTTGGGAACAGACATTTTGAGGTAATGTCAGGCAGCACACTTACATGCTTTAGGGATAATCCAACAATGCGAATGACTTGAATCCTGTAATTTCCGTGTCAATCTTGAAATACATAGCCAGTTTTTATCAAATCCCATTAGCTACTCTTCTGGCACAAGTATTAAAAGATATCACAAATCAGAATCTCTGGTTTCTAAACAAATGAAATTCATTTGCGAACTTAACCCTTCTCTTCTTGTGCTCAAGAGTAATCTGTTGAACTTCTACTGAGGATATTTAACAGCTTCCCAATATTTCTTTGACTTGCTAGAGAAAGAATTGTATTCAGATTTTTCCACTACTGTGCATATGTACTTGTTTCTAGGAATCCCTGTTAATTCTCTAAAATGCTGGTGGAGAAATTTTAGTAACAGTGATAAAGCCAACAATTTTTAAGTTGTTCTTCCTAAGTACTCTTATAAAAATATTCTAGATTAACCCATCTTGGCTATTAAGTCAAATTTTCGCAGGTCCAAAAACTCTTGGTAAAATTTTTATCCATATTTTCAGTAACTGTACAATTCTCCTAATTACGTGTTAGTTTTTTGTTGTTGTTGTTGTTGTTTTACCCCTTTCAAATTTAATTTTCCATTTCTAATTTTAGTAAGACATATTAGTTGATATTCCATTACTGAATAAATAACTAAGCCATTGAAGCCATTACTAAGCATCTTCGAGTAATTATTTGTTTTATTACATTTGAAACTGAGGCAGAAATTAGTTTTCTCTGTACATACTGTGAACTGCAATTTAATCATCCTTTCTAAAGTGAATGAAGAACATTTCTTCCTTTTACTCACCATTTACCAGCTTAATTTTCAACTGCAGAAATAGACAAGGTGCAATAAAAATAAATATAGATAGAAATACATATAAATGTATTATCTAAACATTTAAATTATGTTATTCTCTAACTTTTCTTTAATATAAATATGAAATACTGTGCCTTAATGATGACCCCTCCCCAAATTATAAGATAATTTCTTCCAATTTCTTACGATAAATAAATTTTTTACGATAAAATAATTTCTTCCAATTTTTCAAATGTGGTCATTTCTTTTTATGATAGAGTCTCTTCGATCAGAGACCTTAGAATGATCCTAGTCTCCAGAATGTCAATTAAAGATCATTTGGACTTTATGATAAATAAAGCCAATCAAACGCTGGGCTTCGTGAAGCATACTTGCTGTGAGATACACTCTGTGCAGATCGGTCTTATTTACTTTTAATACGACCGATTCTGATGTATGATTCATCAACCGTATGACCACCATGTTTTGCATATGCTATTTCCAGAATAGAGACTGCACAACACAAATATTTTAATAATTACAGCCTATCCTATGGATATTGAAGACCCATTCATCGGTTTGCGGTTTGTGATACCTAAATGAAGCCTCTGAGCTAAATTCAAATCACCTGTTTCGTCGCCTGAGATAATACCTTCTTTCTCCGCTAGTTGGTGAAAGGAGTGTAGCGAAATTTGCGTGGTCTGACGGAAGAGCAGGACTCATGGCCTGAGTCTCGCCACGTAAAATAAGGCATCAATTCAAATTCAATTCAATTCATAACTCATGAATATAGTGAGGTCTCTGTACACTAGAATTTGCCATCATTAAGATCTTATAGAAACTATGCTGATGTCCAATATTTGCGAAAATTATTGAGTAGTAATATTAAATGCTCACTATTGCTGAATATGATCAATTTAAGGGTCTCTGCTGTACAAACTAGGAATCCACAGACATTTTTTGTCAAGAGTATATAAACATACCTATATAGCAAATAACTCTATTAGTAGAATATATCGTGTAATTGATGAATTTGACATTGATCTCTTCATTAAGAATGATGTGATCTTTGAGAAGGAATTGTAACAAAATACTGAAATTTGAAAGATTGATATTTTACTTGTGAATTATATATTCTTCTATTTTTAAAACTACATAGCTTTTTAGATTTAATTTTAAATAACTTTAATAAACTTCAATTTTTAATTCATGTATGATGCACTATATTGATACTGAGTTACTTACATATTAACTGTATAAATTTTGTGTATAAAATTGGAAAAATTATCCATTAATAAATATATTATAATTAAGACTGACTTTAATAACTTCACCTTCACTTCAAAATCTGGAGGAGATCATTGTTTTACAAACCAACCTGAGATTGAGAAAAGACACCTGCAATATGATTTTAAAAAAGGAATGCAAACAGATATAATAGTTCTATGGAAAACCATGAAGGCAGTACTTCACTAGCCAATCAATTTAACTGAAAAATTCAGATAACAGACATTTTTAATAAAATAGTAAATGAAGACTAGGTCAAAGTGGAATATGTACAAAGTTGAACATGAAAAATTTTAGGTTAGTCATTGTATAGAAAGGTTTCTAAGTTCACAGCTTACTTAGATTATATAAAAAGGAAAAAAAGAAAAAAGAAGGGCAAATACAAGGCGGGGGGGGGGATCTATTGTTTTTAAAATTTAATTTGTCAACATTTTTTTCAGAACTCATTATTTTTCAGAATTTTTCCACCAACAAATTGAAGTCATCGGCTTCCATGGCCAGAGTCATGCAAATGATCTTGGCTGTCCGGGTGACGCCTTCGACGCAGCGTCAATCGGACAGCCCAGATCATTTCCTCCAGCAGTTCGATTCCAGCTTATAACATAATACCTGTTATTCCTAATCACCTACCTTAGTTACCTCACATTGCCTAATGTTCATATCATCCAGCTAAAGGGTCAAATAGTTTCTATTATTGACTTTATTCACCCGTTTTGGACAAAGTCACTAATTAATAAAATTAACTAATTTGCAAATTCATCAGATTAGGACATTAGCCATAACCTACCCTCAGTCAGATATTTGAACAGAAACTTTAAAAGGAAATTATTACAATTAAATCATTTATAAGGCTTGTGTAGCCATAAATAAACTCATTAATGTTTGTCCATCCACGTGTTCTTTCCTTCTTCTTATTGGTATAGACAGTACCCCTGACAGGACACTGAAAACAAAATTGGAAGAGACTGGGTCCTTGCCTTTCCCTAACAATACGAAATTAATAAATGACAAACAGTGTGTTATGAAACATGTTGGCTTCAGTTTTGTAAATCACAATCACACAATTAAAAACCTTGTACTTTATGGCAGATTTCAGCAAACTGTCTTAAGACTCCATGCTGTGTGGTTGCCAGTAATTTAAGTAATATATTATGTGTAATAAATAAACAAATAGTACAAATTCCTTTTAAGTGGCATTTCTTCAACTTTTGTCCTCCTTACAACAATGATAATGTAGATGGCATGGAATTTACCATTTTTAAAAAACTGATTAATATTAATAAGCAACAACTCTACATATAAAACAGAAATGCAGTTATCACTCTGTTGAACTAAGAAAGGTTAAACCTCTCTTTTAAAAACAAAATAACAAACCACCCATCCCATTTATATTTAAATTGTAATTTATATTTTTCAAACTTTCTAGTCTTAAAACTACTGAGATACAGCATGGTGATACCATAGGGGATAGAAGAAAAAGTGTGCTGCCTCCAGCTTTATTTTCAGTTGGTGGTGGTCATCTGAACCAAAGACACAACAATCAGTTTGGGCTGATCAACAGGGAAAAACTCTTTTTATAATGCAAAATTATCTGGCATCTGAGTTTCTTTGGTACCAGATTTCATTTGAAATGTAGGTGAATAATTAAATTAATATTGCAAAAGGAGGTCTGAACTAGTTTATTGTAAATCAAAGTTTTCAATAGTGTTCCAACATGCTAACATTTCATGAATATATTTGTACTATTAATGTTTATTTTCCATAAAATTTGAATATAAAATGTGTATAATAATAATAGCATAATAATCAAATCAAAACAGTTTTGAACTAATAATGGGACATATTTTTACAATTTATACGTCGTAGTATATTTATTATATTATATGCTACATAATCTTTGTAACTGTTGGAAAATATGACCAGATATCTTTTGAAATATAAATTAACCCCCAGAGTGAAGCCTATTCAAGATTGCAAACTTTTTTGATTAGGTGGAAGGTTAACGTAATATATTGACGGAAAATTCACCCTCCATGTTTTTCTATAAGATTACAATAATGCATGATAAAGGCCACAAGTCATTCAGCTTAAATGCCCATCATCACACTAGTGCTGCACTGTGGTAGCCGTGCACATAACAGACACATAGCACACTTTTTCTTCAACATGCTGTGGTGATATTAAAGCAAAGAAAAAAAACGAATATCAAACAATCTACTAATGTAACGACAATTGAGAATCAATGGGAACGTAAATTGTCAAATGTCATTTCAAAGGAAAATGTGATTTCTTGATTAGTTAATTTGAGCTGACAAATATATTATCAACTGCACTTAGAACGCAGAGAGATTCGTATCTTACATTCCAGAATCACAATTTTGGAAACGATGCAACCTACAGATATCGTACTGATATGAACTGAATCGAACGAATTTAAAAAGTTAATTTACTGGTTTATTTTGACACTGAAAGAATCTGTCAATCACGAATAAAAGGAATAAAATGAAATCTACTCTATTATGCCAACATTTTTTGAGAACGCAATTGACAGAGGATAAATTAAATACAATAAATGTTGCTCAAATGCAGAAACTGTGCATCATGGAAATCTAATTAATGTGAATATTCTCCAGAGTCCTGGTAAATTCTATAGTATTACATTATATAGTGCAAAAGAGATACTGGTTCCTTCAGATTCTGCACTGAATTAGTTACTGAATTGAGAACTTAAGCATTAACTAACATCTCAGTTACATTACTAGGAGTATTTTAATAGAATATTTCCACTCAGCATTTTTCTAAACTGATTCATACGGATCAATAGTATTTTCTCTTTCTAGCAAGTTTAGAAATGAATATTTTTAAAGTTCAATGAATTTAACCATATAATATGTATTAATTAATTAATGCATTTCATTAATTTTTTTTTGTGTTTCGTAATTTATGGACAGCCCCTTATCCATCCTCTTGTGAAGAAATAAACTCAATACTATAAGAACATGGTGAAGGTTCTGCTAGGAAAATAAAAATTCCCCACTAACACTCCACAAAGCTCATGAAAACATGCACAAACAGTGAAGCTACTTGCCAACAAGCAAAGCAAGAGGCCATCTCCATATTTGCCCAACAGACAAAGAGCAAATGGATGAAAAACTGATTAAATTGGGAATGACTACTAAATGCAATGGAATGGACTACCGAGACAAATGAGAAATACGCCAAAAAATTATCCTGCTCTAGGTTTCAAGAAGCAAACTGCAAACAAGAATTTATCAAATGCTGTAAAACCTTGCTTTTACGCTTCCGCAATTTATGTTTTCTTTGCATTTACATTTCTTATCAGTCCCATCGGTTTCGTAAATTCATAATGCTATAAATACCCCACTTTTATGATAGTATAATTTCAATTTCCCCGCAATTTACAGCAGTCTGCTTGCCACAACACTGTCAGGAATGCACTTCCTGTTGTACACAATATGCACTATCACTGCGCTTTCCCACTACCTTACTGCATTAAAAATGACCATAACAGAAATACTACTAAAATGGTGCGATATTATAAAACATTATGAAATGTTTTATAAATTATGAACTGTGGGCACAAAACAGTCGCCTAGAGCACTTGCGTGCTGTTTCACAGTGTTAATCTATGATGGGCGTCATGTGACGTGTGTACAGGCATCGACACGGCTGACATCAGCATTAGGTGACACATGTCAATGCAACACAATGCTCATGTGATACATGCTTAAGAGTGGTAGCCTCACAATCATTTGTTTATTTTACACCATTCTCCTGCACAATTTAACACTTTTTCATTCTAAAATAAATGTAATTTTTCCCATCCTTGAATAGGTCAAAAATCAAAGTATGGGATTCTCCATACATTTTTAATTATAAATTCATGAACACCTTTTCTATCATTTCATAAATAAATAAATTTAAAAAATACTAGTTGTAAATCATTACAAACTATCAAAATCATATTGGGTTTGGGAAAACAAACTTCGCATTTTTTCTTTACAGCCGAAATACTGTTTCCCTCCCTTCATTCAACAATGAGTACATTGTTGCATTCTCAAAAGCAACAAGGGGACTCGTGGAAGTGTCATTGTAACATTGAAAATTTACTATTCTTAGGTATTAATATGTCTTCGATTTCCAATGTAAATTTTGGTCAGATTGCTATTTGACCTTGTAATATTGTTTATTATATATCTAATACTGCATGTTAAAGCATATTATAATCCTTATTGATTGTATCTAAATATATTATTCTCATAGTTTTGAAGAAAAAATCATTTCCCCTTATAAACACCATTTTCCCTAGGTTCTCATGCAAAGTTATAATTTCAATACGTTTAACATAGATATGTAGTCAACTACATAAAAAATTAACAAAAAATATTATTAACATTTAATGATAATGTTTAGCAATTTCATGAGCAATTCTCATACGATAACATAATGTAATTCCATTACTAAAATTAATTTACCATGACACTATCTTAGTCAAAAGTTCAATTCTTGTTGATAGAAAAACATTCGGTAAGTCTTTTTCTCTTAGGCTTTAGATACTAAATAAATAAAAGAAATGAAAAAATGAAAATGTTATGGAATTTGAGAACATTCTCCAAGCAAACAGGCAACCATAAGTCCACATTCTCCCACCATATCCATAACTTCTGTGCATACTACTAATACTGTCGTTATTTCGTACAACAGAAGAAATTACAAATAACACTATCAAAATGCAAAAGTGAAGTTTCATGACATATTACTCAATATTCTTCAAAAAATTACTTTATCATTAATTATTCTTTAAAAAAAATTATTTTCTCTTTTGTTGTGAAACATCTTTTAATAAATGAGCCTCCAGCACTTATTCTTACTATTAAAGCTAAGGCTTTTGTTACAACTCGCAATAATTCACACTAAATATAACACCACCTCTAGCTTAGACACTCCACATAATAGCATTAGAGCAAAGATTGCTATTATTCAATAACAACAATTTATTTAAAAAGGTCTCTTTAATACAACCAGATTTCAAAAGATTTATTCTGTAAAGAGAACAAACAAATAGAACCCCAGTTTCAGTACAACTAAAACAAAATATCAATTGTGAAAATTTTTCTTAATTGGTTTCAATACAAAACACATTCATTTAATTTATTGCAAAGAAATAAACTTCTGAAAATATTGCATTATTTTAAATATTTCCGATACGACATTAAAACATTCTAATAAATCAAGTGGCATATGTTAAGGACCTACAGAAAGTAGAAAACTGCTTCTTTAAAAAAACTAACAAATTTCTCGATCATAGCATGACATACTGAAAAGAATTTGGATTATTTCACCAAATAATTTAGAGAACTCAACTAGAAAATGTTTTTACTTCATATTGTAATACCTACAAATATGACCCAACATTATGTCAATAGTTATATTACGCAAATCACATACCTAAATTGACATTAAGTAAAAATTAAAAAAACTTCAAATCTGGGAAGATATTCAATATTTAATATGATTTCAAAGAACAAAATATTCAGACATTTTACATTCCCATATAATATTTAGCTTTTCTTCAGCATTAGTAAGGACTTCACTGTGAAGAAAGAATGTAAATACAGATACTGTAGAGCAATAAAAATCTTGATCTTGGAATAAAATTGATCAATACAACAGCATAAGGAACAACAAATGTCATCTATACATTTTGAGATACTTAATAAACAGCACGAAAAATGTTTCACTTCAAAATCATATTTCTGTTTTAAAATTCTACTTTTCACTTACTCAACATCAAGGGTCTCATATAACAATGGTAACATTTATATTCAGTATAAAAATATTCAATGTTCATTTTCTGAATTTATTTGCAGGTTGCAGTTCCTTTCTCCAAAAAAATAATATAGCAAGTTTTATAATATTCTGACAATGGATGTTGTATTTTTTCTACAACAGTTTATTAAAAGGAACACAACATGAAAATCATGTGCAATATTACTTTGTTCAGTACACTAAATTATATAACACACCATGTAACATTCTTAATTCATATATCTCTTACTCAAGATCTAAACTGGCATCTGTAACTAACGCTAAGGCATAGACAGTAAGATATTGGAGAAAATAGTTAAACTGTATTTTTCATTACCTGTAATTAAACAAATAATAATAATACCTTTGAAACTATAACTACAAAGTAACATATATTCACAGAAAACTAAACATAAATCCTAGTTTAACTGTCTATTGTATAGAAATATAAATAATGCCTTCCAATCACTTCACAAATAAATCTCTCATTCACACTAGAGATCTTATCATCCATACAAATAGAGGAAGATTGCTGTTCTAGTTTTTGAATACAATGTTTGAAAACAACAATCAAATTAATTCTGCTTCAAGAAATACAAGATGTAATCATTTCATTTACCTGCACGACTTTTTAACACCACAAAACCTAAATTACATTT
Organism: Acheta domesticus; assembly: GCA_031308135.1. Lineage (NCBI taxonomy): Eukaryota > Metazoa > Arthropoda > Insecta > Orthoptera > Gryllidae > Acheta > Acheta domesticus. Next base: position 71,914,624 of record JAHLJT010003656.1, on the reverse strand, counting down.
GCTTATTTTAAAAAAAAAGGCTTAAAAGTATTTTCTCTGCAGACAACAGCCCGATAAAAAGAAATCTCTCTTTTCCCCAGAAATACAATATACACATATTTAAAATTAAGAGAAATTAATTTAGATCAAATAAACTGACTATGCAAGCAGATTCTAAAGATAAACTTTTGGCGAAGACAAGAAAGAAGGCAGATCATTGAAAATCTGATGATTTCCAAGTACTAACAAAATGAAATAACTACTCTGATGTAATATTATTCAACAATTCATTAATTTATCTACATACAAATGAAACATACTTTCTCAGTTACACTGTTCAGAATGAAAAAAATGAAAGCAAGAAGTACTGCAATGCCGTCACAAAACGTCAAAAAATATTTGATGATTAATGCATTGCTACTAAAGCATAATAATCTATGTAAAAGGCAATATTCTCAATATCATCGCATCTTATCTCATTTTGTAAATTACTAATTTATCAAAAAGTTCAATTTTCCACAACGCAGATTTTGCAGATTTTCTGTTTTCACATTTCCCAGAACACTCAAACTCAATAAGATGAAATTTTTACAGTTAGAAATATTTTAGACAAACTAGACAACAGTTTCCAGTTATACCAAACTCAAAAGAAAAGCCACAACAAAATACGTAAATATCCCACCATGTCACATGAAACACACATTTCTGCGAATTATGAATTTTCCACATGATGAATCTTTTCTCATTGGAGTACCATCAAGATTATCTTTATAATTTTGCAATAAACAATGTTTTTATTCCTGCAGTAGAATACAATGAATAATTATTTAATTTCCTTAAGGTTTTTTTCATTGAAACATTTCAGTTTCAATGCTGATATTGTGTGACATGAGAACAATTCTCAAGCATTATTAATGTGCAACAATACATCATAAGAAGGAATAATAACTTTTTTCTTTATTTCTTTCTTTCTTTTTTCCTATTTGTTTTTTTAAATTACAGTCTGCAAAAACAACTTTGAAACCACTCGTTCATAATTCACTTCAAAGAATTTTATTCTAATTTACTTTTAGAAATACTTTTCTGAACTCTCGTTCAATTCCAATGACATGCTCTTTTTCTTCCACACACAAAGATTAGAGAGACTGATTGATATTTTACATCCATAAATGTAAGCTAAAAAATTAAATTTAATATTATCAGGAAAAATAAATGCCCCTACATATCAGACTTGTATGTTTTCTTCACTGAGTCAAAAACATAGATTATTGCGATGTCTAAAATTTCATTTTACGCCCACTTGATCAGTAAGCAAATGTTTTTCACAATCAATAGTTTACACTTTGAAATTTCAATTAATTTTTATTCTCATTCCATCTCTCTATGCAAGATACATGAACATTTCAATGTATGAATCACACAGAAAAAACCCTTTATAATGAGGACAATGAAATTAAACAATATGACAAACTAATTTTGTTCAATATTTCCAAGTTAATACTGTCTGCAAAATCTCAGTGAAAGAATGGTTTGATCCTTGCTTCCTACCTAGGTCATTTGTATGTGAGATACACAACTGTACACCTGAATATTCATTAATGTAGAAAGAATAACCCAGCTTATAGTTGTAAATACAAAAGGAAACTTATAGTTTTTATGAACAATAGTAAAAAAATCCACTTTCTGTAAAATAAAAAAGACAAATTTGTTGGGTGCAACAATAAACTGTGAAATTTATGTGCAAAGCCACAGTTCTCTTACAAAGTTCTTCGACAAACTTTCTTATACACAAGTTTAAATGGCAAAATTATTTCAACATAAACAATCGATAACAATGCTAGTAATCACCTCCAAAATTATTAAAATAAATAAATGTTTAATGTTTACAATCGTTAAATTATGTTCATCATTCAACACAGGAATTTTACAATGAAAACAAAGGGAAATGTTTGATTTTCTCAAGAAGGGCCAAGTTGGCAACAAAATGGGAAACAATACTGGGGGGAAAACTTTGCTCAAAATCCTTTGTATGAATGTTAAATGATAGGATTAACGAACTATAGCAATATTTGTTATTCATGTATTTACACTATTAGATTGAAATGTGAATAGCAGAAGCATGTTATAAAAATTTTTGGAGACACTTCTGCTTTTCAATTGAAAGAAGCAATGAATTTTAAATACTATTAATCTCACACAGCATTCACCTACTTTATTACAAAATTACTCATTTTAGTATTAGGTTTCCCTTTCAATTAAAAACTATAAGAAAAATGTTCTTCTTCAAAGAATCTCTTTCAAAAGAAATTTATGCTAACAAACTTTCAATTTTAAAAACTGATTTGTAATATGTAATTTACAATATTACTACAATTGCATACAAAGTAGCGATGACAACTGAATAGTTTGCTGTAAGTCATGCATGGTGAGTTGTCATACCAACTGAGGAAAATGAAATTTGGTTGGTAAAGCAAATACTGTTACATTGTTATTTTAGCTAATATTAAATACCATTAAATGCAACAAATACAGTAATTTTATGAATTGGTATATGTTCATGTATTATATGAGCAAAATAAGCAACATGTGAAGATGTTTATTAAAAATTTTAATGCATTCCACAGACACATACAGGTCATACCTGTTGTGTAAATGGCACAAGGTAATTTTACACAAAAAATTCAGTCCAAATAATCAACAATGACACAAATACACTCGCAACCTTTTACTTCTAAATTGGTATCAAAACAGCGTTTCTAACTTATGTCTCATTTTTCAAGCTTGACAACTACTTTCAGCTATAATGAAATATTTTCACTGCATGTGTCAGTGTTAAGCATCAATGCAAATAACTGTATACATAAATTGATGGAATCTCAAAAACAATGTAAAAAACACCAAAAATGCCTTAATTGGCACAATCAGAGAGTAATCCTTGAATTACTCCTTTACACCAAGAGTGCACAGGGCTATTGCTCTGCACACAAATTGCTAGTGGTCCAACTTGCTTCAAAAACTGCAACCAAAGTATTTTTCCTTGAATTTTTTAAAGTAAATATGTACTTAAAATCATGAAACGAATATGTTAATAACTTTACCACTTCCTTAATTATGCTCTGAATTACATAGGAAACCAGCTGGACCAGCATTAGCAATTTAACTCTGGTGCCCACATCACAAGAGTTTCATACTCTCATACAATGCACAATCATAGCTACGCTCCCAAGGAGGGTTTCTAGCCAACTCCAACACGCACTATGCGCACAGTTGTGGCCACCAGAGCTGGACAGACAAGTATGGACATTAAGGAAGTAAGATACCTGTTGTAACTCTGATCTGAGTACTCTTTGGCGTAATCCTTGCGAGGGTTGTACCGTGATGGAGGTCGAGCCCGGCTGCTACTGTAGTAGTCATTCTCGTAGTAAGGAGCTGGTTCATACTCTGATCTGGATTCCTTGTAAGATCTTGCATACCTGAAAACAAATTAGAATTTCAAAATCAACCAAAATCAAAAGACATTAATTCAATGCTGTAGCTAACAAAGAAAAAATTGGAGAACTCATAGACCATACTTCAATACAGCACAAGAATTGCTTGTTTTCTAAGAATCGGTTTACAATAAACCAATTTCATGAAATATTTTTCCTTGGCATTTGAACTTTTAGAAAATACTGTTACACTTGCATCTAAGTGGCAGGAGGAAGGGGATATAGATTTCAAGAATAAAAGAGTTGTTTGATGATGAATAGTAACAATTTAAATTTATGATGCTTTTTCAGAATGATACAACCTTGAATGATTTATTACAAACAATGGTATTATATTGCTGAGTAATTCACAACTATTTTTGATATTAATACAAGGTAACAGATATTGAGATTTGGTCAAATAAAGTCTATATTAAAAAAATTATTCAAATTTTTTGCCTCTATTTCAGAATAGGAGATTCCATCCTTGGGGACACAACTCAGTATACTTCATTCAGAGCATGTTTCTCAGACAAAATAATTTATTCAATTTATTCATTATATTATGTAATATTCATTACTTTTTAAAGCAGTTTTTCACATTAAAATGTTGTGAAACTTGTATTATAAAATAAGTAATTTCAATATATTTAAGTAAATGTTTAAGACCCCTACTGAAAAACATGTTTTCTTATTTTATGCATCATGAAATAATGATATCAATTCAATACAATTAAACCCTCACATAGCATACAGTTTTTATGTTCTTTTGACAAAAATATACTAGATGCTACAAATGTACATACTTTCTTGTGTTGTTTCTAAATGCTTCGCAATATTATACTACTACATAAACCAGCAAGTGTTTTCAATCAGCAATTTTTTTCCGCTCCCAGACACAAACTCAGATCATCCTATTTAACTTGCCTGCACTCCTAAACTATACCACATAAGCGCCGTATGGGTCGAACGCTTGCAGAGGCAAAAAAAGGTAAACACTCAATTTATGTAAAAAAAAACTCAACCATCAAAATATCCGTTAGAAACTCCCACAGCCTCCACTCCATTCAGATCGATCAGAGAATATCAATTTTGGAGAAAATCGGGTGATCGGTTTGGGCGTTACAGTTTTCCAGATCTTCCCTCCCCTCCAGATGGCTAAATCCGGTGGCGACCTACCGTTGACTAATGCTGACCTACCGTCGATGATTTTCAATCATTTCTCGAATCCTTAATAATTTTCTACAACACATTCACCAAATTAAAATCCCTGTGTGAGACTCAAACCAGCCTCTGCGGTTCCAAGTGCTGCATCTGAACACGCCATTTAAAAATCTTGGCCAACTGGGGAGACAAGACCTCTACACTTTCATATTAGTCAAGACATAATTGTTTCAGTTCCAGCATTTGAGAATAAAAAATTGAGACAATGTAAAAAAAAATGCCCTTTGGGCTACAAAAGAATGCGGCTGGAAAGAATAAATCCTAAATGGAAAGATAGTCCAGACAAAAGAAATTAGAAAACTAAATAGGGGCAAGAAAGCCCTATTTCGTTCTGCCTATCGGCACCACTAGCTTTTTCTAAATTTAGCAACACGATTTATCCACTTTATCGTTACCAAAGCCCAGCAATGAGAATTTTTCTGGCGAAAATTTGCCCTTTTCCAGCACACAATTGCATAACTTCCTCTTGCGAAGAACTTTGTAAGGCAAGAAAGTAATAATAATTTCGGAACATTTATAGCTTTTGTAAGTTGATCCCAGTATTGGTTAGATTGTATTTAAATTTAATGTTGATATATTCATTATTTCACTTAAGGTATATTATACCCCAAAAATAAGAAAAAAATTGCAGAAAATCAGTTTTTTTACTTTTAACAGAATCAAAACCTTTGATTTATTCTCTTTAATATGGCGAAACACGTTTCATTCTATGATCTTTTGTTTTGTTTTTATTAGAATATTTATTTAGACATGCACTGGGGGAATTACACCCCCTTTTTCGAAAAGGGGAGGGAGGGGTTTTTGAAAAAAAGCAAAGCCCAAAACAGACACCAGAAAATAATAATAGAAGATGTTTCATAGGAAGATAGAAAATAAGTGATTTACACATAAAAAAATAAGGCATAACCTGTAACCTTTCTACAGCTTAACAAACTTTAGCGCCATTTCCCCAAAAGTTGACTTTTTGGCTGTCTTTGGAAACCTCAAACATCATATCTCCAGCTCTATAGACGATAACCCTCTGATTCTGATTTTATTAAAATTGAGAAACATGTAACTAGTGCTTGAACCAAAACTTAACATTTGAACCAATTATTTCATGGTAAAAATGTAATTTTAAAAATTTTATTTTTTGATTTTTTAACTTTCTGAAAAAATGTTCTAAATATATAAATACTGATGGTACAAATATTATTTTGGTTCAGGCACTGGTTCAAATCATTTGTTATCACACAAAAAAGAATTAAAGTAATAGAGATCGTAGTTCTAAAGTTATGATGTTTATGCTGAAGGCCTATTCAAGACCTACAAAAAATTCCATTATTTCCCAAAAGAATTTTTCAAAATTATTGTTCTTAATGTTTTTGTTTTCATTGTAGACATATTTATTCAATAAATACACAAAAAAAAATTATTAAGCAACATTCCAAATTTTTGCACATTTGGTTATAATATACTTTTAATCGGCTCATACAGATACACAGAAAGACAACAATTGATTTGGTGGTACATTTTACAAATTCAACTAGAGATGTGGAAAATTGTTTAAAAGTTGAAAATTCGAAAATCACATACAGACACTTTCAGTTTATTTATCTTAATTAATGGTATGTGTGATTAGAATTCCTTCAAACGATTTTTGGGATGCTCAATAATTTTCTGTGCCAACAGAGAATTGTGACAAATAATAATCCCCGAGCCAGGCTCAAACCAGAGAACCCTCCTTCCAAAGAGCCGAGTCCATACCCGCCAATTCACCACCTCGGCCATCCAGCGGGAACATGGGATTTACACTTCTATAGTGGCAAAGCTGAAGGGTACTCTGGGAGACTTAGAATAGCCAAATTATTTTTCAATAATATCTGTTGTTAAGTGTACCATTTTACAATATTTTTTTTTCTTGAATTGTTGAAGAAAATTAAAAGTTTTCGACTCCTTTTCCCTGCTTACGTGCAAGGGAATTAACAGGGCCGCAGAGATATCCTTTTTGGAGCCAGTAGCTGAGCAAGGAGCCAGCCAGTGGTTAGACACCGGCCGGCTCTGCTGCGCATGCACACAAGAGGGCTTGCAATTTCCCTCTCACTTGCGCTACCTGGGTAGAGAGCCTAGCACAAGCCTAGGCTCTGGGGAGGCATGGACTTGTACCTCGATGCACACCCACATCTCAGCCAGCCAAATTCACCTCATCATCTGACTTTGTGGGAAAGAGTTGTTTGTGTGATTTTTGTTTGTGTTTTCTTTATGAAACCATTAATGAAGTTAATGAAGTTTTCTTTCCTAATAAAACAATATCCACTCTTTGACAGTGAGCAGCTTTGAAATGAACTGACAAATAAATACATTTATAATGCAAAATACCTGGCTGCAGATTTGTTGCTGAAGTACTTGTTAAACAAACAGGTCTAGAAAAAAAAAATATCAACAGATAGTTCAGCTGATACAACTCGGTCTCTTTCCCTTTGTCTATAGCATTATGTGAAAGGAATACGATTACATTAAAGAGAGTTAAGACATTCCTGAGGAATTCCATGGAGGAAGGAAAAAAGAAAGAAAGAAAAGAAAGAAAGGAAAGAAAGAAAAAAGAAAAAAAAAAGGAAAAATAAAAGAAAAGAGGATGAAGAAGAAAAAAGAAAAGAAAAAGAGAGAAAGATGAATGGAGCTAATTTTCAAAACAATGTAAGACAAGATTTTCAGAAAACCCAACTGCACGACTCTAGCTTCGCCACTGCACTTCTTTAAGAGTAATATAAGAGTAGGGTGGTTTCAGTTCAAGCATTAGGCATCCAAAAAATGGAGAAAATGTGAAAAAATGTCCTTTGGTTGGCAAAAGAAGGCAGCTGGGAACGGAATAGAGCATAAACCATAAAAGCTAGTCAAAACTAAAAGTTTAGAAAACTAACAAATATGAGAAAGTTAGTGCCATTCTACAGCACCACTCGTTTATTTTCATTTATGTACACTGTTAGATACAAGGAGAAACTTTAAGGAAAATATTTCGTGTGGGTCTTAAGAAAATAATATTTTTAGAAATTGCATAAATTTCAGATACTAATTAAGCAAAATCAGTTTATCTAAAAAATTTGTACATGACCTTTTTTAAATGGCTGATTTTTTAACAACAGACTTTGTTGAAAGCAAAAATCGCTGTCTCCAATTTTGTATTTTTGAAATGTTTACATTTTGTTGGCATTTTCGAAAATATGAAGCAATAGCCGAAAACGGGTCTAGCACCATATTTTCTACTGTCCGTTAGTACATATGAGGAGAAAATAAATAAAAAAAATTTAGAGCAGTTTTTGTGAACTCTTCTTCAAAAATTGCATACATTTTTGATAATAATTAAGTGAAATAAGCTCATTTTCTCACAAAAATTCTACATGACCTTTTTTAAAGAGCTGTTTTTTTACAACAGACTTTGTTCAAAGCAAAAATCACGAACTCCAATTTTGTATTTTTCAAATATTCACTTTTCGGGATTTTCGGGAGGAAAAAGAAAAAAATGTCCCTTATTATTAGGGAGCAGATTTCTATGATTTTGCATACTTTTGTCTGTTGGTTCAGGAGGACATAGCTAAGTGAAATTTCTCGACGTTTCTTTAGAATATAGTGATATATAGATTAATATGTTAGTACATATTTGTGCGTATTTGGCTGATTTTTCCTGTTAGTGCATATTCATGTAATTATAGGTGCATATTTTGCGTATTTTGTTAAAAAAGAGACTAATCTATAAAACGTTTCATCTTTTCAAAGAATCTTATGAATTTGTGAGCGTTCATTGATTCGAAAGAGCCAGTCACAATTTGCGTTTTTGATTTCCGTAGATGATAAAATATTTGTGCAAATGTGGGATATTTCTAGAGAACATACTTTTTAAACCAGTCAGAAGAAATTCAACAAGACATACAATGTACTTCATTAAGGTGAATATTTACTTCGATTATTTATCCCGCGAAGAAGGGTAGGTAGTATTTACCCGAATATAAGACAATCTCTGTTTTTTTACCTTGAAATTGAGAAGAAGAAGAAGAAGAAGAAGAAGAAGAAGAAGAAGAAGAAAAGGGAGGGAAAAAAAGAAAAGAAAAGAAAAAAAAAGAAGAAAGAAACCAACACTCCCAGCATGACTGTAACTCGCATTTTCTCGTTCCCGGGTGTTTTTATTATTTCTTATTTACACCCTTTTGTAGAGACTGCTTTGTTAGAAGGCATGTCGAAGTACACAGGGGTCTCCAAGGCATTCTTCTCCTGACTCAAATGATTGTTTCGATGGCGCAATTTTATAATGTAATTTTGGTTCTCCAGAAGTTTTTGTGCATAATCTGCAGGCAGCTTTTGTGATAGAAACGTTCTTTGGGGTTGCGTACATTGTTTTAGTAAGAATTCAGGGAAACTTACAAGTATTATTCTTGAGATCATTATCAATATTCGAGACGGCAGCCATCTTGATTCATGACGTCATAACTTTTACGGCCCCTGCACACGAGCGTTGCGTTGACGCGCAACAAGCAACGCGCGTCATAGAAAAAGAGTATATCTTAAGCGAAATGGCACACGAGCGCTTCGGCCGCTTAAGATGGTGTTCCTTTACAACGCGCGTCAACATAACGCGCGTGTGATGCAGGACACTGTACGGTCAATCCATTCAGTAGTAGTTACGTAAATGTCTATTTCATAATCATATCCAATAATAAAAAAAAAAGTTTCTACTGCAAGTGACTTTTCTTTGTGAAGTAAACTGGTACTATAACAGTAATAACATAATATCGTTCATATCCTCCCCACCATATCGTCCCAATCCTCACCCCCCATCATCGACACGTCCATTCACAAACCAACGCAAACAGGCTAGCAAACGCAAAGTAACAAAGACACGTAGTTGCGTAAACTGGCTCACAAGAAAACAAGGTCATTCCCACTGAGCCCATCAAAAAGGTACTTATTTTAGCAGATAGCCATGGGCGACAAATCTCCTTCCTGCTCAGTGAGAAACTCCCAACCAATTTCTCTCCCACGTGTGTGTTTAAACCTAACGGGAGGTTTGCCGACGTGACCAGTGAGTTGGACACGCACACAAAAACCCTCACCAAACAGGATACAGTCATCATCATAGGAGGGCAGAATGACATTAATTTGGGTGGTCACTTTACGCCTGAACAACATGTTGACAAATTACAACGTGCCGCCCAAAACACGAACATTGTAGTCTCGACTCTGCCCTTTTGGTACAACAAACCAACACTGCAAAGAAATTAGTCAAGCAAACAACCAATTGAAACTGCATCTGAGAGGCACACATGTTAAATTGTTTGAGCTAAACTTTCTCTCAAAAAAACACTTCACCTGAACCTTGTCGGAAAACATGCCACACTCTAGTGAGCTTGCAAAACACATCATTTCACAAACTTGGCAGTGTCCTGCCCAAGACCCATCCCCACTCACATCTCCTAGTTCTCTTCCATCCTCTGGGACCCCTTTGGACCCAATTACCTTATCCCCTGAACCTAATCCGTGTATTACCTCTCCCACTATTCATTCCTCTACATCTGTCACCCCTCCTTCCTCACCTCTTGTCACTGCTGGGACACGACACTTCCTTCGACCACGCACTTGAGGTAAAAATGAAATGAATAAATAGCAACTACAGTCAGATGCAGCAGAAAAACATCTGTGTAGGTACATGCAAAAGATTCGAATAATGCATCATAATGTGCAATCTCTTCCCAATAAAATTGAATTTATCGAGGCAGCATTACAATGTGATCTAAGACAAATAGATGTTTTTTGCTTTACTGAACATTGGTTGTCTCAAAATGAGATAAACACACTCCAAATTCCTAGCTTTTACCTAGCAGGATCATATTGTAGAGCGAGAGAATCAAATAAGGGCCCTGCATACGGAGGTTCGTCTATTTACATAAGAAATTATATTGATTCTACCTTCTTGTCAGAATTCAATTTATATGCAGTCGAAAAAGTTTTTGAAACAACAGTAGTACATCTTACTATGCTCAAAATTATCTTACTTTGCATTTACAGACCTCCAACAAAGCGAGCTTCAGATTATTTCACTTTCTTGGAAAATCTGGAGATAATTCTGAACAAAATTAGTAAACTCTTATAAATCCATTGTTGTATGAGGAGATTTCAATATTGATTTTCTGAGTGAATCCCACCAAAAAGAGCAGTTTCTCAATTTACTTCATTCTTTTAATTTAGATATTACAGTGAATGTACCTACACGGAATATGCTTAAATCACAAAAAGCATTAGATCAAATTATAATTAACAAAACCACAACTACATATGAAATAATAACGAATAATCTAGGTTACAGTGACCACGATGCACAAATTCTTACAATTACTAAGAACATAAACACTAACACAATAAATAATACACGTATGTGTAGAGCATTCACTAAATTTAATATAAAATTATTTACGGACTACTTGATGACGGAATCATGGGACGCAGTTTATAACGCTGTTGACACAAATGAAAAATATAATTTATTTTTCTCCAAGCTTTCAATTCATTTTAACGCGTGCTTTCCTCTTGAAAAGAGAAAATTAAACATTTCAAGCAAAAGTAATACTTGGATCACACAAGGAATTAGAACATCGTGTAAAAACAAACGTATGCGTCACTTTATTTCTAAACATCATAACGTATCACACGGTTTCCATATATACTTCCGAGAATACAAAAGAATTTTAAGAAAAGTAATAGTTCAGGCAAAAATAATGAAAAATAGTCAGGACATTTTGAGCACTAGTAACAAAACTAAAGCAATGTGGGATATTGTAAAAAATACAACCACATCATCTCGATACCTTGTAGAGAATGATAATGAAAGAGAAACGAGTAATCTGGAAAAAGTGGCCAATCTCTTCAACAAACGCTTTTCTATAATTGCGTCTGATCTCACGAAGGGACTAAAACCAAAAAATTCAACATCTTACACTTCCCAAACAATTTCCGATACGATGTTTCCGAAACTGCTCCCAATGAAATTCTCAGAATAGTCAGTAAACTAAAAAATAAATATTCATCTGGTTTAGATGAATTTCCGGATTGTTTATTAAAAACCTGGGTACCTGCCTTTATACATCCATTAACTCACATTTTCAATGCTTCTTTGTGACCTTCAGATTGCAAAAGAAAATTATTCGAATAATGAAAAAATGCCTTCCACGTGATCCCTGCAAGCCTCTTTTCATTGAGCTGAGAATCTTACCATTGCCTTGTCTATTTATTTACGAATCTGTAATATTTGTCAAAAATGACCTAAGGAGGGAACATATTTTCATGCAATATTGATATTTATAATTACAACACATGCCGTAGAAATCACGTGCATCAAGTGTCAGTATCAACAGCTCAGTACAAGAAATCAACATACAATACATGTACGTTACTTTACAATGCACTGCCAGATGATATAAAACAATTAAAGTCAGTACACAAATTTAAGTTAAAAGTAAAATCTTTTCTGTTGCAAAACTGTTTCTATACAATTAGAGACTATACTGATCGTGAAAAAGAAAAATAATGTTTATTGTAACAAAACAAAGATATATAATGAATTAGTTTACGTTTGCATTGTATACATTTACAAAAAAAAAAATTAATACGCCTGTAACAAGTAATGTACTTCAGCTTCCTCACTCCTTCAGACCCCCATCTCGATCAGGTTTTTGTCCAGTTTCCCTGATCTATTGAGCAAATGCTGAGAAGGCCCCCTTGTTTTGCTTCTGGACGTAAATGTAGCTTCACACACTAATGCGCATGTTTTGTTGAGCACGCCTTTTGCTTGTAGTTCATTTACCGTTGAAATTGAGTTTCTTTAACTCGGGAAAAAACATTTTTCAAATATTTTTATTTTTCTAAAATAATTACTTCCTAAATTCATTTTTCGTTTTTTTTATAATTTATTTATTTATTTATATTCTGGCCCTCAAGAAAATGTGCGCATATAAATCTCTTTCCCCACACGCCATGTACAGTTTTTACTGTTTTGACAAATAAATAAATAAATAAATAAATATTGCATTTTTATTCATACGCGAATATAAGACGATCCCCTATTTTTAGAGGTCAAAAACGGCTCGTCTTATATTCGGATAAATTACGTTATTACAAATTACATTGGTATATTACGTTTGTACAAAAAATATATGTACTTTCATTCCAAGCAAATTTTCTTTTCATTCCAAGAATTTTATCACGACAGGTTTGCGGAAGAAATGAAATACTGTTAATTTTAAGAGCACATTAGAGGGTATATTTCAGAATTTTTAGGTCTTAAATGCGTATTTTTCAGAGCATATTTCAAAATTCTTAGGGCATAAAAATCCAAAAATTCACTCCCTACTTATTATATATGATGAAAAAATTTAAAGAAAAAGTTAGGAAAGGTTTTTGAGAAAAAATTGCCTATTTTTCGTAAAAATCTGTACATGACCACTTTAAGGTTAATTTTGAAGAACAGATTTCATTACAATAAAATCTCAATCTTCAATATATAAATGCATACTTCTGTCAAGGTGAATTTTTTCACATTAATATCCTGCAAAACACAGATTTACACTCATCAGGATGTCTGCATGGCCTCACTGAGTGCAACATGGTATGAGTGCTGCATGGCCTCAGTGAGTGCAACAACGTATTACAAAAATATCAGCAAGGATTTTTATTTTTGCCTTCGTTGTGTGTAACTTACTACAATGCCATTTGTTTGAGATTCTCTCATTATCGGCTTGATCAAGTGGTCTCAATCATCTGTCAATTCTATTTCCATGAATATAATTAGATATTATAGAACAGCCTATTTACTTTAAAAACAAGTTGGATAAAATAAACAGAAAAATATCTCAAGCATGGAAAACGTTTTGGAGCTTTATCTTAATTTTCTTAGGTAGAAAACACATATCAATAAAAAGACAGTAAAAGATTCATGCACTCTACCAATTCTTTCTTAAAATATTGAGCGCTATGATAATTTGGTGCGTTCTCCATGGGGCCACAAGAGTTAGTTTGAGTAAATGAAGGGAGACTACACTCACATAGTAAGGTAATTAAGTTTATTTGTTCCCAATAATTCATAGTTAAATTGACTGCATTCATCTTGTACAAACATTTCTGTTCAGGGGCAGTAAAGTTTTCTGAGCTGAAAAAATCATGTACTTCAAAAACCAAATTTCAAAATTCCATGTACCTTTACATCCATATGTTATGGTTTCATATAAGTAACTGGATTGGTTATTGAACTGTAAAGGAAAACCTTTACTTCTGCACTAGACAGATCCATTACATTCTCATCAGCTACATTGTCGGTCACCATTATCTCAAAATGAAAATTTAGAAATTGGCTTTACGGATAACTTTTCAACTAACTCATGGATTTGTTTCTCATTTTCAAGAAAAAGTATGTCAATCAATATCTACTACATGAACTAGAGTAAATGTCTGAGCTAAATTAGTTTCTTATTTGTGATCAGTCTTTTGTAATTGAAAAAATTCTCATCAATTTGATGAATTAATTCATAACATGTTATGCCAGAAAGGCAGTACAGTAATTAACAATGTGTAACAATTTAAGTCCCCTCAAAAGCATGTTTCTTCTAAGATACTTCCCAAATATTCTGGAAGAATGTCTACAAATATTCCCAAATAATTCACTGTGTTTAAAGAAATTGAATGAGCCAGTGACCACTTCTGAAGGTATCTTGAAACCTCCAAAAATGAACTTCAGGTCTGTACATTTTGAAATCCCCAAAACACTGTTTCAAGAATTCTCTTCAAATATTCCAAAAGGATCCAGGAAAATATTAACACGAACAATGCACACAATTACACTGGAAAGATTGTTCTTGGGTATTTCAAACTTAATGGCAATACCTGCAATTGATAACAACACAAGACTTGTGTGTAGGAAAAAATCTGCTCCAGATACACAAAATTGCTTCGCTGAAGAGATTTTCTATTCTTCTGAAAACCTAAATGCTGAATCCTTGAAAAGCTGCACTAAACTTGTGTTGAAATCATTTAATAAGCACATTATGAATACATAAAAGATAATACCACTGTATATGCAATTGATACAATATGGCTACCCTGAAACAATAGTAAATTGAAAAAGAGATGCAAATGCAAAAACAAATGCAAACTATTAAGTACTAACCTAGGAGGCGGTGAGCGAGTTGGCGTTCGGTATCGAGGAGGTGGGCGGCGTCCACGTGGCGAGTAGTCACGGTCACGTGGTGAGTGACCACGTGGTGTAAGGGATCTTGAAAATGATCTCGAACGTGACCTACGGTTACAAATTGACAAATGAATAGGTATCAATTTAAGAACATAGAAAACAAGAATGGAATTTTAAAAAACAGAAAGGAAAATTGAAAACAAAACAGACATTTTAGATAAAACATGCAAAGTTTTGAAGCTACAAATGAAACCAAGAAGATGGACCCAATTTAGTTATCACTGGGGGTGTTCCATGCAATTGTACAAAGGCCAATGTGTCTCAAAGGGGAGGTGAAGATAGAGCTCCACCAATTTATCACTGTTGGCACAAAGAAAAGATTGTGTGGTGATCACATTCCAGTCTTTCATCTCAGGAAAGAGCTTCGAACTATCGGAAAAGAGGCTGAGTCAACCCCAGAGCCGCCCTGAATAGAAATTACCAGATAAAAATCCCACCTATGTCAGGATTCAAACCTGGGTCCTTCAGGTCAGGAAGCCAGCATTCTATGACTGAGCCACCATGGCTCCAATTTACTACATGCAGGAACCAGAAAAATTTACTTTCTCATAATCAAGAACCCATAAAACGTGTTTTCCTGTGGCATTACAATACTTACCCTTTCTAAAAGTAAAACAGGAAGTATGTCAAAGAAATGAAAGGATGCAGTATGAGAGTGAGATAACAAGAAAGACAGGATACAGTGTGTCTGAGTCTCTCTTTTGCAGCCCTTTCCCTCGTCCCATCCTCTCACTCTTTCCTCTCCCCTCCTCTTTCCTTTGTCTCTCTCTCTCCTCTCGTCTTCCACTGTTCTTCCTTCTCACTGCCCTCCTCATCCTCTCCTGCATTCTTGTGTCCACTCTTTTCTCCACTTTTTACACGGCATCTTTTCTCCTCCTCTCTTTCCAATTCCCTGCTTTTCCCGTCTCCTCTCTCCCTTTCTCTGAATCTGTTCCTGTCATCATTCTCATCACATCACACGACCCTCTGTTAGTTCTATCTCTGACTCACACATATTGTGTCTAGTTTTTCTTGACATCTCACTCCCATCCCACATTCTTTAATTTTTCTTCTACACTTCTCCCAAGGGCCTTTCAACTCCCATATAAACTGGTAGAGACAATTGCAGTGGCATACTCTACCCTTGCACGTCCTTGCAAACACAAAAAGACAGACAGATGCTAACGTTACCAAGATGATTGACGAGCCAGATGGAAAAGACTCTAATTGCCTATAACCATGGGGTTTTCCAGCAAATTTTGTCATAATAAATAGCCAATCCCTGCATATTTTGTATTTTTCTCGTAAAAGCAACAAATTTTGGTGTGCCAAATTTGGGAGCCTTAAGGCAGCTCCACACAGTGTGGATGAGTTGCTTGCTATTTACTGAGTGATGAACATTCTTCGTTGCATGCTCAGCCTACCCATCATTGTTCGTCTTTTGAACACATCAAAGTGAACATTCGCCAAATACATCAGCAGTTCGGGATTTGACAAGCAATAGCTCACGGCACGGCAAATGCCAAATGTGAGGAGCTACCTTTACAATCAGCTGTACCTGGTGACACTACCTCCCCTACCCTTGTACTCCCAATGTTTTCTTCCTGCTAGTTACATACCCAAGCCTTTTCGGCATTGAATGTGGAGTAATTCAACATCAACTTAATATGGCATACGTCAAGTAACCATAAGTTATTGCCTTTTACCCCTTTTGGCTAGGGGTTTAGTGCTGTTAGTATGGGGGGCTCACAGACGGTCACCCATCCAGGGACCCAGAAACTGCTTAACTTCCAAGACTTCGCAGAGCTTGGTTAAGAAGCTTGTCTTCCAGTACTGGGAAAAGGAGTTCAAAGGCCCTGCACTTTAGGGATGCGACATCGATATTGATGTAAAAACCATTGATGTTTTTATTGAAACATCGATATTTTAAAGCCGATTTTCTTACTATTGATTTTTTTCCTATTTTGTTGGTGAGTGAAAAATTTCCATTATTAGAATTTTGTGAAAGTTAAAACAAGAAATAATAACTGATGGAACCACTGACAGTTTGGGTGTTTAAACCGAAAAAATGCTGTTTGTACTTTCCACATCACGCGTTCTTTGTCTTAATTATTTTTTACTTTGTTTTCAGTTAATTCTTAATCACAAAATGAAAAGATGGCCACTATCAATTTAAATTTCGTTGTGCTCAGAGTTAAGATTATTGGTTAGTAGATCACCTTTGAAACTCAATGTTTAAAAACATCTATTATCTCAATAATATTTCTGACTACTTGACAGCTAGCAGCAGTCAGGGGAGAGGGGGTTCCGTTATCCATTTGGGACCTTGAAATTTTGGTGATGTCACTGCAGTTACCAATTCTTATTAACACTAAATCTTACAGCACGAAGTAACTGAACATTGAAGAGCGCCATTTGGCACCATTACTTGTTTGTCCATGCCTTGTGTGTGTGATAGTGTCATCTGCTGTTGTGATCTGACGCAAGAAAGACCACATGTCTGGCAGCCAACATGTGGCAACACCTGTCTGCCCCAGCCTGGGCCTCAAGTAGACAGAAATATCATTCGGTCAATACGATTTTCAATGGATGTATTATTAACATTAATGGTTCAACTTTGAACACCGAAGTTTATTAACACTGATGTTTTGTGATTGATTGTTCGTGATTCCGGATGCATTAACTACAGAGGCTATTAGACTCGTAAGTGTAGTCCGTGTTTTTCCTCGGGAGGTGGCGGTGATCTTTTCCCCGCTGGATGGTCAGATCTAGCACCGACCTACCGTCAACTAGCGGGGTTGTTTCCTCAAACCAGATATCTCCCACCAGCGGGGCACCGCCCCAGTCGGGACAAGCTCTAAGCTCCCGACTAGTCTCCCGGCATGTGTGTGTGTGCAAGGGGTGAGGTTAGGACAAGGAAGGGGAAGGAAAGATCGCACATGGTCCATAGCCCGTTTGTTAGGGTACTGCTCCAGCATTCACCTGGTGTTGATCGGAGAAACACGGAAAACTACCGATCAGAGCAGCCGGCCGCTAGAATTCTCCTCCAGACAGCGACTGAATTCGACCTAGCTGACTAGCTTCTGCTGCCGTCGGGACTCGAACCTAGGACCTCTAGGTCAGAGGGACTGCAGTGACATCAGTTGAAGCACTGAGTTATCTCTCTTGGTTCGATGTCGCATCCCTACCGCGCTTCCCCGCTCGCACCCCGTCCCGCCCCCTCGTCGGGCAGAGAGGAACTTGGCTCACCTGCTGATGCTGAAGGAGCGCGAGCGCGAGCGGGAGCGCGTGCGCGTGCGCGAGCGCTTGCGCGGCGTGCGGGAGCGCGCCGAGCGGGGCGTGCGCGAGCGTGGGCTGCGCGAGCGCGGGCTGCGCGGCGTGCGCGGCGTGCGCGGGCTGCGCGGGCTGCGCGGGCTCCGCGGGGTGCGCGGCGTGCGCGGGCTGCGCGGCGTGCGCGGGCTGCGCGGCGAGTAGGAGCGCGACGACGGGCTGCGCGAGCGGCTGTACGAGCGCGGGCTGCGCCGCGCGCGCCGCAGCTTGCGGTCCCGGTCGTCCTTCTCGCGCAGCATGCGCTCGAACGCCGCCAGCGGGTCCACGATGGTCCTGAAGGGCAAGCAACACCACGCGGCAAGCGCTTTAGGCAAGGGCTCTTTAGCGGGGAAAGTACGTGGAGTGCTAGGCCAAGCGAAAGACTTCCAATACAACCACGATCTCGATATTCCAATTCTTATCTTTCAATGTTAATTAACACTTCTCGCTCACATTGCCAATTGGCAATATCACAGTCTGAGCTATCTTAGTCCTAAATACAGCAGGGCTACATCTCAAAGCAAACATAACAACTCTTCCTACACTGAGCATTTGGCCTTGACTGAATGGCAAGATTTCCAGATGCATCTGTTGGAATTCTTTGCCTGGCCCTATCTGTTTAAAGGATCTAACAAATGTAAATAAACCCAATGTGTAATGATGCTGGGTCAAGTTTACAATTTCCCCATACACAAAAATATCAGGATCTAATACAAACATACGGCTATCTTGGCAGTGGTTCCACATGCCAACGAGCTAGGAATAACATTTTGGTGCCCATGAAGATACAGACTTCTATTTATGTGTTATAAAACAAAAACTTAATGTAGTATAAACGCAACGATGCTGATAAGCAAGAAATGATACAAAATGTGTGGCCCACCACTGACAAGAGCTTTTCAAAGGTCTGTATTTTTGTACATTCGCTTGGTCTGACACTCCTGTACAATACTGAAATATCATAAAATAATTTCTACAAAGACTGAAGGGATACATATTTAACTTCAATTAAATTTATTGTTTCACCCCATGAAATCAATTTCTACCAGACTTTATTTCTACTCACCCTTGTTGATTGCCATTATGTGAACCACGGGTCAGTCCTGGAGGTGGTGGTTGTGAATGGATGTGGGGGCCACGAAAGCCTCCTGCAAAATAACAGCAAAATCTGTTTATAATCTATCTCTACAAGATCAGTCAAATTCATGTAAGAACCCATGTAACTAGGACTTACCGTGTAACATTCGGGGACCCCTTCCTCGGCCATACCCTCTGTAGCCACCACGACCTAAACCATGATCCCGGTCCATATCATAATGAACAGCACGTGTTGGCGGTGGGGCTCCTACAGGTAATATGCAGTTATATTCTGTTCTTTCTGAGAGTTATGAACAATTTGATACAGTACTGTTATACAGAATCATTTCATAAATTCAACAAAAAACTACAAATATGCACTATATACAGTAAGTTTTCCATCATAATGTAGAGCTTATGCAGTTTGCAGGGTACTTTGGTTACAATGATTAATGAAACAACGTACTTAATTGTCTAAACCACCACTTCAACAGATGTTCAATAATGCTTAAGATAGACAGCAAGCAAATGGAAAGAGACGAAAATTTCATTGAATTTTTAAGAGATTACAAGAGGATTTATATAGTTTTATCAGCTGTAGTTTTTTGATTAAAGAAACTAATAATAATATTCCAAAAAGTTTATTAAAATTTATTCCAAAAGATTCTATATGAGTTTAACACTTTTTTAGCATTGAAACACAAGGTAAAGAAAATATGATTTTTCCAATCTAATTAATATCCTTCTAAATCAAGAGCCTCCAAACTGAATTTGCTTTTTACCCAATTACATGACTGTCTTGTAACTGCTCTTCCAGCTGGCTTTTTGTTTTGTCTTCCACCTTAGAGCTGTGGTGATGTTTTTGTGAAAAGCAACATTCGCTAAGCAAGAAATTAGCCGAAAATAACAACAACAGAAGGTTACAGCTCAAACCAGAAAATAAAGCAACATATAGACAAAGATACAATTTTAAAAGGTTCAATGCTTAAAAGTTACCAATAAAACATTACATTTCATCTGGTACAAAATTAAAGATAATGAACAATGTGAAAAATCTCTTATTAGCACTATTCATCTACTCTTATACTGAAGTAGGTAACTAAGGAAAACTTTTATTTGTCAAAAAATCAATTATTAAATTTTCTACCTGGATGAAATAAGAAGACCTTTACAACAGACATTTCCACATACCTTGATCATGATGATAACCTGGTGGACCATGATCATAAGGCCCTCGAGCTCCATAGGACCTGTTGAATAGACATTTGATCAAATTCAGTTTATTTCATAATTTTGTCTGATAGTCATTGAACAGATATTTAATAATAATAATAATAATAATAATAATTTCATTATCTTGCAAATGGACTGTTGTCTGGTGGCAAGTTACAAATACAATAATCTTAGACAATATTCAAAATGTAATACAATAGCAAAACAAGATTATTATAAACAATAATATTAATAATACAATAATTAATAATACAAGAGTACTCCCAGTTTTTATACAATTAAGAATTTTGAAAGTAAACAGTACCTTACAAGTAATACAATAGTTATTTACGCATCTACAGCGCCAAGTAGACGCCTCGCCCGGAGGGCGACCACCTAAGCCAAGAGCCTCCGGCCCGAGGGATGCCGCCCGTGGTGTACACAAAACCTTATGGCTTGCTAGCTCATTGCTGAATCCAACTAGAATTCAAAACATTTTATACTTTTTCCGGGGGGGGGGGGGGGGGTCTAAATGAAAGACGAATTTGCCTCATTTATCAATATGACCTCAGATAAACAAAATGAAAGATTATTATGAAGTTCCTGCATAAATTCTCACAAAAACTAACAAAGCTACGGAAGGTGGTTTCCAGTAAAATCTCGAGAAATATATGAAAATAATTATAGGGTGTTTCAGAGTTATATGGAAAATAACTGTGTGAATTGCGCTGATGAAACAGTACTTTTCGGTTATTTGCATCAATTGCAGAAGCACACCTGTCTAAATAAAATAAAAATAAAAAGGGAAGAGAAAGAAACAATCTGAGTGACCGGTGGAAATTACAAATTAACAGGAATATTCCAAAATTCCAACGTTCATCTCAATTAAACATAATAAGATGTATAACAAGTTATTTTACTTATTTGAGCATTATTTAATTTATTATTGTGGTTGCTTGCATCATAACTTTAAATAAATCAAATTCACAAAAATTTTAAGTGTGTTGTATTGGTACTAGAGCGAGCAACAATGTATTCAAAAGGCCCTAGGTCATAGGAATCAGACAGGCCTGCAATGGTATTAACAATACCATTACGTGTTTTGTTTCAGGTCAGTAAACACACAGCAACGAACCAGCAAACCACAAAATAATATACTGTAGATATTTATACTTAACTTCTGCCAATACTCGTGCTAGTATACTTGTACAGTATTACTAAAGAAATTATTTATTTATATTTTTAAATATTGCTTTTAGACAATATCACTACAAAAGAAACATTAAGTTATTTAAATTATTTTTAAATTTAGTAAACAAAGATTGTTGAAACAGTGTTGCAGGTAAGATATTCAAATCTCGTATTGTTCTGTTCACAAATGAAAACTTTCCTAGATCTGTTCGTTGTTTTTTCTCATGAATTTTATATTTGTGGTCATTTTTGCCAAAGTATGATGCCTTTTCTAGTATCCTTCGAATTTCCTCCCAAGCTTTGCCTTTCTCCAAATGCGGTTTGTGCATTGCCAGTAATCTCAGCTTCCTTCGCCTTGTCTCTAAGGCTTCCCACCCAAGAATACATTTAATGTTCGTATTTTTAATGTTTTTGCCTACAACAAACTTAGCTGCACGTTTCTGAATGCGTTCAATGCTCTGTATTTCCCCTGTTCTACACGGGTCCCAACAATTCGCGGCGTATTCAAGTAAAGGTCTGACCAATGATGTATATGCTAAATCTTTGGACTTCTTATTTCCTCCTTTTAAATTTCTCATTACAAAGTGAAGACTTCGCCAACCTTTCATAATGCTGAATTCACCTGTTCTTTCCAAGTTAACTTACTATTTGAAATGATTCCCAGGTATCTACAACTATCTGTACATGGAATTATCTCATCCTCGAGAAAATAGTTGCATTTTGGTGAAGATAGTTTACGAGTAAATGTTATAGATTTACTCTTAGAAGCATTAATTTTCATATGATTATCATGCACCCATTTTACAAGAGTGTCGACATCATCTTGAAGAATCTGTTGATCTTTCTCTTCAGTTACTTTTCTGAAGAGAAAAGCCCTGTGCCATGCCAGATTTATACTTGTAACTCCGGAGTACGTGTGATCTACCCTAACAAACTGTGTGCGGACCATAATAAATTCTTTAATCCAATTTATTACTTGTTTATCTATACCTGATAATGCTACTTTGCTCAAGAGTATATCGTGCAGAATAAGGTCAAAAACTTTTGTGAAGTCTATAACGATTGCGTCTATTCCGTCACCCCTATCCATTGAATCAGATATTTCTTGTGCTTATCTCAATAAATGGCTCTCGCAAGATAGACCCTCCAGGAAGCCATGTTGTCCATCATATATCCATCCTAATCTACTCCACTCGTTCCTAATGCAGTTTGCTATAACACGCTCCATTACTTTACATAATACGGATGTTAAGCTAACTGGACAATAATTTTCAGCGGTAATAATAATCATAATCATAATTATAATAATAATAATAATCATAATAATCGTATTTCTGAAAATATCATGGACGATCATGTTATTGATTTTCTCAATCCCACAATTTTAGCTACAGAACCTAACTGGTGTTTGAGATTAGTTCTCGAATAATTATTTATAAAAATTTACTCTTCGATGAATTCGAATCTTGAATGCAATCAGTTTGCACAAAGTTATAATTCGATATTAGTAAAATTTAGTAGAAAATTAAAAAGTTGTTCAGCTGTTCTTTCTGGTAAAGTTATCATCCCTTCTACCCCTACCCCTCCCAGAATTCTTGAGACCCAGGAACATTCATGTCCATCCTCTCTAAGAAGTAGGAGTGGTCTAAGTTGAGCAAGTAGAAGAATAAGAAAAGAATAAATTTCTTCTTTCGTCCAAATAAGTTTTTTTATGTACTACAGCTTCATGTTATGATTGACATGATGTAACTAAGTAATAATGGAAAGTATATAATACCTCTTCCATTTATATTATATTATATTTGTCCTACATAAATCTTAAAGGTCTGATGATGGAGACACATTTGGTCTCCGAAACATTGCCAAGTGAATCATTACATGTATATCTTTTAATAAACATTACGACTGTCTGAAAATCATATGGAACTTTTATTAACTTAATAACTGTACAAGAGACAGTCTATAGTTTCACACTGAAATATATTATATTATATTTAATTATTTTATATTTTCACAGCTTATTTTTAAATCAGAATTCAAACGCATGACAGAGATTGGCAATATCCAAAACAATGATACCAACTGACTAGGCTTAATCTTCGAACATAAGATGACCTCATATTTTTCACACAAACATTGTCTTGCATTCAGGTTCATGTGGTAATTATAGAATACTAACTGACATAATTTATTGGCAGAGAAATTTAGAATTAGTGAATAACATTTGACACAGAATCATATCTTTTAACTATTGTATCACATATAACCAGGGAACGGATTTCTATGTAAATACATATTTACTAAAAAAGCTAATATCAATACTAATTTGCATTAACTGTATGTTTCATAATGTGCAGAGTTGAAAAATGCTACTTTCACTTTCCATATTTTTCCGTATATTGGTTTTTGGTACATATTTGAATATAAGTCCACATATTTTACATATTCCTTATAAAATAAGTCCATATACTAGCATCTTATGCTTAGCATTGAAATATCATTAAATATTAAAATGCCTCTAAAATATAAGAGCTTAAATTTTTTAGTAATTCCTTAAACATTACAGGTTCTTTTTTTTTTTTAATTAGGGAGAATTGACAATGGGAGAGCAAGTTAAGAAACTGTTAATGTTTTAATTTACATGAAGAATAGATCCACTCTCCAGAGAGAACTGTTGGATTTGTTTGACAGATGACCTTGAGACCTCTATGGTCTGTGGGAAGCGCACCTCATTTCAGTATCCACATTAGCCCCTCTCCATCCGAGGCTGCCACCCGGACATTGCATGATGTCACTGAGACTTGGGACATCAGAATTCGACTGATACGGTCCAGTCAGAATATGTGTTGATTCAGTTCTATTAATTTCTCTATTAAGCCAATGTAAAATGCCGAAAGTAGCACAGTCAGCCAGGGCAAAATTAGAAGTTACGTTTCAGAATTTAAAGATGAAGTTTTATTCATAAAATATTATTTTACCATAGTCATTTTTTATCCCATAAAGTCCATATTGAACTCCTTATTTTGATAAAAATACCTACATATACATTTACGTAATTCATATATTTTTAGTCCATATAAATCCATTCCCTGCATAACATTTCATTATACTGATAAATTATAAATGTTCTTGATCTCTTTAGGTAATTCAGATGTTTGGTCAACAGCCTTATTAGCAATAAAAACAAATAAAGTTGCACATCTGCCTAAAATTCATTTTCAAATAAAACTTTTAACACATGGCAAGGGGGTCTCATAACAGCCAGAAATTCCAGAATCATCTTCAAAATGAAACTCTGAAAATTTCAAGATTTTGAGTACACTTTGAACACTTTTAAATGCATGCCTATAATATTTTTGGTGATGTCTAAATCTAATGCAGGGTCTGCTACCCTATGGTCTAGATAATGGAGCAGAAGAGAGTCTGCTTCAGGAGACACTAATTGATTTTTAATTAAATAATCATTTATGTATGCATTCATTCTTTCATTTACATCTAACAAAACAAACATTTAAAAAATACACATTATAATTTAAATCACTGGCAGCTCCTGGATACTTGCATATTCAAATCCAAATTAATTGGCGGTAATTTCCCTTTTACTTGTGGGAAAGTAAAATTTTGAAGTCTGTCTTGGACTATCTGCACATGTACAATATATGACAGAACTACTTACCTGTGCTGGTGAGGTATATAGGGGGGCATTCCTGGATCAGGTCTGTATGCTGGCGCACGATGCCGACTGCCAAGTGTCTGAATATGATGGTACTCAGGTGCAGGTGCTGGGGCAGGTGCTGGTGCTGGTGTTGGAGCAGGTGGAGGGGCATGATGTGCATGGTATGTGGTTGGTGGTTCTTCACCAGGAGGGAAGTTGGGTGGGGGTACTGATGTATCAGGCAGACCAGAATCCAAACTGTGTTCATCAATTGTGGGTGTGCCAGGGCGGTCCTCCACCGATCGCCGAGTCCTGTGCAAATAACCAACACCTTCACACTTATCTGAAGCATTCAATCTGAAAGATAAATACTGAGAACTCTTTCAAATATCCCACACATGCATTACACAGGAAAATAATGCAAGAAAAAAATGTTCAAGAATTTCTAAAAATTATATAGAACGTATTTCTCCCTTCACCTCTGGATTAAAGTAAGAATAAGAGCAAGAGTGCAATACCTGATAGCACACAAATTCCTCTACATTACCTTAAAGTCAGAAGAAAAATAAGAACTCATGTTTGAAAACCATTTGAAAAAATGTATCTGTTGTTGCTTTTCTTTCATTCTTTTCTTTTTTGTTTTTGTCTCAATTTAACTAATTACCAGAGAAAGTAACCTGGTGGTGCCCAGGCAAATTCAAGATGTTCCATAAGGAAACATCAATATTTTGTGATGTCAAGGTATCGGACATTCTGAGCTATAAACTTTGTAAGTGACTTATAAGGTTGAACTGTGTCTCATATAGTGAACATCTGCCCCAAGTTTCAGGAAGAAAGATAACGAGAAGAACCTTTTTGACTAACGTTCTTACACTCACACAGACGTTCTGCATGGAAGAACGTCACAGGAAATCGATGGAAGCTATTGGGAATAATTCCCTTCCATACACAACAGTTGCGAGATAGCCAGGAGAGTTTAAGTGGAGGCGCATAGGAACCTGTGATCAGCAATGCACAGGACAATCTGTGAGTGTGTGCATTTTTCAATATCACTTTCACTCTATGACTCCAGAAGTGTCCATTGTCTAACTACCTCCAGCTGGTGCTCAATTACCGCATATGCCACATTGGACAACAAACTCACAGATTGTACCGTGCATTGCAGGCTGATCACAAGTTACTATGCGTCTTTGCTTAAACTCTCTTGGCTATCTCACGACTATAAAGAAAGGAAATGCATTATTTCGAAGATTTTCACAGTTTGGTGATTGTTTAACAAATTTTAAGTATTTTGTTGATAACGAAACATTGACTTTCAAAGAAAACAGTTGGTATTAGTTAAAGTGAAGTTGTAAAATATCACAAGAAAATTCAGTGCATATTTTTGAATTCAAAGAAAAACAAACATGTTCTACATAGATAAAACAGATATGTATATATAAAAAGTCTTGGAGAGAAACAACATTTCTAGGACAATTCCCACTTTTTTATGTTAAACAATTTTCCAGTACATTTCACATGTTTTACTCTCATTATTCTGTCTGTTCTGTTATTCTGTACTCGTGTTATTGTTCCAGATATTACACTCACTGTGGGTTATACGGGATAAGCTGTCTCCAAACAATGTTTGCCAAACACAATCATGAAACACTCAGATGTGCAAAAACCCTAAGGACTCTCTCTAAAGAGCGCAATTTGTAGTGCTATTATTATTATTTGAAGAATGTTTTCTTGTCGGCTTGTTTAGATGAAAGACTGGCAAAAGATACTGTAACACATTCATGAAATAGCATTGACATTGTGAAACACAATGATCCAGAATTCTGAGCATGTACATTTATTTGTTGACTATATTTCTATAGCAGCAGTGGCACTTCCATCACAAAAACTATACATTTACAAGGTATCAATCAGAACATGCTCCCATTTGTCAAGATGGGTAGCATTTTGTACAACACTCCTACTATGTAGTACCAACAATCATATCAGCCAACAGACATTTTGCACAATACAATGCTTCAGAAACTGGCATAGTATGGTAAGAACATTGCCCATCAAATCCAAAATACTGTTCAGAAAATTTGCTTTATCTCAAAAATACTTTGGAATGAAATACATGTAATTTTGGCATTTTTGCTTTCATTCACTCATACTGAGACCTCCCCAAATATTAACCTTTCCTCCTGGGACACACAATATTTATACTACTTATCTATTGGCAAGGAAAATGAATGAATTCTATCTAAAAGTTAAATGGAAGTAATTTTATCGCCATGGCCTGCAGCCCTGCACCACCCAGATCAACCTTGCTCTGCCCTCTTGACCCTGCTCTTTCACGCTCCACCCACCACACCCCATCATTTTTTGCTCTCCCAATCTGCCCCTGTCAATACTGATTTTCATCTTTAACTTCAAATTAGTTGAAGCCTAACTGCACTGGAATGAATAAAAATGCATTAAGCACGAAATTGTATGTCCTTCTAGAAAATTCAGATGCACTGAGGTCACATTTCTCAGAGTTGTTCTAACATTTGCAGAAAAGTGAAAGAATGCAAACTTAAATTCTACTTTAAGAGGCAGGAAATGGATAGTGGCTTTCCCACTTGTTTTGACGGTTAAGTGTACAAACGTTCATTAATAAAACACATATACTGCATATCTGCATAAAAATCATAAGAATAAACATTTCTCTATATGTGAAAGAAGATAATACGAGTAGTCTGAAAAAAGATGTTGAAATATTGCCAAACAAAAGTATCTTTCAGTGAAAACCCCATTGAAATCTGTTTAGCTGATCTCACAATTAGCTAGGACACAGACACACATTGTATAAACAATTGAATGGGCTAAGGCAGTTATTTTAAGATAACACAAATTTTAAATTTAATAATATAGATTTTCAATTTGAAAATGGAGCGAAAACTGTATTAAAGAAAATTAGGTGAAGAGAGTGTTTGTAAAAAAATGTTGTAAAAAAATGTGTTTGTAAATAAAATTATAATTTAAGCATTCTTGAAAAATGTTACTCTTCATTAAAGCACTTACCCCTGTGAGAAAGCAGCTGGACCTGGTAAATGATGAGTGGCAAGAGCCACAGGGGGACCACCTGGAGCGGGCAGAGGCATAGTTCCAGGAGCAGCAGTAGCAGCCACTGCAAGCAACATTCCACAGATTCTTAATACATCATAGGCTACAAGTCATTACACATTCTAAATTTCTAATACTTTCCCTCACACCCCATCAATGTAATCTAAAATCAAAGTATGTAAAATTTTACAAATCTACACTTAAAACACACCATCACATATTGAAACTTAAAACATTCATTGAACCTAAAAAACAAAAACACACACACAGACATACAAAATACATTTCAGTTTTAAGTTCACTTAGTGTACTACCATGTCTCTTTTATAAAAAACTGATACATCTACATTCAAAAATAAAGTAATAAAAATATTCTCATCACGCTCCTAGATGAAAATTAGACAACCTGTGCTTCATGCTTAATTTACAGAACACAAGGCAAAATTTTAATTCCAGAGGAGGAGGTAGCTGCCCAAAGCAGCCGTTACCTTGTGGCTGCAAATGCAGTGATTCAGGATGATGATGAAGAGCTGATTCCATTAGATGTGCAGATAAATGTCCTTGGAGCATTCCTGAAACACAGCCCCCCACCCTCAGCAACTCTTCATTTGTGAAACAAGGACTCTTTTGTGACCGTTTTTTTCAAGATTTGAGCTGATTCCATTAAAACATTTTAATGTTACGTATTAACAATTTATCATATTTTTGTAACTGATAAACAGCAAAATAGGACTGTCACTATCTGTGGGATAATCTTTGGCAATTACAGTAATTCAACTGATATGTTATACATTTAATTTTTAATTCCCTTGAACTAATTCTAAGAAATTGTTATTATTAAACAATTCTCTCAATTCATAGATAAATAAACTGGCACAAAATTCTAACCAATTTGTCATGCCATGTGACACACGCATGCATGCTCATACAATGTTTTGGGGAGAGAATTTTCTTCAATTACTACAGGCAACGAAAGTGATTTTATGCTTTTAAATCAGATGAATTCATATGACTATCATTAGGCTACTATGGCTACTATTAGATGGCATGCACCATGCGAAGTCAAATCATTCTTTTTATTAACACGATCATCTGATAATCTAGAGAGAAGCAACATCAACTACTCACTAACTTCAACTATATTTCAGATTAGTCTGTAGGAAAGCTTTAAGGAAAATCAAAAGGAGAGAAGAAATGAGATAAAAACCCTTAACTTCTTCAAAGCACAAGTCAGGATCAGGCAGGAGTCATTTTTTTAGCAGCATAACTTGCTCAAATATATGTCCAATAAAATTTCTGTTCGGTTCAACCTTCAATTTTTTAGTAGTGTAAAAGACAAATCAATTAAAATCAATCGGTTTTTTTATTTAAATTTGAGTAAAAGACAACAAAATAAGGCATAGAATTGAAAATATTATACAAATTTTGTTTTTATATAATTCATGGCAGAAGTTCTCATTAGAAAACTATCCTCATTTCTGGAGTTCTTATTTCCTTAACGAGTTATCTAATCACCAACAAGGCATCCCATCAATTTTCAGTCAATTTTTTCCTACATCTATCACAAGAAGTGAACAAGTTGAGGAGTCTAGAGCCATCAGAATATATATCAAGGGGGGATTGGGAAATATGCACAATCTATAAATATAAAAATGGATGTTGGTATCTATAAGAGGTAAACTCCAACACCGTGCAACTGATCTCCATGAAAGTTGGCACTTTACATGTTTTTTCACCCAGAAGGTTTATATGCTGTTAATTCTGCTGTAACTCCACTACATGGCGTTGTAGAACAAAACTATTCACATCAAATGCAACCTGCAACACTTGGCAGCATTTTGAATCTATATCGTTAAATGACTCCTAAACGAAGCGTTCTCGGGTATTAAAAACTAACATTTTGAGGCCCAAGACCTCAAAGAAACGTTTCTCATACCGTAATCTACAGGATGAGACCTTTCTTAACATTCTATTACATTTTTGCTGGGCCAGCGCTTTCCGATATTATCTCACCTGCTCCGAGACATGCAGAAACTGCAATTAAATGTGAATGAGAGGGACAGAGAGAGGCAGAGACAATTCAGAGATGGAGACAGAGAGAAACGAAGAGACAAAAAAAGAGAGGGGGAGGGAGACAGAGAGAAAGGGAGATGGACGGAGAAAGAGGGAGATGATGGGCAAAACATCTGCTGGGTTCCATTAGTATTTATATATTTATATGAAACAAGAAAATATGAAATGCAGTTAGCAACACTATGTTTATAAATTTTGGGTTACTGATCAACAGTATCAACATTATTTCCATTCAGTGGCTTGATGTCTTGAACATCTGGTTGATAAATATTGTCATACCCACAATTTTGTCTAGTTATAAGCTTTGTACAAGGGCCTAAATGGAGTTGCTCCCCTTTTGATTCAAAAAGCTATACAGGAGGTCTGACAAGAAAACTTGACAACAGCATAAGAACATAACAATTTTTTTTTTTAATTTAAAAAATAATTATTTTTTTTTAAATTGAAAATAAAATTCTGGAAAATTTTCCACGTTAGAGAATTTTTATTACTCATCAGTCTTGATGAACATCAATATTGTCATTTTCATTCAGCAATGAATTCAACATCGTCAGAACTAAGAAGATACTTGTGGTGATGAAGAGGTGGTATTAAGGGCAAAAGCTCTTCCATACTTTTTTCTCTTTTGTAATAAGGCCATGATCTTCCACACAGCTTTCTCCACAGCATTCAAGCAAGGAAAATTGGGTGTCCTTTTGTAGATCCTGAATTGATGTACAACTTGCCAAATTGCATCTACTCAGAAAGCGTTTCTTTAAAAAGAATTATAAATGGTTCACTCTTTTGATATCAGCTGAATATTCACAATGAACTAAGAAAACAAACCAGTTACAGGCAAAATGGTGCAACTCCCGAGAAGAGCACATTGTCTGTCAACAGATAGATGGTTCCACTGACAGCATACGCTTTTATGTTACTATCCACACTGTTACAAAGCAACATTCACCTACACCCTTTGTGCTATTAACCGAATGCCATTTGCTGAACATAATTATCAGACTAATTAATATAGTTAAAAAATTTGCCCTTAGCCGGTGCAAGATTACATAACTTTCTCTTCTTACGAAGTACCTTTAAGGACGAGAAAGTAAGGAGCTACACCTCTTGGGCATTAAGAGAAACATATAATATGACGCATCTGATGAGCAATTTACAAGTCGTCCTTTCCTCACTGTTTTAAATGAATATTTAATTTGTTGGATTTGCTGATGACCATCAAATCATTTGGAGGGAGTGTGTGTGTGTGTGGTTCCTATTTAAAATCAATTGCATAAGTGCAATCACAAATATTATTATTTTAAACTCCATTGGTGGCATAACTATTTTTGAATTATGACATTAATGTTAACCTTGACATATTTTATAACTTTCTTTTTACTTTGATTAACTCGTTTATTCCATTGCATATCATCAAATTGTCTATTTACCAACCCTGGTATTCTATTGAGCTTAACTTTTTTATGAACAGAGAAACTAGCACCATATTGATTAAAATTTTCCAAACTTAATGATTAATTATTTCCAACCATCTCAACTTACAAATTATATTACAAATGCATTTCTAAATTAATGAAAATTACCATTAACAGCTGAAAGGATTCCTTCAAAAAATTTCTGAAAATGAAAGAATTTTCACCTTTAAAAAAAATTATCTTCTTCTAGGGAAGCATCTGATGCTCTTTTAAGATTCATCAAGGATCCATTAAATTAAGAACATATGAAAAAATTAGTGCTATTTGATCTGATGCAATATCACTATTCCATAGTGTTTTATGTTTTATTTAAATTTCCTGATATGCAGAGTAATATAATAATGGCAGATTGTAACATAAATGAAAATAGTCATTAAAAGCTGTTTAGTGGAACATTTGTGTTATTTTCCTACTTTCTAAATGTAAAATTTGATGTTTTTTTTGTTTGTTTACATAAACAAATAAATAAATGACAGTAATTATTGAAATGATGAATCCTCTACATATTATGTTAACTGTAAAGTATCAAATATGAAAAATAAGTATCAAATCTGTCTACATTTTAGGATTCTCAATTAATTGCTTTCTACACAACAATACGTTTTGACCATTATATTTAAAAGTTTGCAGTTAGGATTTAGGACTTTCTTACAAGGAAACACATTCAGTCAGTTGTCACATCTATCACCTTTGAAGCGATGGCCAAATGGTAATGAGAAATTGGCTCTTTCACATTCCTTACCTTATAGTTGATACGACACTATGTTCTGCAACTTTTATAAAGTATTTGGTATATTGAAATATACCTTGTGTAGTGAGTTGTGTAAACATATTAAGAAAACAATATTATGCCACGGAATGAAGCAGATTGAACGAAACATGAGAATGGTTAAAATAGTATTATATGGGATTCAGTTCTTTGATTGTCATTTTGCAGATATAATAAAATCCATGTTAAATTGAACCACTTACATACAGTAGTTACTTCCCAAATTGTACACCTGGAACCACAAGGTAAACTTTTGTTCCTTGACTCCTAAAAATTATGGATGATTTTGCCTGCATTACTACCTCCCCTATTGAAAATTGAGAATAAAGTAATTTATAGTTTTCTAATGTCTTCTTTTCTTAAGTAGCAAAACACGAGTGTAATCATGTCATTAGAGTTCATTTACCTCCTTATTGCAGATTCATGTTTAAAGGGTGATAAGAAAAGCAGAAACTCCTGTTTCTGAGGACTACACCATGATAATTGGTATATACACTAGTTCCCTTGTATAGAGCCTACACCATTCAAATAAGATACGTACAATTAAGCAAAATTACCTGGAAGAACTTCCCCTGTTGGTGGAAAAACTGACAGCTCATTATTTGTCACTCCAGTATTTGCAGTACATAACTGTAGTACATACATTCACATAAATGTATTAGCCCTTACAAAACTTATTAAATCTTACATTCAACACTGAACTGTTTTGTAATATTAAAAAATAAGCTCTAAATTTTTTTTAATACTCTCCTTCAGTTTCTTTGTGATTAGAGATATGTCTCAACATGTCAGGTCTGCAAATCGTCTCGATCACTTTGTGGCTAGTTAAAAGGTGACCAGGAATCAGGTAACATGCACAGGGAAAGCACAGGCAGAGATAAAAAGAATAAAGCGATATCAAAAGCTGTACAAGAAATATAGGGTGAAGAAACATTTCTGTGAAAGTAGCTTAAAACAATACTGCTCTAACCTTTGCTGATGGCTTTATAAGCTATTTAATCAAAATATCACATCATTGAAATGACACCCAAGAATTCTATACTTCATGGTTCTTCTATAAAACATTTATCAAACTTACTTTCTGCTATTAAATTCACATCTCTCTAAATAATTTTAGGAGAGGTAACAAACTTCATTGAGGCACTAACATCATAACTAGAGATCGGATTTTTATGTAATTACATATTTTTTGTCTTTCTACTTACTGTTCTCAAAACTGTAATCTTGGCGAATCAAGACCTCCTAATACTATATCGAATTTTTTCGTTACATATTTTTACATATTTAGTACTATATTACATATTTTACATATTTTGCTGTTTTCACAATATATTTTCTTATTTTATCAATGTTCAATTTAATTCCATATTTTTGTTGTGAAAAGATGTATTTTTTTAAAATCAGACAGACTTATGGGGAAAATCAGCAAGTGAAGACCCAACCCGGCAAAAAAAAGTGAGAAAGGTTAAATGTTCAAAGGGTTAAGGGATGTAGGTTTGAGTTGTAAAGAAGTGCAACATACATTCTGGGAACCCAAGAAGAAAACAAGGAACAGCTGGAATGGAGGTAGACTACAGATCAAAAGGTAATACAACCTTAAAACAATAACAATAATAATAATAATAAAAATAATAAATAAAAAACACACTAAGAGTCACAAGAATTTGAAGCTTCAGTGAATAAAGAATTAAAGAAGGGCTTACTTTACTCTGTCAATGCTCTATGTATTTGCATTCATTGCAGACCACATGGTACTAAATTGACTGTCATTTATACAGTCCCATGTATTGCTTTCTTTTATACAAGCAGATTCTTTGCACACAGAAATGCCAATACACACAACACAAATTAAGGGTCTAAGATGCTGAGGAACATTAAAATGAAAGGGAGGCTGGAGGCTTTTCAACAGGATGCATGAAGTTTATTTTTATTACCAGTACAGACTTAGGTGGCAATATTAAAAAAGGAAAATAAATACAGCAACTTGGCTCAAGTGGGAACATTTGTAGATGTGGCACCAACTGCGCTTTGAATTGCACCATGAAAGTTGCTTGGCTCACGTGGGAAGCCATTAGTATTTGTGGCACCAACTGCACTTGGCTCAAATGTGAGTCATTAACATTGGTGGCACAGACTGTGCAGAATACATATGTGCCTTTAGCAGTGAATGGATTAAGAAATAACAGAAGTAAAAAAACATTCTTAACATTCGTATGAAATAAATGCAAGGTAATACATATTCATATGCATTTACAAATCATTAAAAAGATGGCAGGAATGAAGTGGTATTAAAGAAATATAACAAAAGTTATTTCTACAAGCAGTAGCTTTATTTAAATATGAAAAATGAGAGAGAATTCTAGGATTTCATGGACTTCAAAAATGCAGGTGCAGAAAACTACTGAAATAAGCGGTAAAATATATTAATAAAATACAAAAGTAAGACATGGTAGTACATGAGGTGGAAATAAAGTTCACTGTTTATATCGTAGTTTAATCACGAGGTTGGCAGTGGTTAATACTGTTGCAGTTACAGGATGACCACTATTAAATTATGACTACTATCTTCAAGATCAAGGAATTTTGGAGAATTGCAACACTAATACCAAGCAATATGATAAGCTTGCAATATTAAAAAAAAATAAAAACACTGCACATTGTTCTTGAGTGCCTTTATTACATTCTCATAATATCTAATGACAAAAACATTAGATATACAACACATTCCAATATGCAACAGTGCTGGTTAACAATGTACTCTCTAATGCATATACAGTTCACTAATACAAAAATACCTCAACATAAATCAAGTTCACATTAATTAATTCACAACATATTATCAAATATTTCATTACCCAAAAGCCTTAGTTTTCTGATTTGAATACATTAAGTCCCATTTCATTAAATGTGTAGGTGTACATCAAAACACAACCATTGAGCATGCATTTCCTCCACAGTAGGGTAACAGTTAGGGTAACTATGTCTTATCTTGGCCAGCAAATAGTAAATTTCTCCCAGGACCTCCTAACTTCACCAACAATCCAAATTATCAAAAACAGAATGTTTAGACATGCACTAGTGTACTCCCCTTGGTATTCTACATTCTCACAGCTAACATGCTTTTATTAATGCCAGTCTGTGCAATGCTTGAAAAACAAAACAAAAGCCAAAGGTACGCACCTTCATGAGAGTGAGCTGTCCCGTGGGGGAGGTGAACAGGATGCGGAGCATGGGGAGGAGCTGGCTCAGCCATCATGGGAGGCGGAGCCCTGGACGAAGACCGGTGCTGGCCACGAGGCCCACTCTCTGCTGGTTCCACAGCCTTGCCTCCAGCCCCTAGCACAGGGATGGCCAAGGCAGGAGGGTCGGTTGCAGGAACAGCCTCACGGGCAACCAGGTCTGCATATACAACATATACACCTTGTCCCAATGCTCTCACACATCAATCTAACCTCTCACGCACAACACCCCTATACACAGCCACATGCCCACCACCGGATCTGTATGAAGACACACATCGCAAGACACAAGTGATTTGAGAAGTGCCCCAAACACAATTGTACAGAACATTTAAGAACTCACCTGTGCGCCCAGAGTATTGCGGGGGGGATGGCTGCAGCACAGGAACAGGTTCCCCAGATGCTGACACAGCTTGAACTTGAGCTGGCACAAGAACTGCATTTGCAACCACAGCAACAGTGCCTGCACAAGGAAATGAGGCAAATGGTTTTTATTCCAAGGGAAAAACATATCTGAAGAAAATAATTACATAACAAAGAGCTTCCCTCACAAATGTTAATCTGACCCATTGTAATTAAAAACTAGGGCTAAAACTGCACATACATTTTTGTATGACTGATAACTGCAATGCAATATTATAGCTTCAATTTAAAGGTGAATAGCAAGCTCAAATATGAACTTTCACTATTTCAGAATTCGTGAAGTTTTCACTGCTACCTACGAGGGCATGTCATGTGGTGCTGAGTCAGACTGGCAAGTGTGAGCACTTGGAGCTGAACATTTTTGAGGTGTGTAGCAGACCCAAGAGGACAGATGACAGTTGAATGGGGATTTGTGCAATATTGGAGGAAAAAGAAGGGAAGAGGTTTCCATAAACTCATGGCAGCATTACATTTATTTTTGTTGACAATGAAGAAAGCAACACCGCGTTCATAATCATCACACATCTCATATTAAACAATTATTCCATCTTTTGGATCAGCACCATTTTACCATGTCAGGCATTCGACCTGCACTTCCAAAGTTAAAAATGAGTATTTGTTTCAAATGTTTTATTTTATTTTATTTTTATTAGTTGAAGTATTCCCAGTACAATACAATATGTAGACCTTAGCATCTCTGTAGAGTAATATATATTATATGTAAATTTCTCAATCACCAGCTGTTCATTGTATTTTGTTTGAAGGAAAATATTCTCAAACCACAAAGATCCAAGATTGATCCAAGATTTTACCCAGTAAGGGAGAAGTTGCAAATTTTTAAATTTCATTTTACTTGGTCTTATTATAATGAAAAAACACCCTTGAACCCAATACACTTTAGGGTACTGTAGATATGGAAGGATAAGTAAACATGCAACAAGACTATACGCTGAGCCCCACAATGCTCTGAACTTCCCCAGGAGGATGGTAAAGCAATCAAATTTTATAAGGGTCCAAAACTATACCCTTGTCATCCCTGTCCTTGTCACACTGAGCAGTCAGTGGCTGTGGTCTGCCACTGACCCTGATAAATGAGGGTATTTCTCTAACAAAATATTTCTTTCCTGACATCTAGTGGCCACCAAAAAATGCCTTTTAGGAATCTTTTTTTTCAGACTCCCAGATATTGACAAATTCATGACAGAACAAGGAACATACCAGAGGTCACACAGGCTTAGAAAAGCAATACAAGAGAGGGTGACACTCAAACAGGGATATTTCTCACACAAAAACATGCATTTCAAACGAGCTTTTAGTTCTTATGCCAATCACAAACGCAACTTTCATCCACAGCATACTTCCTGTCTGCTGCACAGTTACAAATTTGTTCTGCTTCTTCTATTGTGTGTAATTTCTCTTACGCAATGAAACGTCTCTTGCACACACTTGCAGAACCCATAATTAACAGTGCAACTGGTGAACATTACTGCATCTCAGGGCCTCTGCACATGACCGTTGCATTGACGCACATCACCTAACGCTGATGACGTAAGCTGTGTCAATGCATGTTAATTGACTCGTACGCAGGTATTGATGCAGCTGGCACCATCAGCATTTGGTGACATGCATCAATGCAACGCTCATATGCAGGGACACTCAATGAACGCTTTACACTAAACCACGCTGCCATGTGATCATGTGCAACTGGCTTCAAGTTCGTGGCATCAACCTTGATGCAAATAATACCCACACCTCAATTTTTAACTTCCAATTATTATTTGGGAGGGGGGGGGGAGAAAAGAAAAGAAAGGAGGAGGAGGAGAAGAAGAAGAAGAAGAAGAAGGAGAAGCAGGAGAAGGAGGAGGAGGAGGAGAAGAAGAAGAAGAAAATTGGGATTATTCGAGAATATTCAGAATACCACCCGAGTGTCAGAGCCACTCAATCGGCAGCTAGTGGTGATGGCACAGAAAGGATTGCAGCCTGGCGCTTAGCAGTGAGGGTATAGAAAAAGTTGGTAGCCACTAACTTGGCTGTTAGCTGTCAGATGTTTAATAAAAATTGGATTGTTATCATATTATTAAGCGAGCATTGCTTTTTGAGCAAAGAATTTCCATTTCCCAAATTATATATTAAAATTAAAACATAATAAGAAAAACAAGAAATTAACATGGAGACCTTGAGTGCCTTCAAAACAGTCTAGACCGTTAGCCGAATAAATGAAGGAATAAGTAATGTAATAAGAGCAATTTTTTTAAGTTAGAGTCTGAATATAATGAAATGTGCCAAAAATAATTCAGGATAAAGACAGGCTCAAGGAATTATGGACTCAATAAACTAAAGAATACAGTCAAAGAAATACTACCAAAAATCACAAAATCAACTTATTTCTTCTCTTGACACATAACAAATCATGTAGAGAAACACCTTCAGAAGAAGTTACCCTGCCTCTTTGATCTTCCAGGATTCTCACATGTAAACATTTAAGATTATTTCCTTACCTGGACGTATACCAGTGGGTGCCAAAGCAGATACTGCAACTGAAGGAGTTGCTACAACAGTAGGTACAATAGTCTGCACTGGGACTACAGTGCCAGGTTGAGGTCCCCCAGCCAGTACTGGAGCAGTAGCTGACTGAGTTCGACCAAGAGGGCTACGACTGTATCCAGTAGCATTGCGAAAGTTGTTAACTGCATTGCGAAGAAAACGATTGGGAATCAGTGTATCAGGGCTTACTTCCTTCTCCTTGCAATCTGGGCATTCATGATCTTCTGATTCCAGTAGAACAGTGCGAATACCTGCAAAACAATAACACCTTGTGTCTTAATCTGGCAGCTTGCTATGTTCCAAATATATAACAGATTTCCTGACTCTAAATAATGAAAATAATCATCAAAGTTGAAGTAACAAATTTTCAATTTTTTAAAGTCAAACTACATATTATCTTTAAAATCTTTTGCCAGGAAAAGTTTTCTATTGGTAAAAACATGAGCCCAGATTTGAATGGACATGCTTATTTTTACTTTTAATCGTTATTTTGAGAAAGAAAAATTTTCTTCATGAATAAGTCAACTGAGAGAGCTTTTCCAATTTTATCATCCATATTTTTGTAGTACTCTCCGTAGTTCAAGACACACCCAAACGATAACATCCAATGATTATTTCATTAAATTATCAAAATACTCAGTGCATTTTTCACATAGAATTGTGGATTTAAATATGCTACGTGAAAATTGGTATGAAAGTACTCAACACGAAAATAATTTTATACGTATTTTACATAAAATGTTCTGACAAGACAATTGACATTATTTAAAACAAAGTTCACGCCATCTTTGTGTACATAATTATGAAATAATTGACGTTTGTTATATATGATATTACAAATTTCTGGTGGAAGATTTGAACAAAAATTACCACAGAGAACCATTTTTATTTGATGCCAGGTTTAGCCTTCCATAAAAAAAATATTTGAATTTCTGCAAATTGCATTGGAAAACTGCAAACCATAGTTTTAAGACAAAGTGCATATTATTTGTGCATATAGCACACATACTTTACACATTTTTGCTGTACATAAACCTGGGCTCTACTTATAAATATGCTAACAAACTGACTCACATTCATCGCAAAAGGAGTTTCCACAACATGGGATCATCACTGCATCAGTAAGCAGGTCCTTGCACACACTGCACTGTAAGTCTTCTGGAAGCTCAGGTTTGGTAGTCGATGAAGCAGGTTCTTGTTGAAATGGGGGTCGTTCCTTCTTGCCCTCTTTGTATGCCTGACTGAAAGTACATTTCTAATACTTTATCCGTGCATATGAACATTATATGCAGCATAGAAAGCTTTAGATCTTCTTACACTGGCCAGAAATGGCCAATTACAATTAAAAATTAACTTACTGATCAATAGCTGGTACAGCAAACTGTCCCGTAGGCGTCATCATTGCACCAGGTACAAGTGGGCCTTCCACAGGAACCATAAAACTGCGTGGTATTCCTGTGCTCTTTTTTATTTCTAAAGGTTCCTATAACAATTTACAATTAAAACAGTAAAATCTTGCCATATTAACATGCAAATATGAAAACAAAATGTATGCACCAAACACACACTTCGTTATATACAATATGAACAATCAAAATAAAACAATCTTGGTAGCTTGTTGTTGTTGTTGTTGTTGTAGATCTTTAAGTCATTTAACTCTGCTCCTAGATTTACCATTTTCCCCTTTCTTGCCAATTTTATCATGCTATCGCAATTTAAATAATTTGCCTCTTTTTGACTCTCTTCTTTCATTTCCATCATAATTATCTTTTTTCATCCATCACTGAGCTCACTCAAGCTGGTAACCTATCCGCACAACTGGACAAAATAGGCACTAACTTGTTTTTTTCTGCAAATGGACCTCTAGCAAATTGCAACAGTTCTGTCATGCCTCTTCATACCAAGTTTATTTTCACAGATGACTCCATAAAGTTATTTATGGTTATAAATCATGTGAAGAATGTACATACTTCCTATCCAAGACTCTGTTGAAAACTTATGTTATTCTCATTACAAAAATTATGTGAATTGTAAGATTGATAAAAATTTGAATTTTTTGAAGAAGCATAAATAGAATAACACTTTCTAATTTCAATTCTTTCTTGTGGCACATTATATTTTCAATAGACAATGAAAATTCATGAACTGTCAAAGCCATATACACGTGAAGCAAGTTCAAACTAACAAATGATGGTTAACTGACATTACTGATGAACGCATGAACATTCTGTTCGGTTTATTATAACTGAAAGTTCACTATAACCAGTCAACAATAAAAATTTCATCAATGAAAGTTGTACAAACTAATGTCATCTCTTATTTTTTGACATGCATTCGATTTCCAGATTAAGAGTATTGCATAACCATTCTCTCATTGGTTTTTTAGTTTGTTAGTTGGTTATCTTAAATAAGTTTCTTTTCACCACATGTAGTTCATTGTTAACTGGTGATGTGCAGTCTCAGACTGCCAAGAAACAATTAATACACATCTCTCTCTTCTCACGTGTCACAGGAAGCCTTTTTATGTGTGTGTATGTGTGTTACAATTTTTCTCACATTTCCTTTCACAGTGAGTAACCCGCATGTGAACACCTGACATTCAATTACACCACTTCCCATCCACCAATCAAGACCAAATGAGATGTCATTCAACACATCTTGGTCTCTTGATGGGGAACTGAAGATTTGTTTGTACATCAAATCAGTAAATTCTAAGAAATTTTCAAAGACATGTTTTTGCATTATTTAATACGGCTATCTAGTGTTGGTTCATGAACCACCTACATCGCCAGCATATGCAGCTGCAATGACAGCTAAATATGATGCCAGGGAGGTCCATTGCAATGAATGAAAGAGGTCACTAAAGATTGTACTGCCTGGATGCTGCTGTTAACATTCTGCAAGGCAGGGCTTAGACAAAACCCCCTGAATAAAGAAAGCCTCCACATCGAGCTTGTGACATAGTGTCATGGCGCCCAGGGTAGTCCTAGTCAACAACGCGATTTCCACATGGTCAGTTGTTTTGGTAGCAACAGTGTGTTGTAATTTGAAAGCCGTGAAGATATTCAGTATTTATTTTAAGTCTTGGTGGTAGTATATCAGTGATGTTTCTTTTAAAAAGCCATATAAATGCACTGTACTAAACTGCCGTGCGCCACACTTACAAGGGTCTAAAGTCCATGTCGGGCCTATTTAGTTTCTCAAAAGGTACTGAAATGAGACAAAAATGACCTGCTGTACATCAACGGAATTTCAACTCTTCAAGAACATCCACTGTAAGTTAAGTATTCATTTTATTTGTAGTCATTTCCTTGAGGAAAACCTTTTTGAATGTTTTGCAACATGTTCCAAAAACGAGTAATACATATTTTCTATTACACTAAGTTTGAACTCAAACTTATTACAGTGAGTTTTACTCTTAAAATATCACACATTTCAAATAATAAGGCTTACAGAAACAAACATTTAAATAATTTAATATATTTTTAGGTTATAAATTATAGCAGAACTTAATTAAGATCCTAAATCCGTTCAAATTAATTTTTAACCCAATCTTGCTAAGTCCGATGGTTGTCCTATTATTGTAATTTGTTAATTATTTTCTTGATTTTTAAATGCTTTTGCTGTTAATTATTTAGTAGTATTAAACAGGTTTTAATTTTTTGCAATATTTTACAGGTTTGCCATTGCCTCTTTCATGAGAATATACTGTAAGAAACAGTTATATGCAATACGACAGGTGAAATATCATTTTCTATATTGAGTGTCTCTCAATTAAAAAAATTGTGGGTGTCTTCTGTATTTCTTGACTGCCCTACCTACTTTTCTAGCAAACAAGGCGAGAAACTCCATCAGAAAAGAAAAGAAGGCTGCAGAACTCCCAACTGGTAGCTGTCGATGCTGCTAGTGTGGTTTCGTAGCAAGTTTGTAATTAACAGTTTTCTTGTATAACGTTGGAAAATTTGAGGAAAGTTACAGTGTTTCCAGTTTGGACAATTGTTAAACAAAGTGATCATCGTGTTTCCTTTTCAAAACTATTGTGGTATCCTCATCCAGTGATTTCTCTTTCAGAAGTTGTAGATAGTGCTTTGAATTTTAGTTTTTACAGAAAAATGCTCCTGTGCCGAAAATTTATAAGGAATTTAATACTCTCTATGTAGTAAAGTAGATAAATGAAAACAAAAGTTCTTTTAAGTTTTTTTATTGGAAAAATATAACTAATTCTTCTTCATAAAAACAACAAATTTAGCTCCATCTTAACTATTCAGTATGCTGCTGTCTTTTATTTTCAATTTCACC
This sequence comes from Acheta domesticus, assembly GCA_031308135.1. NCBI lineage: Eukaryota > Metazoa > Arthropoda > Insecta > Orthoptera > Gryllidae > Acheta > Acheta domesticus. Next base: position 71,871,361 of record JAHLJT010003656.1, on the reverse strand, counting down.
ACATGACTAAATTTTAATTTAACTGAGAGATTAGATTTTCAGAGGTTGAAATGTGGGAGCTTGCATATGAATGCATCCTTTTTGATAGTAGTAGTCCTAGTAAACATTAATTAGAACACATAATTAAGATGTTGTCAGCAATGAATACATTTTTTTAAATGTTGCAAGAAGATCAAAGACCAAATATTCTGTAAAATTGTTGAAAGGAAGTTGAAAAAATCTGACTGGATAATTTACAATTTGATAATATTGTATATGTGTTAATGTATTAATAAATGTGACTGGACGTTTTGCATTATGATTTATATATAACTTCCTACCTTTATTATGTTTTCACTATGGAGGGGTGTAAAGTATCTGCAAAAATATGTTCTTGAGATCACTCTTGAAGGTAAATTTATTCAAACAAATTTCTTAAGGATTCTTGAAACAAATATAGTATACAATTTCACTGGTGTGAACATTAAATATGAACATATCTTTTGTAATAAATTTCCAGAATAGTAATTGCAAACGAAGTAAGGGTTTCTAGTATAACTGTGATCTACACAGCTGTCCGGTCAGACTACCTTTGATGACGTCACAAATCAGTGTGGAGGCTTTCTATATCCAGGGGGTGTTGGCTTAGATCACTCAGATGGAAATTTAATATGTTTTAAATGTAATTTCTTGCTATGTAAATGGTTTTAATTAGAGAATTTTAATATTACATATTATATCCAATTTTACATATTTATTACATATTCTTACTATTTTCATTACATATTTATGTACATAATTTGATGTTTATACTACATATTTTTCCGGTCTCTAGTCATCACTCAGGTGCCAGAGTTTAGCAAAGAAGTTTATGTCATCCAGTGAATGCTTTCTGAGTTTACTGACGAAATCTGGTGTGAAACACACAAGTATTAGTTCAGCCTTCATACAAATGACTTTCAAGCTGTAGAACACAACAGTAGTAAATAGATCTCCAGCACAAAGGATTAATAAACAACCTTATTTCACATTACTTCCAGTTTCTTTTAATTCTAAAAAGCTTTTATGCAATACTTTATACAAATCAACTTCTATAATCACCCACAAATTAAAGAAAAACATTGCTTACAATTGTAAATTTATGGAATTTCACAATAATACAATAGGACTTAATAAATCTTACTGAATTGGCACCCAAGGGGCAATTTTTTATCCAATGCCCCGGCTGGTGGCATTTATAGCAACGATAATTGCTAGGAACTTCACCCATTTGATTGGCACCACGAATCTTCATGTAGCTGTAATTGAATAGAAAAGGAGACATAATTAATATATCAATGTACAAAAATTAAGAACTAGTGGTGCTACAGAATGACACAAACTTTCCCATATTAGTTTCTATTTCCTTGGTTCTAGGCTAGCAATTGGAAAAATTGAAAAATTAGCAATTCTCGAAAAATTTAGAGTTAACCGTGAAAATTGGACCTATGCCACCTTAATAAGGGTATTTTACTATATACTTACAAGAAATTGAAAGAAAAAATTTTAGCCATTTTCAAGAAAATTTTGAAAATGAACAGGGGGGCTTCATGCAAAGTACTCCCAAAATTTATGAATGTTTCTCAAAATCTCAGAGCTTTGACTCAGAGCAGATGGACAGGGCTTTCTTCAATTTGGAAAAAACCATATGCATAGTTTGCGCTAGTGTTGTTCAAATACACCGGACGGACAGACAGATGGATGTTTTGCTTTCAATTGGTTTTTCAGTATCAAGGACTTACAAAACAAGTATTCTGTCTACCCCACATGTTAGGGGATTTTTTTCTTAATTTAGCAACTGGATTGATCCACTTTTTCGTTATCAGGGCCCAGCAATGATTTTTTTTCTGCCGAAAATTCGCCATTTTTTTTGCGCAGTAGTACATAACTTTCCCTATGCTACTCCGTATTACTCCCTATTACTCTGTATATACGTACGTACATGGGAAAGCAAAAATTTACAAATTAATCTTATTTCTCCCAGCAATCATAATTAACAAATTTGGCAAGAATCTTAATTATTTTAAATTCAAAAATCATTTCAATTCACATGATCCAGGTGTTATAGTATACTGTGTACATTTGTCTGTCACAATGTGCCTTTAGATTGACAGTTTTGTTAATATATTCCAACTAAAAGAATTCTTAAAATTTTCTAGTCAGCTTCCAAAATCATAATATAACTTTTCCAACTCTTAAATCTGGTGATATTCATTGTTTTTCTTACTTATCCTGTCCTCTCTACTTTTTGCACCATCAGATTTGTTGGAGTTCCCTATTCACAGTGCTTTTGAGAGGCAGTCAACAATTATTGTGCAAGTTAATAAGTGTCACGGATGATTTGTAGTAGTTCTCTAATGTATAAGGGAAATATAAAATAAACTAACAATAAAACATTAACTTTATTTGCTAACAATACTCTCTATCATGACACTCACAATCAAATACAAAGATAACACAAGTACAAACTAAACTTACTATAAAATGGAAACTTGTCTTCCAATTATGCTGCATTTTTGCATTGGTTACTTTACACCAACAAACAATATTTTTGAAAATTAATGGTACTGATAACAATAATGTGAGTTTGAAATCTTAAAACTGGGAGGGATTTAATCCTTGGACGCACTGTGTACAAACGTGGCAGTATGAAAAATACTTCAATTTGTATGCTCAATAATGAGAATCTATGTTTGGAATCTAGAGGTACTTCCAATTTTCAAAAATTCAAAAATATAAAAAGGAGAGCTGGGCCAGTAAGTGTACTTTGGATTAACCAAGAAAATACAAACTGTAGAAAAAGTCTGGAAACTTTGAGAAAATCTTGAATCTAATATTGTCTTTATACATGAGAAAGAATGTGACAATTACATATTTCGAATATACTGCAAACTACCTAATTTTGAAGAAAAGATTTCAGTAAGAAAACATCTTTATTTTCAATACTGTCATTTTGTAGAATGACCTTGAAAAATTAACTTTTAGAATTTTCAAAAATTTAAGAGATAAACAAAAAGCAGTTCAGCACTACTTTTGTAAGTGGACTTTGCTCTATCTGAGAAATTAACTAAAGAAAAAATTTGAAACCATTGTTTGAAAAAATTTGAATGTCCTTGAAGCTTCATGTGCAGTTACCCTTAAAATAAAATTATCTGTTAACAATTCAAGGGGCTGCAACATCAGCCAGAAAGATTGGTGAATATCAATTTTGGTGAAAATCCTTCCAACAGTTAGCTGCTAGCATTGTTCACATATGGACAATGTTTTGCTGTACACCAATATATGTATCATTATAATGACTATACCGATTGCATTATATCAATGACTCGCAAAACATGGATTCTGAGTACACAATGCTTTAAGAGGAAGTTAACAGAAGTGCCTTAATTAGGTTATCTCAGTCAATGTATTAGCTGTAAGAAATTAGTTATAAGTTAGTTCTTAAGCCACCAATGCTTGTGACAAAGTTGTTGTAATAACTGAATTATGTAACACTCTTGAAATGTAATAAAAATATATAAAAAAAGAGCAAGTTATTTACTACAAATAGGAACAAGCATTATCCACATTTTTGGTATTAGGGTATATACCTAATTTCAGAGTCAATTTTGGTTTTTCTGAAGAAAACCTGTTTTTGCAGCAGCATTACAATACTTTCTCTACACTACACAAGTACCAGTAAGTAGTCTCCCTGAAAGTAAAAATAATATTCCAAATAAAAATAAAAATAATCTAAATAAACTCACAAACAATACACTGGGTATTAATATTTTTTTTTAAATGTTTTTTCCAATTCAAAAAATTGAAATATAATATATTTTATTTAACACAATATTTTGGTTTCTGATGCTGTAATGCCTACTAAACAGCATTAATCAGTGTTTAACATTTTCTTTTCTTTTCTATCTCAGTTTACAATGGAAATGGTTTTTTTTATTGCTAAATGGGCAAAAATAATTTTCAAAAAAACAAATCTTACGCTGTTTTTGAGAAAATTATTAAAATATAGAATGACCTACATGACTGTATTTCAATATTAAATTAGAACATAAATAGTATAATTAAACTCCCCACTCTATAGTTGTAAACTAAAATCCCAGTTATTCTAGGAAGCTGAAAGGTCCCATTCCCAATTCTGAATAGATATGATTTAGCAAAAGATGGAAACGTATAATTTTATTAAGAATTAGGATGTAAGACACAGAACTACCAGTGTGCTGATATTGACAAGTAGGGAGAGGAATTTTATGCCCTAAATAATCTTGAAATATGCTTTTAAAAATATGCATTTTTGACCTAAAAATTCTGAAAAAAGCACTTAAGTGCGAATATATGTCTCTTTTCAATATTGTAATTGTAGGAAGGCACTGAAAATATTTCAAACTTTCACAGTTTTTGAAAATTGAGACTGAACAGTGGTAATCGGACCTATAAATAAATATGCGATTAAAATTAGCAATATTTCATTTCCTGCATAAATCTTTCTTGATAAAATTCAAGACGAGCATGCTTGGAATGAAAAGATTTTTGTGCAAACATAATATAATCTACCTTACTTTGTGGGAGAAATAACTGAAGTAAATATTCACCTCGGTGAAGTAGTTATCTGTCTCTTGTTGCATTTTTTCTCCTGGTTTAAAAAAATATGATATCAAGAAATTTTCTACATTTGCACAAGTATTCTATCATCTACAGAAAAGAAAGGGAAAAAACATCAACTGTGACAAGGTCTTTGTAAACGATGAATGCTCAAAAATAAATTGATCATATGAAAAGTTGAAACCCTTTTGAGAAAAGACACTACATTAAAAAAACATGCGCCTATAATTACACGAATGTGCACTGGAAAAACCGGCCAAATGTGCATCAACTTAGCATCCAATTCTAACCAAATGTCAAAACATTTAACTTAGCTATGCCCTGAAGCAACGGTCAAAAAAATGCCAAATCACAGAAATCTGCTCCCTGTCAATGAGTATAAGTTGAGAAAATGGATGAAAACTCAGTTTGGTAAGTCACACAACAGCAGTTTTTCAATTTCTTGTACATGTACATACAAAAGTTTGGGGGTCACTTGATACAACAACAACAACAACAACAACAAAATCTCTCCCCCGCCCATGTTCATCCGTCTGTCTGTTCATCTGTAAACAACACGAATACCTCAATTATTTGTAGGATTTTTTTCCGAAATGAATTCTCCCAGTCAATCTGTCCCAACTCAAAGTTCTGCAAGTTTGCAGGTTTCAACAACACTCTTTAAATTTTAGGGGTACTATACATGAACCCTCAGGAACATTTCCAAAATGTTCTCAACAAAGGCTCCGAATTTTTTCTTTAAATTTTTGTAAGAGTAGAGTGAAATAAGGATGGCATAGGTCCAATTACCACTGTTCAGTCTCAATTTTCAAAAACTGTGAAAGTTTGAAATATTTTCAGTGCCTTCCTACAATTACAATATTGAAAAAAGACATTTTTCTTTCAAATGAAATTTATTCTCTATAATTAGTTCTTTAAGGTCATGCGCATTTTTTGAAAAAAAATAGTACTTTTCACGCTATATTGAGCGCACTATGTGCAATGTTAAAAAATATCAAAAACAAGAATTTCTCAGAAACCGCTCCAAATTTTTCCTTTTAACTTTTTTCAGAAACCTTTAAACTTTAAACTCTTAGGGATAGTGCTAAATTTTCTGTACAAGATGACAAATTATTTTTCAAAAATTACAGAAATGTGACTTTTTTAGCATCTTTCTCACGTTAATAAATACATAACAGTGATTGATATACATTATTGCAATGATAAGTACCCATGCTTCAAATGATGTATAAGTTTCTTGAAAACAAACTCAAAATTTCACATTTTCAGGTACAGTCAGATTTCCTTGAAAATGGCTAGAACTTTTTTCAACAATTTTTTCGAATGGATAGTGCTAAATGGATTGAATGACACAACATAAAAGACACTTCAATGTATTCTTTTGTTTTTAAAAAATTACACAAATGCAATTTTTTTTGAAAGATCTCTCACTCCGTTAATATTTACTTTACAAGTGACTTGTATACATTATTACATTTGTGAGAAGTACTTAAAATTATTTCCAATGAAGTTTCTCGAAAGCTCTTAAAATTTTGCGGGGGGAAAAAATCAAATTTTATATTTTCAAAAACACTTCAACATCAGTTTTTCAAAAAGTCTCAAAATTTTTCAATGAAAATTTCATTTTAGGACTTGCTTTACTCTTTTTAATTATTATTAAAGACGTAGTTCAGTTCTACAATTAGGGGACCGAAAGCTTGAGAAAATGTGTAAAAACGTACTTTGCACAGCAGCAGAAAGCAGCTGGGAGGGGGGTGAGGCAAAACCAAAAAGCTAGTCCAGACCAAGTTAGAAAACTAGTATGAGAAAATCTGTGCCATTATGTAACATCACTAGTTTAAAAGGGTTATTTGGAAGAGCTCTTGTCAAACTAATCAGAATCTATGGAAGTGAATGTTGGAAAACAGAAAAGCTGTGGAATTGGACTCTCAGAAGAGCTTGTGTAATCTTTCAGTAAAAACAAATTAAAAATTGAAATAATTAGGGAAAGCTTGAAAAAATTCTCTACCATAGAAAGAAAGGGATACAGATACACAGGTAATGGCACATCATGTGTATAAAATTTCTAGTTTTTCTAAGTCAACTAAATATTTATTAGCCTGTTTTTAAGTCTACTGTTTAGACTAATTGATTCTGTATTATCTCAACGTGGAGAATCACATCATTAAATCATTCGTCCTAATTTTGATATTGTGATGAATGTATAGAAGCCTGCCAATCATTCTTCCTAGACTTTCAATCCTTGTTCAAAACCCCTTCATTTCAACAGTTGTAGCACCGAAAAATGAGCTATCATTTCTGAAGAGTTGGCTGATGTAGTTGAAAATAATTTGACTATATAATACTTCATACTCACTTGGATGGATTGTAGTCTTGTGTTGATTGTGTCATCATAGCTTGTATTTTGTCATCTTCACTGGCATCAATACTAGATAAATCCACAGCCTGCAATTCACATAAATTAATAAACATACACAAAATTATTAAACATACATAATTAATAAACATACAAGCCCAGAAAAATTATATAAATATAGCAACTGCACATTCTTGGTCTTCCAATGTGACAAATAAGTGAAAAAACTGTGATTCAAAATACTTTAAATAGGCAGATTTAATCAGAAACAGGCAGATTCTAACAAATATTAATACAAGCATAAAACAAACTTCAAATCTAACACTATTTTTAATTTAAACAGTTGTTATTAATCTAACCAGTCCCCTACTTGTGAAACCACTGGGGGTGAGTTTACGTAAGTGGTATTGGCACTTACCAGACTTAAAAACAAAACCATGGAGGAGAAGAGACTACATTCTATTCACTATAATATTTTCTTCTAATATTTCTATGAACAATACTCTGTCAATGTCTAACAAATCATGATGTAAAAGAAACAATACAACAAAGAAAAAAATTTAGGTAAGAAACTAAACTACAGAATCAGATAAGTTCATGATTGCTTTGTTAAGTGAACTTTAGGTCAGAAAGAAATGATGTGCCTTTTTAAAATAACAAAGCAGTAAACATGTGGGTGGCCGCAAGATAGATGAAGTGGGGAGGGGTGGTAGGAGCACTCTTCAAAATTATTTTGAATACTGCAATTTATGTTACATTACATGACTGTGGTAGCTATGTTATTAAGGATTCTTCCTTTCTCTGTTAGTCCATCCAAACAGTATCAATGACACATATTAAAAAATCAGGATTAGAAAACAAATCAGGACAATCAGGACAGTCCTGATAATTCAGGATGTCAAGTAACCTCCTTCTAGGGAGTGCACTTCAAAACAATGGTTAATTCCTAGTTATGTTTTAAATTCAATACCTTTCTATTGTTGATACACTGAAATTTATATCACACACATACTTAAATAGTAGTTTTATCTGTACTAGGTTAGCCTATTTATGGATGACCTTTTACAAACACTACCAATCCCATTAAATGTTTCATGTTTCAAGTATCTTATGATTTACTTTTAATGAGGATAAGTAGGCATTCATGGTGACAAATTTACCCTGAACGTGCATTTAATGTTTAATTGCCTGGTACATTGGACAATTTTACCGACAGCATGTTAAAACTGCCATTATTGTGTTCAGAACCCCTTGTTTAAGCTCACTTGAAAATCATTGAACAAAACTAGTGAGAACATAAAAACCTTCCGCAAAAGAGTTGTATTTAACTTTTCACATTTGAAAGTGAGTTTTCCATATTAAATAGTGGAAAAGTTGTCCACATTGAACCAAACTCCATCAGTAATGTAGTCACCATAATGACATATTTACTCTATCAATGACAACCTCAAATGGCATACAGTTCTGGAAATGAAGTGTCCACTTAGCCCCACTGTCCCCCAAAGTAATTTTCTTCAGTCTTTCATATTATAGGTAATTTATTGTACATGACCTAAGCTACCCCTGATAGTGTAATTAGTGCTGGCCTATGGCCAGCGAAGTTTCCCTCCCATTGTAATTTTCTGTGGGAGATGGATAATGGCAAAGTCAACACAGAAAAAATAAAAATCACACAATACTGGAACTTCAAGAACAGAAGCCAAAGAAATCTCAAACGATTTATAAATCTGAATCAGAACACATCATGTTCAGAGGCTAAAGGGCAAAAAAGATCATAGAGAGTATTTTCAACAACTACAAGACAAATTGTGCAGAAGTGTGCAGACCAAGCAGAAGCAGTTGGCTCCACATTTTTACTTTAAATTTCTTGTAAGGGTAGAGTTAAATATGTAAGATGGTATATGTCTAATTTTCACCATTAACTCTGAATTAGCAAAAATTGAGAAGGTTTGATTTATTTTACAGTCTTCCTAAAAATACAATAGTCAAGATACCGATTTCTTCTTCAAATTATTCTTCTCGACAATTAGTTCTCAAATTAATGTCATGAACATTTTTTTTAAAGTTGTTTTCATGCAATTTTGGGTGAAATATGGGCAATATTAAAACGATTTTCTTAAAAACTGCTCCTCTTTTTTTTTTTTTAATACAGATAGTGGTAATTGCACTGTCACAGATGACAAACACCACTTTTCTTTCACTTTTTTAAAAAATTACACAAATGTATTTTTTATATCTCTCTGATGTTGTGAATGTTAAAATTACTGGTTTATGTACGTTACTGCACTTGTTAGTGTAACAGCTTCAAAAGTAGTTTAAAAATTTTTCAAAAACTCAAACCTTTGTCAAAATGAGCTCAAAATTTTCGGAAATGCTATTTACTCGAAAATGTTCTCATATTTTTGTTTAAACATTTTGCATGGATAATTGTTAATGCAATATATAACATATCAACTGCCATTTTGCAGTATTCTTTTGGTTTTCAAAAGTTAAACAAATCTTTTTTTTGAAACTTCTCTCATGTTGTTAATATTTACATTAGAAGCATTATTGCATTTGTGGGTACAATTACTTCATATAATTTCTTTCAGTTTCACTGGTTTCGAAGAAACATCATAAGAATGACATGACGCGCACGTGTGCTTCCTCTCCCCCCTAATATTGCACATATTTTATTCAATATTGTGCGAAATCACTAAAACTTTCAAAAATGTACATGACCTTAATGCAAAAACTAATTTGGGAGAACAAATTTTACTGAAAGGGAAAATCTGTCTTCAATCTTGTACCTGTAGGATGGCACCAAAAAACTTTCGAACTTCTGCAATTTTCGAACATGTAGGACTTTACTGTGAAAACCGAACCTATGCCACCTCGGTAAGTATATTTCACTCTATTTTTACACAAAATTTAAAGAAAATTAATGGAGCCATTTTTTAGGAAACATGAAAAAGGTCGCAGGGGATCCACGTAAAGTATCCTCACAATTTAAAGAATGACTTTGAAGACTCTAGACATATCGAATAATGAATCTCAATTTTAAGAGAAATCATACGAATAGTGAAGGAAGGCGCTAGTGTTGTTCACAGATGGACGGACGTTTCAAAACCTAGAGGTGCTACAGAACAGCATCAACTTTCTCATACTAGTTAGTTTTATAATACCAGGGCTAGCTTTTTGGTCTTGCCCAATCCTCATGAAAGCTGCCATCTTTCGTCGCCCAAAGTACATTTTTTTTATTTTCTCATATACGTATGTATATACGGAGTAATATACGTTGTCTAGGAAAAGTTAAGCAGTGAAAATTCGATTTCGACATTTCACCAGAAATACACGTTTTGATACCAAAAAGTTATTCTTTCCAAACGTCCATCAGTCATCAGCGCCTAAAACACACATAGGATTATTTTCCAAATTGATGAAACCCATGTCCATCTGGCTTGAGTGGAAACTTTGGAGATTCTGAAAAACATTCTTTAAAATTTGAGGGTACTTTATATAAAGTCCCTGGGACATTTTCTAAATTTTCTCAAAACGGCACTTTTTTTTTCCCCCTTCAAATGAAATTTGTTAACTAAACTTAGTTCTTTCATTAAGGTCATGAACATTTTTTTGAAAATTTTAGTTTTCACGCAATATTGCATACACTTAAAAAATAATAATAATAATAATAATAATAATAATAATAATAATAATAATAATAATAATAAAATCTCGAAAACGGCTCCAAATATTTTAATTAAACTTTTGATAGGGATAGTGCTAAATGTACTCTAGAAGATGATAAACACCAGTTTCCTCTATTTTGTTTTTTCAAAAATAACAAATGTGTCATTTTTTCGACTTTTCTGTCACGTCATTAATCATTACATTAGCGGCGATTTGTTCACATTATTTTACTTATGAGTACAAGTGCTTTAAATAATATAATATAAAGTTTCTAGAATACTCAACTGTTTTCTGTCAAAACCAGCTCAATAGCACTTTCATTTTCAAGCACCAGCATTTTCAGAAACACTCAAACACAACTTAAAACTAGTGGTGCTACAGAATGGCACAGACTTCCCCATATTAGTTTTCTATTTCCTTCGGTCTCAACTAGCTATTCGGACTTGCCACATTCTCTTGCCAGCTGCCATCTATCACTGTCCAAAGTACATTTTTTTTGACATTTTCTTAATTTTTCATTTTCCTAATGGTAGAACGAAAATATTATTTTAAGAATATTAAAGAACAGTAAGACCTTGTCCTAAATGGCAATTTTCTTTGAAAAATTTGAAGCCATTTTTAAGAAAATGACGTTTAAGCACTACTGTAAATGCGAAATTGGAAGCTTTCTCACAGACAATTTTTGAGTTTTTGAAAAACATCATTAGAGAAGGAATTTGAAATACTTTAACTCACAAATCTAGTAGTATTTACAAATTGCTGGGAATGTTCATATTAAAGGTGTGAGAGATCTTTAAAAAATGACATTTGTGTAATTAAAAAACAAAAAACCAAAAACTATCCCATAATTAACTTTACATCATTTTAAATAGTGTAAGTAGTACTATGAAAATTTTGAAAATGTCCAGGGGGCATCATCTAAAGTACCCCCAAATTTTGAAGAGTGTTTTTCAAAATCGCTGCGCGTCGAGTGGAATCAAATCGACAGGGGAATATCCATTTTGGAAGGAATCGTTGGACGGAGGGAGGGAGGGAGGGAGGGAGGGAGGGAGGGAGGGAGGGACGGACGGAGGGACGGATGGACGCTCTAGGGTTTCAGAGACACGATTCTGTGGCCAAAATGTAATTTTTCAACTTTCATAAATGAACTCTCTAAGCACCGTAATGTGCACCGTAATTTTGCACCCATTTCATTGATTGTTGGCCCCCCTCACCCCTGTTGCGAGGCACACTTGTAAAGTTGATACTTCCCCGTTTGCACTCTGTACTGAATTGCGAGCCGTTAAGCCAAGGTGAAGTTTTAGTGTGCCGTCTTTGAGTGTTTATTCTGATTTCTTTCAAATTGGCCATTTTGTTATCCTCGAGGAATGTCTTTTTCGTAGCAATTAGTTTCAATTCGCAGCTCCCAGAAATTGCCACTTTGTCCACTGCTGTGTATATTAGTTCTATTGACAAAAAGTTCAATATTTGAAATGACTTTTAAAAAACTGACGGGGTTTGGTGAAAAAAAAAAAAAAAATATTAGTGGTGCTTCCAACGCACATATTTTCTCGCACTGCTTCTATATGGTCCTAAATGCTATTCCACTACTTCTTAAATCAGCAAAAGTGTTTTCTGCCAGCAAACATTTTCCGTTCCGAGACCCGAAATACGATCCTCAAAGTTAACGAACCGGCATTTATACTACTACGCCATGCTAGAACCGTATGGGTCGAACAGAGCCATAAAAAGAATCGAACCGAGCTATAAAATGGTAAATGCATGATAAACAAAACAATTGATACGATGGTACATACGAGAAAGTCTGGGTAAATAAATCATTATATATTTACCGTCCCTTATTACACACGTGAAGATTTTAAAGAAAAAATTTGGAGAGGTTTTTGAGAATTTTTTTTTGTAAATTTGAAGCGCAATTTATGCAAAAACTACTAGTTTTTCCAAAAAATGGTACATGATTTTATTTAAAGTGCTAATTTTGTACAACCGACTTTGTCTAAGGCAAAAATCTCTGCCTTCAATTTTGCAGATTTAAAATAGTTTTTTGCAATTTTCGAAAAATTGGGGATGTCAACGAAAATGATACCTACATCATTCCCTTAAACGTTCTTCGCACTATTCTACAACAAAATTTAATCAAAAAATTTGGAGCCATTTTCTTTTTAACTTTGAAAATCTCCGACGGGCTTCATGTCAAATACCCCCAAAAATTATAATATCGGTTTCAAATCCCAAGAGCCCTGACACTAATAAAAACGATTGAGGAATATCAATTTTGAAGAAAATCGGCTGAACGGTTTAGGCGCTAGCGTTGACCACAGACGGACAGACGGACGGACGTTTTGCCGTCAGTCGATTTTACATTACCAAGAAGCAACAAAACATGGATTTTGGCTACACCACGAGGTAAAGGATTTCCCCCCCTAAATTTAGCAACAGGTTTTATCGAATTTTTCCTCACCAGACTCCAGTTAAAAGAGATTTTCTGGCGAAAATTAGCCGTTTTCCGGCGCACGATTACATAACTTTCTCTTCTTACGAAGTATTCGTAAGGCGAGAAAGTACAAAAAACTTTTTCGGTATCAGGGGACCCCAAAACATGTATTTCCGATGAAATCTCAAAATCGATTTTCCGCAGCATTACATAACTGGGTCACCCCCATAACTTCTAAACGGTTCAGGATATCGAAATGCAGTTTTCGTTTAACAATGCGGAATCATGAGGCAAGTAACATACCGTAGAGAAATTGTCTATAATATTTTTAGTTTTCGAGATACTTAATCATCTTTCATTTTTTAAATGGAACTACATATTGTTTTCACCAGCAATGGATAGATCATGAAAAAAGGAATAAAATTATGTATCATGTATTTTGATAGTAATTTGAGTATAAAACTAAACTTTCTGAAATGCGATTTTGAATTAAAACGGACAATATTTCGTGTAGCAGCCGTTGCAACTTACCTTCGGGGAAAGTGGCCTTCGCGGCGTCGAGACCATTTTGTGGAGATAGGGAGTGTGAGAGGGGTGGCCGAGAAGGATAGAGGCGTAACTGCAGCAATTCATGGTCTTGACACGAAGATCATATGAATAATATTAATGATCAGGATGAGATATTTTTTCCAATTTGTTCATCTGAACTGAACTTTTCTTCTACTGAAATTCCAAAGCAATGATAATCAAAAAGAACCAAAAAATAATAATTTGTATCGAAAAAAAAAATAATAATAAACTTACACGAATCGAGCTCAAGTGTGTTATGGCAGAAACAAGCTGTCATTTTAAAACATGGGAAGGGAATGAATTCTAAAAGATTTTTACTGTAATAACTCGTTTAATTCATCAAATAATAGGTAGGTAGACATTTTCTCTTATTATTTACTGTAAATAAACTTTTTTATTTAAACACGTACCAGAAGAACGAAGCAATAAAAAATTTGAAATAATCTTGACAGTTTATCAGTGTAAAATTACTAAAACTTCAACACAAATGCGCATCTGCAGTCACGACTGCTAATACTGATTGGGGAGTTTTTCATTTGATAACGTGCTGCCACAAACTTGAAAATCCACGGCAGAAGACTCAAGTGTACTGTTTTCTTTTCCATTTATGAACAGCAATAGAAGTACGGTTGCGAAGTGGACGAGTGATCATCTTAATTAAAAAAGAAATTTACCAACGAAGAGACTGTTTGGATTCTTGTCAAGTTTGAAGATATTTACTATTAAAGAAGACAAGTTATATGCAGATAAATCAATGGAAAAAATCATTCCGAACGTTAAAATAGGTGTTTCTTAGTGTGACCTTTGTGTCAAGACCATGGATTGCTGAAGTTATGCCTCTTATCCCTCACTGCCACCCTCTCAGTCTCCTCTCTCCACGCAAAAGTCTTGACGCCGCGAAGGCCACTTTCCCCGAAGGCGAGAGTTGCAACGGCGGCTACACGAAACATTGTCCGTTTAATTCAAAATCACATTTCAAAAAGTTAGTTTTATACTCAACTTATTATCAAAATACTAAAAATATATAGTTCCATTAAAAAAATCGAAGATGATTAAATTTCTCTAAAACTAAAAATGTAATACATAATTTCTCTACGGCATGTTACTTGCACCAAGATTCCGCATTATTCAGAGAAAACTTCATTTCGATATCCTGAACCGTTTAGAAGTTATGGGAGTGATCCATAGTTGGTGGATACCTGTATATTACTCAATATATACGTATGTAAACGAGAAAGTAAAAATAACAAAATCATATTTTCTCATAAATGGCTCCCAATGTTTTCTTCAAACTTTTCGAACGGATAGTACCAATTGCACTCTTTAATATGACGTAAAGTTCACTTTGGGGTATTGTTTTGTTTTTTCAAAAAATACACAAAATTTCTTGCAATTTTGCAACTTTCATGCAATTTCTTTTAAAGATATCTCACACCTTTAATATGCACATTACCAGCAATTTGTAAACACTATTTTATTTGTGAGTGTAAGAGCTTCAATTGACTTCAAATGATTTTCGAAAACTCAAACATTTTCTGCGAAAAAGAGTTTCAAATTTCGCATTTTTAGTAGCGCTTAAACACTATTTTCTTAAAAACGGCTCCAAATTTTTAAAAGAAAATTCCCCTTTAGGACGACGTTTTAGTGTTCTTTAATAATCTAAAATTAATATTTCCTTCTACCATTAGGAAAACCAAAAATTAAGAGAAGTACCAAAAAAAGTACTTCGGGCGGCGATAGATGGCAGCTAGCAAGAGACTGTAGCAATTGCGAATAGCTAGCCCAGACCCAAAAAATTGAAAACTAATACGGGAAAGTCTGTGCCATTCTGTAGCCCCACTAGTTTAATTTTCTGGGAGTCTGCATTTTTTCCACTTTGTCCCAAAGGTGGGGCAAAGTGGAACAAAGCTAATTCAGCAATGTTTATAGCTTAAATAAATGTAGGTAAATGTAAATCAGAATTTTAAAAAATCATATACTAATGTGATGAAGATTTGTTTTATCTCCACTATTTTTTTTAACGTTTTGTTTTTTGAAGTGGCATTTAGCTATGAGTTATCTCAAATAAGGGGATGTTATGGCAGTTTTTCCAGTTCTACGGGTGGACTTACTGGAATTTAATTCTGATTTTGGTATGGGAAGAATTTCTTCACGAGAAACTATCAGGGACCGAGATTCTGCCTCCACCAATGATGTAATGCGTGTAGCTTACAATGTAGCTTTTGAAGATTATGCACTGTTCACAATGTGTTGCTTCTGCTGGTGCGAAAGCATCATCAGAACATATTTGAGAGTATAGCCTTGGGTTTCTAAATCCAGAGAATGCATTCAGGGTTTCGGTTGCCCTTACAAATGCTTCTCCAAAGAGGGAATTGACTTCGTGGAGATTCACCCCTCTTCCCGAGTGATTTCGAAGCCATTTATTAACAGTTTATAAGTAGAAAGTGCTAAGGGGCAACATAAAACTTACGTACTCCCAAAACGAACACCGCTAATAGTAATAATGTTTGTATGCAGTCAAAAATTTCGGGGCGAAATAGAAGAGCACCGTTACACTTTGCCCCACCCGGCGCGGCGCTAGGTCAAAGTGGCTGAAAATAATCACATTAGCCTTGCTTTTGTTTGAGAAATCTAAAAGCAAAGAATCATAAACTTACAAAATTAAGACATTACAACAAATACTTTCGTACTTCTGCTTTATTATGCCAAAGAATGATTTACATTATGTACGTTTTTGTAAAGCAGAGGAAAAATCATAAAAACAGCAATAATTTGCTCTTCTGACGTGTTTGCCCCATGCCATTTTCATAGTATTGCCAACACACTTTTCGACAAAATACGTGTTCAAGAATTGAAAGTCTCCAAATCAAAGAATTAAAAGCAAATTCCACTTTGCCCCGAAGTTCCGCTTTACCCCACCTTCCCCTACATGCTTTGAAAAACAAGTGAGGTTAGAAGTGTGTTTTCACATTTCTACGATTACCAGGAACATTATAAAGGAAAAGCACGCGTTATTTTTTGTACACTATAATTTGTTTTAAATTGAAACTAATTTCAAAAGCAGGTTTGCAATTGGCAACGTGAATGTTGCGATGTTATGACGGTTTGTCACAGGTATGATAGGAGGGACGGTCGGGAAGGAAATATATCGTGCGTGATGACTAGAGACCGGAAAAATATGTAGTATAAAACGTCAAAATAAATTTTATTTTATTACATAAATATGTAATAAAAATAGTAAGAATATGTAACAAATATGTAAAATCGGATTTAATATGTAATATTAAAATTCTCTAATTCAAAACCATTTACATAGCAAGAAATTACATTTAGAAAAACTGCTCACTTTACATCATGCAACTTTCACGTCAGAGGTAAAAGCTTAATCTATTGTAATCCAGGACTGTAGTTTAGCAGCCAGACTAATCGCATCACACAAACTGGCGAGATTTACGACCAGCAAACGTACACTGTAGCGTCTTCATCGAAGTGTTACATGTCAGTGATCGCAAATTTTTCTCGGAAATTAAGTTTACAGATTACAAAACGCGGTGTCAATTATGTTTTGGACGCCTACATTTCCCAAAAAATGTAGGGAAAATGCAGATTTTTTTAAAATACATCTTTTCATAAAAAATATGGAATTAAATAGAAGAAAACTGATAAAATAAGAAAATACATTGTGAAAACAGCAAAAAATGTAATATAGTACTAAATATGTAAAAATATGTAACGAAAAAATTCGATATTGTGTTAGGAGTGCTATGATTCGCCAAGATTACAATTTTGAGAACGGTAGGTAAAAAGACAAAAAATATGTAATTACATAAAAATCCGGTCTCTAGTGATGACGCAATTATTCGTGCCACAAACGAATTTTATGGCTGTGCCATCAAATACCATTTTATGAACGATTTCGAGCAAAGGAAAATGTTTATAATACAAAATGGAGGATATTTTGAGAATGTATGATTGTTTATTGAAATAGTGCACCTGAAATTATACTGATGTTTGGATTATGGTAATAACTAGACATCGGATGTTTAGGCACATCAAAATAGGCTTTTAGGCGCTTTAAAAGGCACTGAAGATGTAAGAATAAGGAGAAAAAAAGGCAGTCATAAATTACATTCCCAATAAAATTAAAAAATTATTTGTAAGACTCCATACACATTTACAACACTTCTACATTTTATTCTTAATAGTTTCCATTGCAATATATTACCAGTAACATTTCAAGGATCGCAATTTCAAATCTGCAACGATTGGGAGACAAAATCAGTTTGAATACAGAGGACTAGTGAGATCCCGTGCAATTAAATCGCACGGTTAGTCAAATAACCAAACTGTTTTCTGCTTAAATTCTTTTTTTGTATTCCAGCATTATAAACAACCTAACCTCACTAAGATTACTAACCTCTCATATTTCAAGATTTCTATTCAATGTAGAAAATCACGTTCACGTGCTTACACAACCTACACTAAATTGAAACAAACAAAAATGCTTGAGATTGCATTTCCCGCCACCGTCCGAGTGTAATTTTCTTCCGATAGATCGCGCGGCAATCAGATATTACAGATCCCGAATTACTACTTTTTTTAATATTTAGGTATTTCTAACGCCCATTTTCAATACGAATGTCACATGTGCAGGTGAAAGGAAACACGATTTTTCAATCCATTGCTTCTTTATACAGATCGGTTTCGTATGTCGCCCAATTTATTGAAAAGACCAAACATCCCTTTGAGAAATAATATATAAGAAAGATTTCTGAACACCTGATGTGTCTGGCATATATTTTATAAGTTCAAAATTAGCAACACTGAAACATTCTGGGAATTTACATTTATTTCCACTCAAAATGCGCCCTCGGTGTATTGTCAATCGACCATTTTCTCCGAACATAGCTAGTATTTATGAAAAACGGAAATGGAGTAAAATATGTTGGTATACTTTCAGGAATTCTCTCGTATTCCAAAATACAAATATGTGAATTGAAGGTTTCGTAATGATTGGTCAGGTTGGATCATGGCCGATTTTCTGATATCTTAGCATTGAATTTTAAAAAATATATAAAAGGCAAAAACGTGCAATCATTGTACAGAAAAGTCATTTATGCTAACATAAGCAAAAATAAGCATTATAAAACTTCGTCATATATCACCATTTGTAATGATTCGTGCACACATATTATCAGTCTTTAAATAAGTTCGCTAGAAAAAAATAGGCATTTCCCTAAACATCCGATGTCTAGTAATAACCAAGGAAATATTTATGATTTTGCAAAATGCATTTTACGTGTCACTATTTAGGAATACTTCATTTCAGTTTCGAAGAAACAATTTTGAACAAAATTAATTAGTAATTTAAATGTCACGTGTAACATTGTTCAGCCTCATACTAAACATTCATTTTGTTATCCGCATATTACGAAAAGCTATCTTACCCAGAATATACAGACTTGAAGTCATCTTCGTCGACATAAATTGATTAAAACCTAGCTTTCGACAGCTCTGCAGCATCAGTCTAGAAATGTATTAAGTAAATACTAATTCTTTAAAAAATTAATAAAGAAGAAGATAATACAAATAATACAACTTTTACAAAACAATTACCAAATGTTTTAACAAGTATTTTTTTATTGGAAAACAATTTTTAAAAGTACTTATGTTAATTTTCTGATATGTATTAACAATTAATTGTATCTTCCTATTTATTTATTTTTTGTTTTTACACCTCATCGTTTCCTGTGAAAGTGAGATAAAAATTCCGCGTTTTCAGACACGCTCAATCGCCATTTTCTCAAAAACATTTCCAAATTTTTTTCTTCAAACTTCTCGAACGGATAGTGCTATTTACACTCTAATATGACAAAGTTCAATTGAGGGTATTTTTTGGTTTTTGGAAAAATTACACAAAAGTAATATTTTTGAAAAATCTCTCACACCCTTAATATGCACAATTACAGCAAATTTTTAAACACTGTTGTATTTGTAAGTTAAATTTTCGGTGAAAAAAAAAAAAAAGCTTCAAATTCCGCATTTTCAGTTGCGCTTAAACGCCATTTCTTAAAAACTGCTCCAAATTTGTCAAAGAAAATTGGCATTTAGAACGAGGTTTTACTGTTCTTTAATATTTTAAAATTAATATTTCCGTTCTACCATTAGAAAACCGAAAAATTAAGAAAATGTGAAAAAAATGTACTTTGGGCGGCGGTAGATGGCAGCTTGCAGGAGAATGTGGCAATTCCGAATAGCTAGCCCAGCCACAAGGAAATAGAAAATTAATAAGGGAAAGTTTCTGCCATTCTGTTAATAAGGGAAAGTTTCTGCATCACAAGTTTAAAAAAAAAGGTTGTAAAAAGTTAAACATTGATAATATTTTTCAGTAAAAATTATTTTTGGCTCAAGGCAAACTTCATCATCGCATTTTCAATAGTGAAAAACACTAGCGCCGAAACCATACGTACGCTTTCTTCCAAAATGAATATTCGCCTGTCGATTTGGTTTCACTTGAGGCGCCACGATTTTGAAAAACATGTTTCAAAATATGGGGGTATTTTACATGAAGCCCACGGACATTTTCAAAATTTTCTCAAAAAAGGTTCCAAATTTTCTTTAAAATTCTTCGAATAGAGTAAAATACAATTAAGGTGGCGTAGGTCCGATTTTCACGGTTAATTCTAATTTTCGAAAATTGCAAAAGTGGATTTCTTACGGCGACTTTCTACAACTACAAAATTGAAGATAGAGATTTTTGATTCAAATAAAATTTGTTCTCCGTAGTGACTTGTTTCATTAACGTCATTTACATTTTTTTTTAAATAGTAGTTTTCGTGCAATACTACATGCAATGTGTGCAATTTAAAAAAAATACAAAAAACAAATTTTGTCAAAAACTGCTCCAATTTTTTCTTTAAACTTTTGGTAAGGATAGTGCTTAATGTATTCTATGATATGACATTAACGCCATATTGCTTTATTCTTTTCTTTTGGGAAAAATTACAAAAATGTAATTTTTTTACTTGTCTCTCCCGTCGTTAATATTTACATTAGCGACGACTTGTTGGCATTATTATAGTAATGAGTACATGTACAACCCTTAACTGGTATCATGGATTTTGGTTACGTAAACGGTATTGTCGGGTCACCGCAGACCCAGAAATTAATTTTGTAATTTGGCATATTAATTCTTACTTAATGAAACTAGAAATCGATATAAATCTTAAAACAACTTCCCTCAAGGATTGTAACTGAAAGACTTCTTCAATTAAATTCATTTTGTGTGTCTATAGTACCATATTTCTGAATTCGTATATATTTACATGGGTTAGATGAGATCAATTTGAAAAGGGATTCAATTTTCAAAATACTAGAAATGTTTCATTGGCACGGGTCAAAATGAAGAGCTAGCACTTGTATAAACATAATAGGGACAGAAAAACACAAGAATGCTACTTAATTCATAAACTTTGCAAGCATGCAAAAGTGGTATACAGCAAATGTTTAATTTTTTGTCTGTTTATAATTAGCCAAATAATTATGCAGTTATGGACGGGATGTAATTTATTCAGACTCTACGCACTTATTACAATACACTTTTACTAACTGTGGGTTTTGCAAACAGTTTTGTTGCACTGACAGCAGACTGTGTTATATTTATTGACCTTTGATGACGGTCAAAGAGAACAGCGATTCCGTTTCTTCGGCTCGTTACCCTCATCATTTTCACTGCATGAATCATGATCTCTGTCTATTGTTGAAGCGTCACTGAGATCACTATCTACCTCTGCAAGCTACTGTTCAATTTGTACAGAAAGTTCTTCATATTCCATTGTTGAGAAAACAGACTTCGATTTTTACACTATAATTAAAAGACTAACGTCAACGGTATCGTCGGGTCTCCACTGACCCGGAACACACACTGCAAGGACAAATCAACTTCCTTCCATGAGTTCTAAAACACCACTGCCCATAAGTATAGAGTGTAGGGATCAGGTGGCAGCACAGGCAAATTGCGGCAAAATTGCAAGGTTTAAACAAAAAAGAAATTCTTCTGGGTCAAATGTGACCCGACGATACCAGTTAAGGGTTAAATAATGTCAAGTAAAGTTTCTCGAAAACGCAACCGTTTTCTGTGAAAACTAGCTCTAAATTCCACATTTTCAAAAACGCTCAAACATTTTCTCATAAATGGCATCACATTTTTTCTTCAAACTTTTCGAACGGATAGTACGAATTGTACTCTTTAATATGTCGTAAAGTTCAAGTTGGGGTATTCTTTTGTTTTTTCAATAATTATACAAATGTAATTTTTTTGAAATTTCTCTCACAGCATTAATATGCACATTACCAACAAGCTGTAAACACTATTTTATTTGTGAGTTAATGTGCTTCAAATGACATCAATTAAAGCGTTTCGAAAACTCAAAAATTTTCTGGGAAAAATAGCTTGAAATGTCGCATTTTTAGTAGCACTTAAACACCATATTCTTAAAAACGGCCCCAAATTTTCCAAAGAAAATTGCCATTTAGGACAAGGTTTTACTGTTCTTTAATATTGTAAAATTAATATTTCCATTCTACCATTAGGAAAGCGAAAAATTAAGAAAATGTGAAAAATGTACTTTGGATGGCGATAGACGGAAGCTGGTGGCAATCTCAAATAGCTAGCCCAGACCCAAGGAAATAGAAAACTGATACGGGAATGTCTGTGCCGTTCCGTAGTACCAGTAGTTATATTTAATATAAAATGACAATCTTATGTACATCAAAACATTTTAATTAATTTACCATGATTCAACAATCTCTAATTCAGTCATTTGTTCCAATTCTTGCTTATGTTTCTTTCTTGGCATCAATCTTCAACTTGTTTCTTGACTTGATTTATCCTTCTCTCTTTTCATGTGTGTATGCTTTGGCTTCTGCCATTTTTAACTCGTCTGTCTCATCTTCTTGTGTCTGATCGCAACATGGAAAACATGGTATTTGCATTGGCTCATCAATTAATTTCTTAATATAATTTGTGTTAAGATCATAAGTCAAAGGAGGTTCATAGTCAATGTCTCTCCAATCAATAAGTGTTACAAGAGAAGAAGGATTTGCATTGTAATAAATATTTTCTTAGTGCTGTAACGAAAAGGTCTCTCAGTGAAGATCCATTTCCATCTCGCAAGTCAATAATTTTTTCTGTGACATCAGAACACACGTGGATCTGAATTATTTTACCGAAAGCAAACTGGGCACTTAATAGTTGGTAAAACAACATCCTTAACAGCCATCTAGTGAAACGAAACAGTGCAATTGACACAGAACATGAAGTGGGCCTTCATCCAAGAATTCTTGACTTCGGTATTGAATTAATACGGATAATAAACTTAGACTAATTTTATAAAAGCTTCGATTTTTTTTAGTATTTTTGCCTTGAAAACCAAATGTGACAAATCCTATTAGCTGTACAATATTGTGAACACCAGTTACAATATTCAACCAATAAGTCACTTACTGATCCAATTTCAAGAACTGGTAAATTTGAAGAAACTTCCTGATCTTATGGACTGTGTGATTCTATAGCTGTTAGCTTGATTAGTCCTATTATCACATTATCAGATGATGGTACAAGAGGTTCCCCAATTGAGAGTACAAAAATTTATGAATGGATTTCCAATTCTTTGGCAGAACCAAGCATCTGACCAATTACCCCTGTCCACATGCTGATTGATAATTTTTTTTCATCTACGATTGTCCTTTGTGTGGAATATGAACTAAGTGGAACATTTCATGACCCAGCTCTAGTTCAACCTTGTGTTTAAGACCAAATTCACAACCAGTGATCGGATTAGTAAATTAATTATAATGACCTATAACATTTTCTCAATTACTTTTATATTAACAACTCACTTAAATTTAGAGCAATCACTTCACCAAGTTTCTGATCAATTTCTTTCTCTTACATGAAATACTAGAAATGGTGATTAATGTTCCTACAGGCTTACTGAACAATGAATAGTGTTGTTCTTTTATTACACTTGGGAACTGTCAATCTAGGGCATTTGGTTTTAATATTTTGCTTGTATTCTGCCAGACATTAAATATGATGCACTTAATTTCACTCCACTCACAAAGAGTTGAATTCCCAACTGACCACTTTCAAGACATGTCCCAAAGAACTCTTCATGCATTACGGTCAAACATAAGTCTCTTTTCTTCAAGGTTGATCAAAATGGCTTATAGAATTCATTAAAATGACTTGCCCCTGGGTCCACATTACTGTACAATTTTGATCAACCCAAATGGAAAAGGAAAAAAAAAAAGAAAAAAAGAGAGAGAGAGAGAGAGACAGAGACAGACAGAGAGAGAGAGAGAGAGAGAGAATTTTCTTAAACCAACTTTGTATAACTTTTTTTTCCTCTATTAGAATAACTCGTTTTGGTTACTTTTACAATCCCTAGGGTTCACACATTTGGTGCAGAAATGTTTGAAACAAATATGTATATAAATATAATGATTTTACTCTAAGTGCGAAATAAAATAGGTTAAATTCTAGGAAACCGGATCCTACTAAATCGAGTGAAATTGCCCATGACACACTGTTCACAATGTACCTCTTGCGTTTATGGCAATTTTTATTTTTAAAGTTAACTCTGTCAATTTGTCAACTGAATTTCATCTTTCTTTTTCTATGTATTCAAGCTCTATTGACTTTGTATTGATTTTATTATGAACAGTTTACAAAATTTTGAAAAATATTAAAGTAACATGACAGACTTTGCTAAAATTACTGAAATGGAAAGAAGTAATAAACTGCTTAATAATAATGACCTGCAGCAGCAAAAATGCTGAACAAAACCCCATGAAATGGTTTTCAAAATACATGTGCACTGCTCAAGAGCAACAAATAAAAAGACTTGTTTATAACACCGCAATAAAGTAAATATTTCAACAAAAACAGTCTTCATGAATACTATGATAACAGTATAGCATATATACAGTACAATAGTTTTTTTTAAATACCAAGAATTTCAAAAAACTGTTGCCGCTCTTCAATTATGCAAACATTTAATGGTGGACGGCCTTTTCATTGAAGTCTTGATGCGTAATGCCAGCTTTGTTGTATGCAATGAGGCAATGAGTATGAGAATTCAGTTGGTAAGTGTAGTACAGGTGGAGGAAGAATAACACTATCAAACATTTGCGTTTTCAGTCAAAACTGAAACTGTTTCATTTTTTTGATTTTCCAGACTTCCTGGGTGTCTTACAAAACCATGGACACCTCTCGCTACGCCAGAGGCTGTATACTTTCTTTCAATTTATGTGCGCATAGGATATTAGTAATATACATGCTTTTGCATCCCCCACCCCCAAGTACTTGCATATCTAAGACACCATAAATTCATCCCAAAGGAGGTTACGTTGTTGTCTTTCAATCTTTCACCTTTCTAAATTACATACTTGTTGCTCTAGAACAGAAAGAAATTCCCATAGGTTTGTTCTTACATTTATCAAAAACATTTAACACTGTCATCCAAACTTGAAACTTCAGGAATCAGAGGCATTGCACATCAATGGGTTAAATCTTACCTTTCAAATCATTGTCAAGTAGTCACAATCAAGCATGATGCAGATAAAAAGATTTCAACCCATTTTTCCTAAACTACAATGATAAATTATGGAGTGCGAAAGGATCCATCCTAGCCCCTATACTGTTTCTCTTATACATCATTGACATGCCCATGACTCTACAAGAGCAAAATGGTCCTACATGCAGATGACACAAACATTATTATTAATGCAAATACTCAACAAACTCTACAAGAAGAAGCACAAACAGTTCTAGAAGCATTAGTAAAATGGTTCCAGGACAATAAACTCCTCATAAACACCAGTCTAACTGTCTCCCTAAAAGAAAAGCCCCCAACACTATTGATAATAAAAAACATGCCTGTAAAAATTGCCCAAAAAACAACTTCCCTTGCATTGACTATTCAAGATGATCTACAATGCAACTCTCACATCACAGATCTAAATAACAAGCTTACCAAGTCATGTTATGCCATCTACATCCTGACTAACTTAGGTATGCTATAATCAGTGTACTTTGCAAATGTTCACTCGCATCTAAAATACAGAATCATATTCAGGGGAAATTGCCTAGAAAGTATTCACACTTTCATCATCCAAAAGTGAATATTGAGAACAATGAAAAACACACCAACATGAGTCCTTCAAACCACTTTTCATAAAATTACAAATCCTACGACTTCCATGCATGTACATTTTTGAAATATTAATCTTCACAAAGAAGGCACTTTTGAAAAACAAGGATTCTGTTACTCTAAACACAGAAGTTGATATTAGACAAAAAAGAAATTTGCATGTCCCACAGAGTGAAACTTCACTTTCAAATAGTACCCGTAGAAGTAGAAGGCATTACACTATATAACAAACTCCCTAGTGAATTTAAAAGCTTAAACTCAGTACACACACATTCAAAAATAAACTGAAAACTTTCCTGTTAAACCATACATTCTACAGTACAAAAGAATATATACATCATAAACACATATCTACATGAATATAAACTAGTACTAATAATTTTTACAAATTCTGTTGCATGTTTTGAAACCCCCAAAATGATTGTTGGATATAAGGAATGGATCCAGCCAGGCATCAATCTCCTATGAAGACAACGACCATCTTTATGTTTCAATTTTAATCTTACACTACCATTTATAAAATTAATTAGCATTGTACTGTAGTGAATTTAATATTTAGAAATACCTGTATTGTATATTGCACGATTATGTACATATTCTTACTTGTCATACATGGCTTATGCTGTATTTACGTGACAAATAAATTTATTATATTGATTTAAAATGTTTTGACGATGAAAGTACAGTATTTCTTTATAAAAAACGTTTAGATGAAAAGCTAGCGAACATTGCATACAATTCCACTGAAGAAAAGTACCAACGAATATTAAGTTGTTTACACGATTCGGCGAAAGAAGCTCTCGGTATCTGTCATAATTCTCCAAGATCAAAATTACTTTATTATTGGAATGAAGAGATAGAAAATGAGGTCAGAAAAAAGAAAGAAAAATATCTAAAATAGTTAAATACAAAAGAAATTCAAGATAAAATAGAATTTAAGGCGCAACAAGCTAAGGTTAGAAAAAAAGTAGCAAATATTAAAAATTTAAGCTGGAATAACATGTGTCAAAAAATAGACAATTTTATTGGCGGAAGGAGAAGTACAGAAGCATGGAAAATTATTAAGAGATTTAGGAAAAATTCTCGGGAAAATGAACATATTCAGTATATCGATATTCAAGCATGGGAAAAGTATTTCCAAGAATTATTATCAGAAACCAGAGAAGAATATTTAGAAAACACAAGAAATATTAGAATACATAATGTTGAAAATAGCTACATTACTGTAGATATTGAAATTGTGAAGAAATCGATTAAATCATTAAAAAATGGAAGAGCGACGGATGTAGGTGGAATTCCAGCAGAGTTATTAAAATATGGTACTAATAAATTACATACCTTGTTAAGAGAGTTATTTGA
Source organism: Acheta domesticus (assembly GCA_031308135.1). Lineage (NCBI taxonomy): Eukaryota > Metazoa > Arthropoda > Insecta > Orthoptera > Gryllidae > Acheta > Acheta domesticus. The sequence goes on along the minus strand of JAHLJT010003656.1, from coordinate 71,844,141 downwards.
AAAATGTTTAAATGGAGAAACAGTACCAGAAGATTGGAAGATAGGGTACATTTCAGTGATACATAAAAAAGGCAGGAAAGATGAATGTAAAAATTACAGAGGTATTACTGTCACCAGTATATTTAGCAGAGTATATGGAAAAATTATTAAATATTTTTTGGAAAATGATTTTAGGGATACAGAAGAACAGGCAGGATTTAGAGCAGGCAGATCTACAATAGATCATATATTTTGCTTACAAGAAATTATTGCAAAAAAAGTAGTTCGAGCACAACCTCTTCATTTAGTATTTATTGATATTGAAAAAGCTTATGATAGCGTACCGTTGATCAAATTATGGGATGCGTTGAATACAAGTGATATTAATCCAGTTTTAGTGAAATCCATTCAAGAATTGTATAAAAATTCATTTTTGAAAATAAAAATTGGAAAATTTTTATCAACTGGTTTTGTAGCGAATAAAGGATTACGTCAAGGATGTTGTGTATCACCTACGTTATTTAAAATTTATATTGAAAACCGTTTACAAATTTGGAAGAAAAAATGTAATAAAATGGGTTTACCTATAAATGAATGCACAATTTATACGCTACAATTTGCGGATGATCAACTGATAATAGCACAGGATTTGGATGATGCAGAATTTATGACTAGAAAATTAATTCAAGAATATGACAAGTGGGGTCTGAAAGTGAATATGGAGAAAACTAAATATATGGTAATTGGAGACAATGGGACAGATTTGGTTTTAGAAGAAGACATGGGGAAAATTATACACACAAAGGAATATAAGTACTTGGGAATTAAAATTACAAATGATGGAAAACAGTTTACAGAAATTCGGTCAAAAATAAATTCAGGAAAAAGAACGATTTCAATTTTAAATAGTATTTTATTGGATAAACGTATCAAAAATAAGACGAAAATTAAAATATTTAAAACGATAATTAGAAGTATTTTGACTTATGGTTCAGAAGTTTGGACTTTAAATTCACAGTTAAAACAAAGATTATTGGCAACTGAAATGGATTATTGGAAACGATCTTCAAGAATTTCAAGAAAGGACAAAATTCGAAATGTAATTATTAGGAAAAATATGAATATATCACATTCGATCATAGAATATATAAATAAAAAACGGCTAACCTGGTTCGGACACATAAAAGGAATGGAAGAATGGAGATTACCCAAATTAGTGTTTTATTGGGAACCAAGTGGAAAAAGGAAACGTGGAAGACCACCTGTATCATGGAAACAAGAAATTGTAAATGTATTGAAAGAAAAAGGTATAAATGAAGATGAAAGCTACAATAGAGAACAATGGAAGAAATTAATTGAGTAAATTATTAAAATTTGTATTATTAATTATATCATTATTGTTGTTGTTGTTAATATGGAAATGTTAATTGTGTAATTATTAGGAAACCGGAAAAAATGTAAAACATTTCAAAACCCGGAAATATATATATATATATAATTTATTATTATTATTTTTATTAATAATAATAATAATAATAATAATAATAATAATAATATACAAATACACGGTTCCTTACTACCCAAAGGTCTTTTAACATTTATTAAAACAAGACAATAATGCTTCAAAACAAAATTTAAATTGTCATTTGTCCAGAACAAAGAGCTAACACACTTCACGAGTCACTTACGAGAAAGAGAATCATAAATCATCCATCTGGCCTGAACAACCTTTATTTATCTATTCAAGACTGCCCATAAGCAGAAGCTACAAACATGTTGATAGAAACTCAATAAACAGACAACAAAATTAAAAAGAATTGCTTAAAACAAATTCTTCATAGAATCATGAACATATTGAGTGCCATCAGCTGAGACTCCTCTGAGAAGCCAGCAGACTCAGCAAACATAAATTGTAGCATCCGTATTTCATGAATGTACTGATAGTCTATCCCCTCTTGGTATCATACAACCTATTTGAAGTACGGCCTGCAGATTTTTTGCTGTATGTTCACTCGCCAATGCTGACAGTGTACTTCAAATAACTGACATTGTTCATAGAATACTATATCACAGTTTAGTCCTTGCATCTGAAACTTGATCTCAGGAAAGACAGATATTCTCATCCACGATATTCATGCTTTGTTGTGCTTGCATGTGTTAAAACAAGAGTTTGCAATCAGGTTTTTCAATACTAATGTGATTTTAAGCTTTCTGGCTTAAAGTATAGTTATTTAGGGCAGAGACTGTAAACTTCTAGTAGCTGGTAGGAAATTTTTCTGTAGATCACACAGTCATGCTCAGGATGGCTAATCTGGAGTTCCTCCACTGAGCACAGACGGACATCTCACTAAAACAGTTGCATGCATACTCCTGTGCAACTGTTATTGTCAGTCTTGTAGTTGAGTGTAAAACTGAGGTCACAGCCATTGTGGTTTGCATACATGCCAACATTTGCTAACGTGGATAGTTAGATGAAAGTTCTTACTTCTGACCTGTGAGCTCTTACCTTCTTGGGAGTTCATAGTAAGATTTAAAGACGGTAGGTTGGCTCAGAAGCTAAAAAGTTTGGAATCACTGATTTAGGATAAACTAAATAACATTATGTTTAACTCCCCCCCCCACCACCACCACCACCACAAGAAAAGCTTATTTCATATTTCAAACATCATCTACTGTTGAGATTGTTGTGAAACCAATGCACGAGGTGACATTTTGATGTTACGTAAATTCAGAAATTATTTTAAAAAAATCAAATTATTGTAACCAAAGAAACATATATTATATTAATTGCAACCAAAGAAACATGCATATATTAATTTTCTTCATGTCCTCATTGTATATTCAGACACTCTGACATTGAGACTTTAGCAAGAGGTTAAAACATTTAAATGAAATCACACTAAAATTAATGAAAATATATACCATTTTATCAATTGTTCAAATAATTTAAATAACTAATTAAATACGTATCACGACTACAAACAATTTAAAGTATGCTTGCAAAAAATTGTTCAAAATATGAATAACCTGAAGTTTCAATGTTATCATTCCATATCTCTCCTTTGCATGAAATTTTCAATACATTGTTCATATTTGAAACTAGTGGTGCCACAGAATGGCACAGGCTTTCTCATACTAGTTAATTATGAAATTTCTTTGATCTGGGTTGCTTTCCAGTCTGGCCACATACTTTTGGCAGCTGCCATCACTGCCCAAAGGACATTGTAAAAACAATTCACAATTTTTCAGTTTACTAATAGTAGAACCAAAACATTCCTTTATGAATATTAAAGAAATCTCATAAAACCTGGACGTATAGGGAAATTTCTTTTAAAAAATTTAAAGCCATACAAAAAAACCGCGTTGAAGCATTACTGTAAATGCAAAATTTGAGGCTATTCTTCACAGAAATGTTTTAAAAAGAGTTTTTGAAGCACTTTAACTTACAAATGCAATAGTTGCTGACAAATAGCAGAAAAGGTGTATATTAACAGTGTGAAGATATTTCAAAAATATTTTGTTTGTGGAGGGGAAAAAAACGCACACGCGCACGCGCACAATCACTTCATGTCATATTAAACTGTGCATTTAGCACTATCCACACGAAAAGTTTGAAGGAAAAAATGTACAGCCATTTTTGAGAAAGTGGCATTTGAGCATTTCTCAAAATATGGAAATTTGAGCTCATTTTCACAGAAAACTGTAAGATTCTGAGAAACTTTATTTGACATTATTTAAAGCACATGTACTCATAAATTTACAAATGTAAACAAATCACTGCTAATGTAATTATTTATAATGTGAGAAACAAGTCAGAAAAATTACATTTTTCTAATTTTCACAAAAACAAAAGAATACATGAATACCACATTTATGTCATCTTATAGAGTACATTTATCACTATGCCTACCAAAAGTTTAAAGAAAAAATTTGGAGCCATTATCAAGAAAATCTAGTTTTTGTTATTTCTCAAAATTCTATATAATACATGCAATATTACGCGAAAACCACAAAAATTTTCAAATAAAATTGCATAACCTTAATGAAAGAACTAATTATGGACAACAAATTTCTCTGGAGGGAAAAATCTCTATTTTCAATATTGTAGATTTAAAAAGTTGGCAAAAAAGTCATACTTTTACAATTTTCGAAAATTCAGAGTTAACAGTGAAAAATAGACCTATGCCACCTTTAAAAGTGTATTTCACTCTATTCTTACAAGAAATTGAAAGAAAAAATTTGGAGTAATTTTGGAGAAAATGTTGAAAATGTCCCAAGAGCTTCATTTAAAGTACCCCCCCCCAAATAAGTAGATGTTTTTCAAAATCTCAAGAGCTTCAACTCAGGTCAAATCAACACAGGTTTCTTCAATTTGGAAAAAATCCTACACATGGTTTAGGAACTAGTGTTTTTAACATACATCAGAGACAGACGGACTGGCGTTTTGAAAAGAGTGTATTTCTGTTGAAATCTCGAAATCTCTTTTCCGCAGGATTACATAACTTTCTCTATATTAGGTACATTACTCCTTAGAACATTAGGCAAAGCACAATAATGACAGTTGAGAATATTCATCTTTCTACAGTCTTAATGAAACCATAGTGTCCCATATGGATGGCACTCAATGTGTTAACAAAATCCCTTACTATACAAATATGTTTGAAGATATTCACCTTTGCCAAACGATGAACACTCGCATCACTTCCTTCCAATGGTACTGTCTCACCCTGCAAATAAAAAACAAAACATATTAAATTGATTCAATTTGATTAACAGAATAATGTGCTCAACTTTGAAGTAAATTCGTAAAATTAGGCCCTAAACTTACTTTTTGAGTTATGGAACTTGTATTCAAATATTACGTTTTGTTTTAATTGATTTTTCTTCCCTCTACTTTTAAACAATTCTTTTAGAAAATCAAATCAAAACTATGTGTTCTCAACAAATCAATCTCATCAAAAAGCAGGGTTGGGCAAAATACTCGAAACTTAGCATTTAAATACTTCACCAAAATACTTTGCAAATAAGTATTTAAATCCATACACAAAATACATTATGTTTTGAATTACTAAATACATATGTATTTAAAATACTCAAAATACAATAATTTTGCATAATAACATTGTTACAATAATATACTGTAATTGTCAATTACAATATATTGTAACAAATTATTAATAGACAGCCTTAAATTTCTGAACAATAATTTAAATCTTTCAAATATAAATCACTCTCTTATACATAGGTTTACAAAAACACTATAAATATAAAATGATATCAAAAATATGTCTATCTCACATAAACGGAATTTTGTTTTAAAATAACTAGTTTTTCAAACAAATCGTCATTCAATAAACCTAGTTTGTGAATGTACAAAATCTGCAAAGGGAAACACTTTATGAACTGACACTGAAGACCATAAACTAGTGTCATAAGGCATAAACCCTTTTTTTATTATTGGACAGTTGTCCAGCTTTTGTAATGATTTAGATTTATCATTTAAAATGATGAGAGTTCAAGTTCAAGAGCTGAAAGGAGCTTCTATTTCTTTTCAATGAAGTTCATTCACTAGGAGAATCAAACAAAAAGAAACTATACTCATTACTTTCTTCACCTGTATTTTAAGTATTTTAAGTATTTACTTAAATTTAAATACACCCATTAACATACTAAAATACGAGAGGCATTCAATAATTAAAGACACAAATTGGTCTAGAGATATAAACATTTATTTTTGCAAAAGAGGACTTTTCCTACTTTTCAATATGATCCACACCAACATTTATGCACATGTCCCAGTGGTTTTACCTGCCTTTTTATACCTGCTGCAAAGAACTTTTGTATTGGTGTTTGAACCAATTTCCCACAAATTTGTTGACATCCTCATTATCCTGGAACTTCTTCCAAAGTAAGGACTCCTTCAGTGAACGAAACAAATGGAAATAAGATGGTGCTAAATCGGGACTGTAAGGGGAATGAGACAGTACCTCTTAACCCATTTTGTTGCTGGTTTCACATGTTTGATGAGCAGTGTGAGGACGTGCGTTGTTTTTCTGGAGAATCAGACATCCCCCTAGAGATTCATGACTCTCATTCATAGCTGGCTTCACCTTGATCAAAAGCATATCTGAGTAGTATTGGCTGTTTATTGTACGCTGTTCTTAGAGATCATAAAAAATAAAAAATAAAAAAAAAACAACAACAACCAACAACAACACCTACTGGGTCCCAAAACACCACTCTACCACTTTTGAACTGTTCTACCCATTCCCACTCTTCGTTCAACTTTCATCATACACTTTAGTCATTCTAGAGTATATATTGGCTGGTTTTTCACCTTCAGCAAGTAAAAAAAGAATCACAGAAAGTTCTTTAAGCAATGTGGAATTTTCAAGTGGACTCGTTATTTTTCAACTTAATTTTGAGGTAATTAACAGAACAATCATGATCTTCCAGGTGGTTAGAGATCATCCCAGTGATGTTAACTTAAAGTCCTAAAATTTTCAAACTTGTCCTATCAACGTTTTTTTCTCCATACCAGTATGTCTTTTTAATTATTGAATGACCCTCGTACATGTTCAAAAAACTCAAAAATACAGTTTTTCAAATACAAAATGTATTTAAAATACATATTTCAGACAAGTATTTAAATACTGCCCAACCCTGTCAAAAAGTATAAAAAAAACTAGAGCACTTGTTTCATAAAATATTAGTTCCCTTTTACATTAACAAAGTACTGTTCTTAAGCTGAGCATACTTCCCAACTAGTAAAATGTTATATTTAAAAAAGCTTTTGCTAATACCTAACTTCACAGTAAGGCTCAAAGCCATCTCTCCACTGTACCACTCACCCAAATAATAAATACTACATCTCATTCTAAAATTTCATTTAATCGTTCTTAACAGATCCTTTTACCACAGAAATTCATGTGTATAATATTCCCAGCTCATTAGAAAACCTACATATCTCCTTCACATTTTCATTTTACAGTAACGGTTAATGTGAAACAGTATGAACACAATTCTTTATAAATACATTTCTGAATTTTGTTTATTCTAGAGTCAAATAAGTCAGCACATGTGGATCAGTTCAGATTAGATCAAAATCTACATTCACTCATTATAACTTTTACATAATTATTTATAATGCGCTGCATATTTTAATTTATTAATGTTTTTTGAAAACTGATGTCCTTTAAACAATACATTATTACCCAAAAAGACCAAAGGACAAAGCGGGCATGCAGAAGGCAGCTTTACATCTATGCTGATACAATTGCTATCCTCCAATTAGATCCAACATTAAAGGATGCTTTGACAATTGTAAGAAGTTACCAAACAATTCCATTTTCTACACAAAACCAATTTCTATTTTCTTTTGCATGGATCCTTGACTGCTGGTCAACCTGGGTATGGAATTGGCACAAGTCACCCGTTACATTACTGTAACGGGTGCAATTTCTACACTCAATTTGTCAAGAAACAATTATAGTAAACATTCAATTATGTTTAAATTTAATGAAAAAATCAAATGTTAAAGAGACACAATTACTCTTATTTACTTCACTTTAAAAGCTAAGAAACTGAAACAACTAAATGAGCTTTATTAAATGATAATGAATAATGATAATTAATGATTAATGATAATATTGATGATAATTTAAATGATATCATAAAATTTGTAGCTTGATATGAAGTCAATAATAGGGTGTACTCTCCACCCAAGGAAGATTTGCATCTCACAAGGGATGCAAAACAAATGCAGGATAAAACAAACTGAATCCAACAAAATTTTACTATGTAATGATCAAATTATTGATACCATTATATTTATTATATTTTAAGATAATGAAAATTATTATTTGCAGAACCCTAATTGAAGTAGAAGGGGTGGGGGGTCTTATTTCTGTTGCATTTAACACTGTCCAAAAGGCAATGGGAAAGAAAACAGAACTTTCACAATAATGCCATGGCTAAAGTGAAGAAATATGCAACAATAAATAATAGGTAATTGCATTTTATAACTTCCATTCTAGAGAAAAAAAAAATCTTTTGTTTCCATACTTCTCCCCATAGCTCGTCACAAGCAGATTTTAACTGTTTTTGACGTAAATAAACAAATAAAAAAAGTCATGTCTTCTAATATGAATATAAAAAGAGCATACGTCATTGGGGTCCCCTCAAGCTTTAGGGGAGTTATAAAACAAAAATATTAATTTTTATCATTTTCGTTATTTTCACATTTTCTAAATATTTCGTTTTCTGAATAAAAGAATGCACATCATTGAAAACCACACCCTTAACATATACACACATACACCACTTTCCTTTATCCTCAATGTCAAAATGGCTGTAATTTTGATTTAAGTCTCTTGTTTAATTTGTATCTTATGAAAATATAAACATAGAAAGCTGTGCTTTTCAATAAATCCTAGAGAAAAGTTTATTCTTTAATGTTGCTTGCACTTCGTAGCTTTATTTACAATGACAATACAGGAAACATATTCCGAATACTAGTTACCATGACACAACTGGTTTCATACGATTAATTTCAATGTTAGATTTCTGAAAAATTACATTTTTGAATACATTGTCCTGTTAACTCTTTAGTTACTTCAGTGAAAATTTCCAATATTTTGGAGGTCAATTAAGTCATAACAAATATTCAAAACCAAAATAAGTGCAGTATATTTCATACTTCAGGATTTCTTCATAAAAACAGAAAAATAATGCAAAAAGTCTGAATTTGACATCAAATATTTTGTAAATTAGAAAAATCTGTTAAAAAATGTAAATCTGCTTGCAATAAGTTCAGCACTACCAAGCTGTTTCTAAAATTTTACAGCACTAGGCTCAATAGTTTCCGAGATAATGAGTCTAACAGCATTTAACTTTCTGTAATTAAAAACCATGTACTGCTACGATGAGTGACCACTCTTGGTGCCAGTGATCAAATAAAATAATGTAATTATATGTCAAGATCTTGCAATGAATGCAAATATTATTTATGTCTAATGTATTTACTGTTACTGTAAGTTAATTAAACTACTATTGTAAGTTAAGGGAATTATTCACTCTAATCGTCTGCCACTGTATCAATCTACTAGTTATTGTTAATGTTATTTGTTATGTGATAATGAGTCTTCGTGTAGTTTAAAATGTAAATTACTTTAATGTTTATCATGAGCATTCCTATTATTCGTGTAATTTATCAAGTAAACAATATGCATTATTACTGTAAGTTATGTAATTGAATGAATAACCTAAATTAATGTAATTGTCTATATTAGTCAATTAGGTTTATTTTTAACATATAATTTAGAAAGATAATGTAAACTTATTGTATTATTACTGTAAGTTAATGAAATTAATTTTCTTTAATTTTAATTAATTTCAAGACAGACTTTGCTTGATGCTTTTTGTAAGTCTATAAGCAATAAACTATTATTATTATTATTATTGCATTAACAAGGGAGAGATAGGGCATTAAGACCCCCCTTAACCACTACTTGCTTGTTATCATACGACATCCAATGCCTTCAACAAATTATGTCACAAAAATGTGAAAAATTTCTTTTTTCCCTTTGGTTCTGAAGGATTCTGCAAATAAAAAAAAATGATAAATTTGTTTTGAACTTTGCAAAGTTAGTTCCAAGCATTTGAAAGAGTTTGACTCTGCAGAAATCCCATGTCAGTCGAAGCAACAGCACCATAGCAAAACCAGCAGTTACCAATTAAAGGAATGCATACAATTTTCAACCTTTACAAAAAGTACTCCCTAAGCTACTTACTACTGAGAATTACCACACATTTTAGAAAAATAAAATAAAAGACAGCATGTTATTTTTCAGAAGGAAATTCCAGAACTATTTCAAATACTATCATTCAAAAGTGTGTTTGCACTTAAGATTACAATGACTCATTTCTTGAAGCTAAAATCATTATTTGCAACCAAAAAATCCTAACATTTCATAGGACTTTCCTTTCAATTTTACCCATACAAATTATCAATTTTTAAAACATACATAAGTGATTCAAAATAAATTCTGATGAGCCTGTAAGCTTATTTCAAGAAGCCATTCTCAAACATTAAAATATGTAATGAAAATGTACTAGCATACCCTGAACTTAGACCTAATGGCAGAAGAAAAATTTTAAAAATTAATAATACTACGCTTAAGATTTGACTTACAGTTTTGGTGAGCCCTGTCAACTGTTGACTCGATTCAGCTCTATCCCTAGAAACACAACCCATATCATTAGGTTAAAACACACATATGTATATCAAGTCATCACTGACTGTCTTAAACTATTATTGTAAATTGGCATGTTAACAAACTTTTCTTACCATGCTTTTTTCTGTTGAGCAGTGAGAGGGATTCGGGCCACAATCAAAGATGTGTTCTTAGGAATTAGTACACCATCATCACAATACACTGAAAGTTGCACAATAATAAGCAATTATGAATTTTAAAATGCTAAGTAATTCCAAAAGTTATAAAGAATCAACAACATACCTTCCTTGGTTTGCGCATTAGTAATCTGTAAATCAAAATCTGTATTTTTACCGATGCGCTTTTGATGCAAAATTGATTTCTTCAAGTCTTTAACAGATATATGTAAACCATCAAAAGTGACAGTATCATACTCCAAAGCAGACTTGAATTTATAATGCACAGACATCTTTACACATTGTTAGCCCAAACCTAAAACAAAAATATGGATTTTATAATTAATTTAAACCCTAAAGATAAAAATAATAATCCACACAAAAGAACAAAATTAACCTCCTTATTTGACGCCGGTCGATATCTTAATTCGTTGGAGGTAACTGAACAATACTATAAAAATTATTTCTTAAGACTTTTCTGGCGAGCAATTACTACTATTACTGGTAAAACAAAAGCTATATCTTTAATCAGCACATGTAAACTTCGGTAACAAAATTAACACCACGAGCAAGGTTGGCGCCGAGATGGCTTCCATGACTTGAGACTAATCAAGCAAGGGGCACAGAAATACCATAA
>JAHLJT010003656.1:71194090-71232135 GCA_031308135.1 Acheta domesticus | reverse complement strand
AATAGTTCAGGCAAAAATAATGAAAAATAGTCAGGACATTTTTGAGCGCTAGTAACAAAACTAAAGCAATGTGGGATATCGTAAAAAATTACAACCACATCAACTCGATACCTTGTAGAGAATGTTATTTTAAAGGATAATGAAAGAGAAACGAGTAATCCGGAAAAAGTTGCCAATCTCTTCAACAAACACTTTTCCAGAATTGCGTCTGATCTCACGAAGGGACTAAAATCACAAAATTCAACATTTTATAGTTCCCAAAAAATTTCAGATACGATGTTTATTCCCGAAACATCTCCCAACGAAATCCTCAGAATAGTCAGTAAACTAAAAAATAAATATTCATCTGGTTTAGATGAATTTCCGGATTGTTTATTAAAAACTTGTGCACCTGCCTTTATACATCCGTTAACTCACATTTTCAATGCTTCTTTATGTACAGGAATATTTCCAGATATTTTCAAAACAGCAAAAATTAAGCCACTTTTTAAAAAAGGGAACAAAAATGATATTCAAAATTACCGGCCAATTTCTCTTTTGTCAGTTTTCTCAAAAATATTAGAAAGGCTTTTCTACTTACGAATGGAAACATTTCTCAGGAAAAACAGAGCGTTTTCAGACTCACAACACGGTTTTAGAAAATCAAAATCTACGGAAACTGCCATTTTTTCTTTTCTCAAAGATGTTGCTTCATCAATAGACCAAAATGAAGTACCCATTGGAATATTCTTAGATCTCTCGAAAGCTTTTGACGTTATTGAGGTTATTGACGTTTTGACATAAGATCTTGCTCTCAAAATTACCTTCGTATGGAAATCGTGGTATTGCCCTAGATTGGATAACTTCTTACCTTAAACATCGGACTCAAAGAGTAGAAATACCATACTGGCAGGAAAGGACATTACATACTTATATTTCCAATTCTTTACCAATTGAGCATGGGGTCCCGCAAGGTTCGATCTTAGGTCCTACTCTCTTTCTGTTATATGTAAACGATATGCCCTCGTTTATTAAAAATGGAAGAGCGGTTCTGTTTGCTGATGACACGAATGTTCTTTGCAAAAAAGAAGCAGTAAATAGTACAATTTCAGAAGTTTCAAATTGGTTTAATAATAACAAATTAATTGTTAACGAAAGAAAAACTGTTTCAATGCATTTTTGCATCTCAAATCGGAAATCGCATGTTCCATTGAAAATGAACAATATGCAATTAGCTGATGTTGAGGCAACAAAATTTTTAGGTCTTTCAATTCAATCAAACCTCAAATGGAATGTACAAATAACAGAATTAAACACTAAATTAAGTTCATTATGCTACGCATTCAGAATTCTGTCAAATTCTGTCAGCCTTCATGCAGCTCGTTGCGTTTATTTTGCAAATGTGCATTCCCGCCTGAGATATGGCATAATATTCTTGGAAGCTCATCCTGTAGTATTCAGACCTTCAGATTGCAAAAAAATTATTCCAATAATGAAAAAATGCCTTCCACGTGATTCCTGCAAGCCTCTTCTCATTGAACTGGGAATCTTACCATTGCCTTGTCTATTTATTACGAATCTGTAATATTTGTCAAAAATGACCTACTTAACGGAGGGAACATATTTTCATGCAATATTGATATTTATAATTACAAACACACGCCGTAGAAATCACGTGCATCAAGTGTCAGTATCAACAGCTCAGTACAAGAAATCAACATACAATACATGTACGTTACTTTACAACGCATTGCCAGATGACATAAAACAATTAAAGTCGGTATACAAATTTAAGTTAAAAGTAAAATCTTTTCTGCTGCAAAACTGTTTCTATACATTTAGAGACTATACTGATCGTGGAAAAGAAAAATAATGTTTAATGTAACAAAACAAAGATTATATAATGAATTAGTTTACGTTTGCATTGTATACATTTAAAAAAAATATTTAATACGCCTGTAACAAGTTATATACTTCAGCTTCCGGGTCAATGACCCCCATCTCGATCAGGTTTTTGTCCAGTTTCCCTGATCCATAGAGCAAATGCTGAGATGGCCCCTTGTTTTGCTTCTGGACGTAAATGTAGCTTCTCTGTGCGCACGTTTTGTTGAGCACTCCTTTTGCTTGTAGTTCATTACAGTTGAAATTGATTTTCTATAACTCGGGAAAAAACATTTTTCAAATATTTTGATTTTTCTAAAATAATTATTTTCTAAATTCATTTTTTCGTTGTTTTTTTGGCCCTCAAGAAAATGTGCGCAGATAAATTTCTTTCCCCATACGTCATATACAGTTTTTACTGTTTTTTGACAAATAAATAAATAAATAAACAACTTATTCTTATTAAACTTAACTTCTTATTTACAACATACAGCACATCACCTTGTAATGTTTATATAAATTCGCCCACAAGTTATTAATAAAGCAATTGCAGAAGTAGAAGTGAACACAAATCAGACTCATTTTATGGATTTTTAATCTCTTCAAAAATTACAGGAGGATAATATGGACGTATTAAGCAAATCTGGGAAGAAACGAAGATGTAGTTGTATAAGATTTGCGACAGAATTTTTGGAACTAATTCAGAATGCTTTATTAGAGAATAACGCTGATGAGCAGCTTACAGGTGATCATTTATGTGCATTTTTGTGCATATTAGCGAAGAAAGATTACAAAATGTACATGTTCTCAGTTCTAACTAATCACATCATACTTATCAATAAGTATTTTTAGAGAAATTACAATTTTTTGATATTGCAATATTAACAGTTCATATTCCATAAGGAAATACCATTTAAGGTCTGTTGGAAATTTTTGAAACGGGATATAACATTATCAGATGCTACGATTCATTGCTAAGACCATTGACAGATGTCGTAAGAACTTCTTAGAACAAAGCTAGGTCTGGAAGAAATGAAGTGTGAATGAAATTTTCGACACACGAAAATACTTTTAAAACATTTTACAGCGTCCATGTCACCACGTTCAACCTCTTTCTTATATCCTGAGAAATATTACAATCTCAAGGCCGAAACGTCGTTCTTAGTGGTTTAATCCTTTTTAATAATACCTGTATGTAAATTGGCTGATAACTTTGAGATAAAATTATGAATAGAGATTAATTATATGTTTAACAACATTTGTGACAATGCCTAAACTTTGTGATGTAGTACATCACTGCACATTCTCAGTGTCATCTTAATCAAATTACAAAGTTGAGAGAATTAAAGATAAATGAATAAAGTTAAATAAATTTTACTTAACTTTATTCATTTACCTTCAATTTTCTCAACTTTTTCACGATTTGCGCTCCTAATTATCATATCATCTTTGTAGTCTCAGTGATTTATATTACCTTTTAAATTGTTTTACTATCTCTTTCATTCTGTTGCTCTTGTATTCGATATCAATTCGCAACAAACCCACACTCCGGACTTGAAATGACATAAGCTCCCAACTCCTGTCCGGTGTTGCGCACACAATTAGCTATAAAACTGTCATTATTTGCTCTGCATTCATAGGTTGAGGTAATTTCCGTTCCCTTTCTTCTTCGTGTTCCCGTACCATAGACTAAGGAGGTATATCGTAGTATCATTTTTCTATACCCAACTGTTGTGAACGCCTGTATGTCATGCCAACCATTCAATTTTCTTTACGTTCCCGTCAGCACTGTAGCTCCCTTCATGGGCAATTCCTAAATGACTCTCGACCGGCTACGAACCTAAACATGTGTGTACTAAATATTTTATCATAAGGACTGGAAATGTTAGAAGCAAAGCCACTTGGAACTTTTGACAATAACGAACTGTATTAATGAACCGAATTAATCTATCTAGAATAGCCCATGAAGTAAAACAAAATTAAATGTCGCGTCGAGCATAACAAGTCACTGAAGTACATAGGAATCAAACCTGCATTAGATAATTTTGTTACAATAATCTTACATTGCGAACACTTCAATGTTCACTTCTTTGTGAATTTACAGAGTGAGCTAACGGAAATGCGTACAGCGATCACAATGTGCAATCTCTTATTTATGAACCGTATGACACACAAGAATGCAGAATAATCTTATGTACAAAATGACATGACAGTTTGAATCTATGAAAAACTTTGAACATCGCAACTGTAATAACTGTATCGCTTCTGTAATAACTTGCATTGCTAGAGAATGATAATATTTTATTTCATATTGTAAAATACATATTGTTTACATGGGATGAATGTAGCTTCTTCTGGAGAACATTTAGCTAATCTTCAGCATCCAGATATAGATCCCTCTAAGGATGAGTCGGGATATAAGGGGTCTTCACAACATAATTTCCAATCAACCAAGTCGATGGCTGCGAAAGAAAACCTTTTATTATTCTTGACACAGTATATCCAAATGTTATTAAAGAATAGGAGTTAAAGTTGTACAAAATAAATTACAAATCAGTTCTGGAGTACATTTTCAAGTTGCCGACATATTCGATGAACTCAGTAAAATAATTTATGTTTCCTATAGCATACTGTATTTATCACGTAAATGAATTGCCAATTTACACACTAAAATTGTCAACTGGGAAGCGTAACATCTCTTTTTTGTTTACGTAACTGATTGTGACAATATTACCAAGATATTAAACCCATTGTGTTAAAGATGAAATTACATATCGTTTTAGAGTGGAATTCATTTTTGAATAACCAGGCTTAGTTCTGTGTGTTTCAAAATATATTCTTGGTAATTTGCGTAGATAAATATTATTTATTTTCCAAGAAATTATTAACAAACTGGTGGTTACACCTCAGCTCGTACTTTCTCGTATTAGACCTTAAGCCAAATTATAATTCCGCAATTTCTGTCGATATTAATACATCGTAGTACTTCACTATCACTCGTAAAACTCATTACCAATCGTAGCGCTTTAGATTCGGAAACTAATCCTTCTCAACCTAATATATCAACAATATACATCAACTGTAAAACTACATTATACACACCCAGACACTTCGCTCAAGAAACGAAAAGTTCAATCATCATCACCATTTTCATAATCGAACCTCAAGGTTCGCCTCTCTCCCCGACCCTCTTCAGTTTGATTACTGCTGATAAGCCAAGTACAACAACATGTTCCATGACTTTATATGCAGATGACGCCGCGATAATCTCTACAAAGCAGAATCTACCAGTAGCAATCTACAATTAACAGTCAGCCGTCAACACTTTCTCTGACTGGCATCAAAATGGTCCCTTCATTTAAACGCAACAAAATGAGAAGCAAAAAATTTTGCACTTAAAAGAATAACGCACCCTCCAACTATAACAATAGGAAATTCACCAGTGCCTTGGCTCCCATCCAACAAGTCCGTAAAATTTCTGGCAGCAATTCTAGACTGAATAAAACTCTCGACTGAATAAAACGTACGATGCACCCTTCAGCCTACAGCCCCTAGTAAGCCGTAAAACGGCGCACCAAATTAAATTAACTCTGCATATTTAGAAAACAGCATGAAGACCATCACTAACATACGCCTCTTTAGTTTGGGGCGGTGCAGCGCAAACGAATATAAAAGGAATTCAAGAACTTCAAAATAAAATCTTCCGAACGTTTAAACGTTAACGCTCCCTGGTATTAACCTGGTAACTTACCTGAACGTTTAAACGTTAAGGTAAACGCTCCCTGGTATTTATCCAATAATCAGCTCCACAGATAATTAATCATTGATACCATTACTCAGCACATTTCAACATTAACAAAAAAATTCTTCGCCAACCTAAACCTGGTTCCCGGTGTCAGACTCTACAACCTGGGAAACTCCAGTTATGGTTCTACTAGAATCAAATCACGCCTTCCTAAAGATCGATTCAGACCTCAGTAACAATCACAAACATGTAATTCTAAATTCACTTTCCCCATTTTCCACCCCATCACACCACTGCCCTGAGCATAAAATCCATATAAGTGAGGTTCCCAGAGAAGATTCCCTCTCACATACAAAAATTGGGTTGAGTTTAATTACAAGTCCCTCGGTCCTTTAGAAATAATATTGTATAACTTATTGAAACTTATTTTTAAAACCGGTAAAGGGGTTTATCCACTGTTCGGGTACAAAAAATTCCACTATCAATGTATTAGATCGTCAACATCAGCAATATTAATTTTTTATTAATTAAGAAAAAACCTTACCTTCACCAAAAATGGGATATGCGCCATCTTTATTAACACACTTGTCGTGAAAAATCTAGCGAAAACAAATTGAAAGAAAAAATTTGAAGTCGTTTTCGAGAATTTTTTTTTCTACAAATGACTTTATTTTATGCAAGACTAAGCAAACTACAAAAAATTTCAAAAAAATTGTATGTGACCTTAATTAATATATACTTTTGATGGGTCAAGATCATTAAGGGAAAAATCTATCTTCTATAATCTTATTATACGAAGGCGCCGAAACAATTTAAAATTTCGCCCGTCTGTCCGTCAGACTCTCTGCCTGTCCGTCCCTCAATTCCTCAGACTTTGTCTGTCCTTCTCTCAGTCCGTCAGATTGTCCTGTCGGTCCCTATGTCCGAGAAATTATCTCTCCGACTGTCCGTCTTTCTGGAGAACCCCAAACTTTTCTTTGAGCAATAGTTAAAATTTCCATAGATTCAACAACGCTTTAACAATAATAACTCAAAATTATACCAAGTTTTTCAATGGAATGTTTGCGTATAGGAGCAGGTTTTACTCTTTTATATGATATTCCTAAAGTCATGTTTTAGTTCTACAAATGAGAGAGAAAAATTGAGAAAAAGTGAGAAGTGCATAGACAGGCGCCGATAGGTAGCCGGGTGGGGAGGTACGAAACCAAATAGCTGCCCCAGACAAAGACATAAGGAATGTATCTAGTACGAGGAAGTCTGTGCTATTTTCTAGTAGATTATTTATGTTTTAGTAGATTATTTATGTTTCATTTATACTACTGTTCCTGTTCTTGTTTTCGCGATAAAACGGGAAAACAACAACCAGAAATTACTGTTAAGGCGAAGCGTTTACAAAACATGATTCCGATCTAGAATCGACACACCTGGCCTATTATAACGTGAAGTCTGATTGTAAACCATTCAATCTATATCTTCCGTACTTACTTATCTTGTTGCTACTTGCAAATGAAAGCATTTCACATTCATTCCCAAATACTCTTACACTTCCATCGGGCATGCGACCGCACACAGGTTCCCAGACACCTTCGCAACTCCACCCTTCATCGCTGTCTTCGTCAAACGCCACACACACAGCAACTATGAAGAGAGAATGGGGCGAGAAAATCAAAGAATAAAGGTTGAAAATGTATAAATAACAATAAAAAATACTTGTGTATGTGACAGAGAAATATAACAGTGTCTTAATATCCACTGTATTTACCTAAAAGTGTTTGAATTTCAAGTCCCAGAGTTGTCTAATTAAGACAGATATGAACGGCACTACCCATACTACCCGCGAAGTAATGGAGGCGATTTGTATGTCCTTAAGGCTGCATAGAATTAATAATATTCTGTATTAATATATGTCTTTGAATTGCTTGCGTGGTAATAATTTATGAGAATGTATCTGTAAATTTATATCAATGTAAATGTGAATTCTTTACCTCAATACTGCGTGTGTACTGGTAAAATGATGTCTGAATTCAGCTTCTTATTATTCTAACGTCCCCGAATTATAATTTTTAACTGATAACAGGAATAATATTGAAGAGATTATATATATATATATATATATATATATATATATATATATATATATATATATGCAAGTACCTTATTAGATTAAAAATATTGACTGAGAAATTATTGTGTGTTTCTGGATATTTCATATACTATGGAGGAAATTTTACACACAACAAACGTAATAAATAATTTCAAATTTTAACGTAACATTACCTGCCAATTCAACAAAACATGGTAATGCCACAATTCTGTAAACTTTTCGAATATAGGTTTCCTTAAAAAATATTAATAGAATTAGGAACAAGATATATCTTACCTAAGAGAGCAAATAACCACAGAAACTTCATTCCGAAGGCAACCGCGTCTTCGTCAAGAATATTGCAGTGAAGAATGTTTCTTCTGGATGATATTTGGAATTTATCTGCTTTTATTATCGGTATCTATTGCAGTGCATCTATCAAAACAAGTCATTGAACTTTTACGATGAGATACTTTTTTTCAATGTAATGTCTTATCACAACACACCGAATTACACGGAAAACATGGAGTGTTTAGCATTTTTTCGTCCCTCTTGGGTAGTGAAACAGATTTAATGCACATTACTTACAATCCTTGAAGAGAATTTCCCCAGGCCGGTAGAAGACAAATTAATAGGTATTGTACAGTGCATACACGTTATGAAATATACACGTATATATATATATATATATATATATATATATATATATATATATATATATATATATAAATATACGTTATGAAATTTCAACTATTTATTGCTGATAATATTTTTTTCCTATTTATAAAAATCATTCACTAGATTGTAAAAATCGCTTCCTGTTTGTCGGCGATTCTACAAGTTTATTGCTTCACTAATTTCTAATTTTGACAGAAAGAAAAAAATCTAAGTGACTTTTCAACTTAATCAACTTTTATTCCAACCATCTTTCCACATTTGTACATTAACATATCTAGGCCTTCGAAAACATACTCCGAATTGTGAAATTATGAAATTTGCGGAATTTGTGTTCACAATTTTTGTTCCGTCAAATCTGTTCCTTTCACCTCATACTCGTCCGAACATTTTCTTCCTCTAAGGTTTTTCCTTAGTTTTGGTGCATTAATAGACCTTATTGGTTGCTTAATCTCAACTGCAGTTTTTAAAGGTTCAAATCCTTGAAGACTTAGTTCTTCACAACCTTCTTTGCAATCTGAATAGTAAGAAGAGGCAAATTGTCGTGAAAAAAATTAACACCATGATATTTACACACTGTCTCCAAAAAAGTACGTCTTGTCACAGAACTGAGTGAGATATCGTATGGAAACTCTCATCATTATCATTAAAGATAAGAATATAGTTAAGTTTTCATATTATATAAAAATATCTTAGTTAGGCCGGAAACTTATTGCACTTGAGGACAGGTTTAACACTCATCCTGTCTTGATAATGAGCCAAAAAATGAACACGATTCTCCCGATTTAAACGAAATTTATTTCCTCGTGAATTTTCTGAACGTATCTTTCCGAAACAACTGCAGCCGCTGTTGCACTTTAACATTTACTTTTACGTTTTTAATGCCTAATGATTCTCTGTCGAAGAATTTCCAGTTTTGTTACAACTTAATGCGTCTCACCATGTGACGATCTAACGCAACCTATTCTGAGTCGGAGGTATGGCAATAATAATTTTGCTGTGATTTAGAAGAACCTTACAGAGACTACTCGCCCGTTCAAATGCTATATTCTAGGGGGAAA
This sequence comes from Acheta domesticus, assembly GCA_031308135.1. Lineage (NCBI taxonomy): Eukaryota > Metazoa > Arthropoda > Insecta > Orthoptera > Gryllidae > Acheta > Acheta domesticus. The sequence continues at coordinate 71,222,711 of JAHLJT010003656.1, read as the reverse complement.
ACCAAAGTGAATGCTTGAGCTGAGTCGGGAAAGCATTTGGCGTAGCAGGATGACTGGATGATCTACCTACAGGTGTGGTGAAAGGAAGCCTTCCCGTAAACCGAGGAGTTAAAGAATGAACTCACACAGCAGCACTCCCCAATCTCGAGCGGCCACATTAAAATAATACTATTGTAAAGGTAAATGATATATCGATTTACGTACGTATTTATCCATATGCAATATCAACGAATACGTGAAAATCTGCCAATTTAAAAAAAGGCATTATTATTATTATTATTATTATTATTATTATTATTATTATTATTATTATTTTTAATCTGAATAATGCGTAGTATTGTTGCTCAAATGAACAATTTTCACTATTTGAACAAAATAGTAGTTTGAGACCAGCGTCCAGCTTTTGGCGGAACGTTCCGCATTTTGAGACTTAAGGTGAGTGTCCCGCGCGGTACAGCCCAAATCACACTTTTGTAAAATCTTTCGATTTAAATTGACAATGAAAAAACAGACAACAAAAAAGAAAACAAAAAAAGCACACCAAAGAAATCTCTGCGACACAGCCGGTGAATCGTCGTTGGATAATTAATGGGGGGAGTCGGATCGTCGGGTGAGCAGGTCCTCGATTGCATCATGGATCGTCGAGGTAGCGGTGTCGATGCCACCGCACATGACAACGCGCTGTTCATTTTTTAACGAAATGTTTTGTCATTGTTTCGCATATTGGATCTGTCAAACACCCTACTTGGGGAATAAGCTCTACTTTACTTTTGTACTTCACACTTTGTTTGAAGATGAGTAAAGAAGATGATAGTTTTTTCGGACAGTTTGGATTTGTCGGCGCAAGACACACCCATTAAGAAAATTACACTACAAAAACGTCCGTTAACAAAATTCAATATTAAATGGGAACATGATCATTACTAGCTGTGCGAGATAAAATAAAATGAGTATAAAGAATGTTGTCGTCTGTGTAAGAAAAAAAGTATCATCGTGTAATAAATTATTCTGTAAAGCTCTCGAAAACAAGCTCTCACATGAATAGGGCGAGCTCTCACGCTGGAGAAATCGCAGAGTCAGGTACGTCTTCTTCTGGTTACGAAAATACCTATAAAATATCAGCTGCTAAAATTTGATAACATACTGATTACGTTGTTTGTGATTGAAATCTGTATAAATGTATCTGTTTCTATACATACAATTCAATTATTACGAATTATTGTTTTTTTGTTCCGATTTTTCCAAACAAATCACGTATTTTTCACTAAAACTTGTTAAAAATCACGACTTGGACGAAAAATAATCTGGCAACGCTGTTTGAGACTAATAAACTTATAAACATTTTTGAGTTTGGCGTTTGTAAATTGTACAAGCAGTGAAAAAGTGTGAGTGTTTTCTCTAATGACTGCAATTTTCTCATTCAACGTTGGATTAGAAAACAAGAGCTGCAATCAGATCCGACAACGAACACAGATAAGGGACGACGTATGTCTTTCAAAAATACGGTACATAGTGTCACATACTACGTTGTGTTGCCGTTCATCATCATGGTGTCTCTGATTCCACTTTTCCTTTTAGGTAATACGGCGGTAGTGTTTGATGTTTAACTCTGTACTGAGTTTATTGGCAGTATATTTGAGAACAACATGGCAGAGTTGATTTCATAAGTGGTTAAATAATTCCATCTGCATTTAAAACTTCGAAATCTACAAAATAGGAAATTTATAATCGCTTACTTTAATTATTAATCGTTTACTTCAAAAATTGATCTCTTACTTAGTTCAGTAACAAGTCACGGTGGAAAAACGGATACGTTATTGCTCAGGAAATAGATTAAATTCTTTAGGCTGGTAAAGCAAAGTCAAAATAAATCTATCATGAATTAATTTAGAAAGTGAAAAACGATTCTTTTTTCTTAAGATATTTATTATTTGTGACAAAGACTTTTACTATGACACATCATTTGTTACGTCAATTAAATTAGTATTCATTTCGTACTCAATTCAATAGGAACAATATTTTCAGCATCTATGTATTATTATCTATACTATGTTTATCATTTACGAAAGGTTTAAGTTACGGATTTCTGGGCAAAACACGGAATATTTAAGTTTTCTGCGTTGAAATCAACACATAAAGTGTATTTTCAATGATGTTACCTTGTTTACTCAAGGCAAAAATATTATTATGAATAGCTATTCTCCCCCCCACACACACACACTTGGAACACAGGTTTAGATACAGTTACATAAACGCAAATCAACAAGCGATGCAAATATTTAATCCTTTTTTGTAATACAACAGTAATGTAATTTTGTATGTTCTCACATTGTTAAATAGGCATGGCAATTGCAGGTTTAGGCCAAAACTGGTCAGCTGCTCTCAAGTGCTCCTGAGAAAAAGACTTTGTATTTGGTCTCATGCCGGATGGAAGACTCAAAGTATTCCCAAACAGATGCTATATGAATTCTTATGCACTGGTGTACAACATCAGTAAGTATGATAATATGGCGAAAAGTATTTTTCACGTGCACTGTTTAGTTTATTTGAAAATTTCAGAGACACTGTAATAGAAATCTGTGTGCATTAATTTATTTCATTTATACCTGAATCAAATAATAATTATAATGAATGGTTATGAGATATTATTATATAAGAAATAAAATTATCGAACAAGACATTACGATTTTTTGTCGTATAAATGTTACGATCTAACATGAGACCGTTACATTACGGGGGCGAAATAACATATGCGGCAATTGTTCTCACATTTTCCATACGTTGTCGAAAAAATTAAAAAAAATTGTAGATGATGGAAAAAAATATTAACTAGAGTGTTTGAAATATTGGACACCCCGAAGCAGCCTTAATTAATGGATATGTTTAGGATTAGTTTCCTACACTGCTTGAGTTCGGTGATTTGCAGACACCAGGACAAACGCTGTTAGAGGTTAGTTAAGTACGATATGATCGATTAGGTAGGTAAGATAAATGAAGTGATGACAAGGCAAAATAGTTTTGTGATAGTAGATGATCAAACTCGCATACATGAGAAAGTTGGAGAAGTGAAAATTTCTGTTGATGCCACGAGTTTGCACTTAACTACCATCACGTATATTCCACCCTAATGAATATTTATGAGTAATTATTAATAAATAAGTGTTGACGTCAATATATATTACTAATTTCCACTAAGCCAACAAATTGAAAGAAAACCATTCACTTTCTTGCCGTTGCAAATAAATACCACATGATATATAAAAACTACCTGCGGCACTGCTATCATCGTCTCCTGTATTATTTCAGTAGTAAACCTTTGGGTTCCGGCTCTCACACGCAACCAATCTTTATAAATGAGGGCTCTAAAGAAAGAGAATTTCACGGAGACTTGACGAATTCCACTGTGACTGTAAAAATATGGATGATTTCTTTGAAAAAACGCATAGAAATATTCATGTAAAATGCAACCCGCATCACTTGTCAACCTACATCGGTAAATAACTCGTAAACAAAGCGTTTTAGAGCCTTAAAAAGTAAAATTTTGAGACCAAAGGCCTCTTCTTTGAGGCCAAAGGCCTCAAAGAAGCGTTTTTCACACCATAATCTACAAGATGAGACATTCTCTGATCCATTCAATTAAATTTTCGGTTCAACGCTTCAATACTATTAAGGCCACCTCAATATTTCAGCCCTTCCTGCTGGTAGCAATTGTTGTGGTGATACGCTTAGAAGGCTTAGATTCGACAATATTTACGCTTTCTGTTAAACACCGTAGTTTGTGCATTCTGACAAAGTTTATTTGCATAATCATTAATTCAAGATTTACTCTCCGCGTGTAGTGAAACTATTCAATTAACGTTTTTTCATGGTCTATAAGTGCTGTGTACTTAACTGTGGAGGGATTTTGGTGTTCAGTGAAAAGTGAAGACTGTGTTTGTGTTTTACCTGTACCAATATTTTTGTTATCATTCGATGAAATTTTCAAGTCAACGGGTTCAGCCACATAGCTTTCTCAAAAGTAAAAAGCTAATATTTTGTGACTATCACGAAAAAATAATACCTAACTGACAAAGAATATTGAATAATTTCTTCAAATGTTTTTAAGTAAGTGTTGGGAATTGTTCCAAGCAAATTCTCCATGATATTGAATAAATATTTATTGAAAATTTATTTTACACATTAATTGCATTGTTTTTTTTTGTTTTTAATTGTGTTAGTACATTGCAAGTTACCTTTATGGACACGTTTCGTTTACTACTTTCCTTCTTAGAATGAAAATAGAAGGATAGGGATGAGTGTGGGGTCTAACAAGCGAGAGTTCTCGCACGGGTACGCAGAGGTGGTGGGGAAAAACTTGTAGAAGTAAAAAACTTGTAAAACTTGTAAAAGAACAAACTTTTTAGAGTAGCTAAAAAAAAATAGCTTGAAATAAATGGAAAACAAAAATCAAAACGCGCTAGCCTACAATACTACGTGAATCAATTAAAAAACAACTAAATTTAAAATTATAGAAAGAATAGTGCAAGTCATCCGACAACTACCAACGATCGCAGTCCAAACGCATGATTTAAACGTTGGCGGTATCTGGATGTACCAACGCCCAGCAGCAAACTCATATTGTAAATAAAACACCGTTTGATAATGAAACTCAAGGTGTTGGTTCGTGAAGATATTAAAAATGCACACATCGTTTGAGCAACATTCCCATGTAGCGAAGTGAATTCTAAGCATACTAAATTGTTTCTAATGGTAACAAATGGTATTTAGTACTCAAAGGTGAAAACTTTAGTTTGATTATTTTTTTGGCTCGGAATTGCTTTTCTTGAGGTACGTAAGGACGCAGAAAATAATTCAATACCATTTAGTATACAAATAATTTTTCAATATTCTCACCCCAGCAAGCTGGCACCCTGACTTTCCAAAACCCATTCGGTTCTTCATAACAAATCAAGGAAAGTTAAATAATATTGCAATGAGTAGGTCTGTTCTTGCCCGATCCGGTATTTTCGCACTACTTTACTTGGTTTTCTCAAGAGTAAAAACCTTTTCTATTATTTGACTATGAAGGAAAGCGAAAAGCTTACTCTCAAGGAAGATTTAAAACATTTCTTCAAATGTTTTTTTTAAAGAAGTATGAATTGTTCCAAGAACATCTCTCTATAATGTTGAATAAACTTTAATTGAAAATTTGTTTCAAACATCAATAGCATTGTTATTTTGTTTGATATTCTGTAAGTACATTAGTAGTTCCTCTCCTTTATGAAAAGGATAGACAAATGGATAGGGAAAGGGTGGGATTTAACATGCGAGAGTTCTCGCACGGGTACGCTAGTTAATATATAATTGATTTGTTTTGAATTATATTCTTCGTATGTAATGACCTGTTACACTATATATACATACAAACACACATAAGTATTGAGGGGAAGCTCATAATAAGCCCGCTCAGCAAACCTACTATCTACGTGGCTTACTTTACCAGAAAAGCCCCGCAAGAGTTCCGAGTTTCATGAGTTGCATGAGTTCCGAGCTCCTTTTAAAGAAAGTAAATTTAATCGAATTTAAAGCTATGTAAGGAGGAGGAATGGAGGGGGGGGTGTCCGATCACTGACAAGCTACAAAATTTCACCGCTCGTTCGCCTCGCGTTCGCGGCGACGCCGTTCGATGCCGACATTTTCTTATCAGTAGCTGAGAGGGGTGAGGAAGGGGTGTGCCCCTCTTACCTGGGGACGGTGCCGCGCGCGGAGGGGGAGAGGCAGGGTGGCGAACGAACAAACGAAGAAGGTTTCGAAGGGCCGGGGTGTGAGGTTTAGATTAGATTTATTTATACTGCAAATGGGCATAACCCGGTGGCAGCTAATTACAAAAATATAAATATACACAGTCTCTCAGTAACATAGAACACTAATACCAATAATTAGCCAGGGAAAATATAGAGGTGAGGCCGCGTGTTCGGTGTTATACTGCGATTTTTTTAACTGCGACCCTCAAGGTCACTCAAATCCCATCTTCGCGATGGAATATGTCCGGGGATTTCGCGTCTTTCTCAGCCGTTCTGCTAGATTTCGCACGGTCGCGACCGTATGTACAGTGCTTGCGATCATGCGACTTCTACCGGCAAGACCGAGAAAAGACGCGAAATGCCGTGACATATATGTTAGAAAAATCGCAGTATAGGTGGCGTGGTCGACGGGAAAAATTGTGCTACGCCAAGGCGGTCACCGCTAACCGTTTGCTGCAAGGTTTGCCGTTTGGGCGGAGCTATTTTTCAACAAACGGAGGTCGGTCTTCGATCTTTGTGTATTCAACCTCTCGTCCTTTCTCCACGATCTGCCACGATTGCGCGACACTTCAAGTTTGCTTTGTCGCAAGAGGTGTGCAATGAAGTGTAATAGAACTAGTGACGTAAAAATGCCGGTGTTTTACGGTAGCATGAGAGAAATAATTTCGTAGTAACGGAAGAAATCACCTGTATTCCATATACAAGCTGAGAATTTTCAAGCAAATGGTTTTAGAATTCAGACTGGGGTAATGTTCACGCATTTCACCATCAGTGATTGTTTTATGGACCGTTAACATTCTTGCTGAATGACTGACATGTTCTGTCATTAGTATTTTCATAGAAGCTTTGTAGTATTTGCAGAAGATATTTGAAATTATGTATGTTTCTGAGGATAGAGCATAACTGATTTTGGAAAGAATCTTGTTACGTGAATAAAATGCACGAGCAGTTTCTGTTCCTTAAAGAGAACATTTTCGATGATAATGTTGCATCCAAGACAAGTTAGAAAGTAATTAGAGCTATGCATAAATAATTAGTGTAATAAAATTCTATTTGCTATAAACTGTGGTATTTGCTATGAACTGTTGAGGAACGTTATGGGTGAAAATGGTGAGTTGTACAATTACGATCCGTTACGTGCGCAAAGCCTGAGATAATCGCTTAGAAGTAAAATATTTGAACGAAATATGAAATATGCGCTGAGATGCCCTCGCGGCAAAAACAGATACAATCATAACTAGCGTACCCATGCCAGAAATCGCGCATGTGAGGGTTCTCACATGTACCCATGCAAGAACCCTCTTCTTTATTTTTTATTTCCGTATTAAGGCTGTAATTCTTCACTCATTCTTGGGCTGTCACTTCTTCTATATGTCACCTTGTAATTGATAACAATATTATACACCCTTCAATACAAACTATTTTTATTTAACTGTATTATCGAACAAGAAGGTACACCCGTGTAATCAATCGTTAGAATATCAAGTAATTAGTACTTTCACAAACAGTTACAGATTCTACAGGCTCAGAGCAGGTGGGTAGAATCGAGAAGAGTCGGAACCACCAAAAATGTAATAGAATGGTGAAGAAGATCTTATCCTATAGATTACGGTGTGAGAAACGTTTCTTTGAGGCATGTAGCCTCAAAGTTTTAGTTTTTAAGTCTATAGAACGCTTCGTTTAGAAGTTATTAAACGAGATATATTTTTAAAAAATCTGACTGCGTTGCGGGTTGCATTTTACATGAATTTCTTGATGCTGTAAAAACAGCATCCATATTTTTAAAGTCGAAGTGCAATTCGTCACGTCTCCGTGAAAGTCTCTTTCTTTAGAGACCTCATTTATAAAGATTGGTTGCGAGTGAGAGCCGCAAAGGGAAAGTATACTACTGAAATAATATAGGAGATTGGTGCATATGCCACATTGTTTTTGCCTGTACCCAGAAGGAATGGTCGAAATCACTTAGAAATAAGTGGAATAAGTAGCACCCATAAGAAGTGCTTAAATTTGCATTGAGATGGCGTGCACGTTGGCCTAACAGCGTCCTCCTTTGTGTGACAGGTCAGGTCAATGTTACGCCTCACTCAGTCGGTGTAGAGACGTCAAACAACGTGGAAACGTGCAAGCCAATGGCAGCATGCCTCGTCGTCGCCGAAGGGCGCAATATCAGCATCGGAGACTCTTCGAAAATTGGAGGAGCGGTTGAAGTCTGGGTACCCGGTAGAAGTACGCTTTTGATAATACAGAAGTCCAGAACACACCCCACAGTAAACAGTTTTGACAGCTATGTAATCATGGGATTTCCCGCCCACATGTGGTCAGCACGCTGGAAGTCAGAGTGACCACAATTTATATACAAAATAGCCCTTAGTGCATACCACAAAGGCTAAACTGATGACTGGCGCTCTGATTTGCAATTTTTATTTCTACTCTGTATAATTTTACGGGTTTTAAAGTTGTTCGCCGGATTTTATCCTATTCACCTCGTTTTACGGTACGTATAGTATAGGGGAAAGTAAAATTGTTAGGGAACCTCTGATGCCGAATAACTGAAACAGTTTAACGTGGAAAAAAACAAATCTAATTCGGAACATGGAAAAAATGAACGAAAAAAGTACGTTGTTGGCAATTATTTAAGCTGGACTAATTTATTTTAAAATGGCATCCACAGACATGTGCACAGTACTTTTAGAATTCAAATATCTTTCTTAATTTACAACCCGTGGCGCTGTTGCATTGCATATATAGTTTGGGAACAAACGTATGTGGTACTAAAGTACAGAATTTTGCACCAATTTTTACTAAGCTTTTAACATACGTACTTCTCATTTAATTTGCAGATATAAAATTGGTTACAGATGAAGAATACAAGTACTTAGTGAAGGATCGGCCACCTTATGCCAGCGGGTATCATTGGGAAGACTCAGACTTGGCGGATGAGGAGACCGATGACTGAGATCATCGAGAAACTTTTGTGGAACATCTTAGAACAATTTATAATATAGAGAAGATTATGCAATAAATTGCAAATTGTAATTTAATCAATTGCTCTCAACCCTTTGCTCTACCAGACCATCGCATGTTCCTCGATATATATTCCTTTCGCTTTTTTTACATGCTCTCTCGTATGTATACTTCTGGATGTCCCGCATGACTACATGCTTCTTCACATATTCATCACATGTGTCCCCTCTTGTGCATTGCCAGTTGCCCCCCCCTCATGCTTCTCCATATGCGCCCCCCCTCCCCAGGCCTCAACACACTCTCTAAATGTTCTTCAAATGCTCCCTCAAGTGTTCCATTCAAATGCTTACCTTTACTTTCTACATTACCTCAAACGTTCACATAATGTTGCCTCAATCATTGTCTCAATTTTCATGAAATGTTCCCCCAACCTTTTCTTACTGCTTACCACATGTTCCCGAACTTGTGAATATGGAAATTATATTGGAAATATACCTGCTTAGTTTAGTCAAGAATCTACATTTCAGCAGTATCTGTTCGGACCAGGAGTTCCTAGGGTTCTAGTCCCGTCTCTGGTGAGATTTTAGTTTGATTAATCGTGTCCAAATTCCTGGCGCGTCAGAAGCTACGATCGTTCTAACTATCTCCCATGACTTAGTAGTCGCGTGATTAGTTATTTAGTTGCGCGATTGTAATTGCAGGTTTTTATTTCGGGAGTTGACGTGGCTCTTCTCCCGCTGAATGGTGAGACCCGGCGCCATCCTATACCTCAGATTACGTAAGTTTCCCCATTCAGTTATTTCCTACAAGAGAGAAACACATTCCATGCTTCTGATTGATCTCTTGACTTGTGTAGCGTCTGTGTGTTTGTGGGTAAGTAAGTAAGTAGGTAAGTAAGTAAAGAAGGAAGGAAGGAGTATACGACAAGGTCTGATTCTGATCGGAAAGAACACAAAAAGTTACAGATCAGAGCAACCGCCGTAACAACTTTCCTCCAGACAGAGGCTATTTATTATCTAACAAGTGTCGAAAATCCTACCACTGTACAGTGTGAAATAGCAAATCTAGGCGGAACTAGAGCCCTCCCTCGTAAAATTTTAACATTAACTTTTCGTATTAGTAAATTTAATCGTCAATTTTTGCAAAATGAGATTTAAAGAGAGGGTTTAATTTTTCAACTGACTTTACTACTTTGGGAGTGTTGCCTTCTTCAGATTTCAAAGGAAGCGCTGCATTGTTACATACAATAATTTTTTGCAGTCCCTGCATCGGGCGTGGCGGTGGCGGCGGCGGCACGTGTTTTATGTTATAAGCGTAGAATAGAATAAGTAGATTAAGTGGAGGAGAAAACCATCACATGGGATACATTTTACCCAGAATTTACATTACTGCTCAGAATGATTCTGTTTTCGCATTCGCACAGCGCTCGTGGCGCTGTTGCAATGCATATATAGTTTGGGAGCAAACGCATGATTTAAGAGAGGGTTTAATTTTTCATCTGACTTTACTACCTTGGGAGTGTGGCCTTCTTGAGATTTCAAAGGAAGAGCTGCACGAGTTTCACGCAAGGCAGGCGCTGGAAGACCCACACGTGCTCAGTTTTCAATAAAAGGCTAATACGAAGCTCTTTGATATTAAAGATGTTTCTTCAATTAAATTCAATTACTTACCTCCAGCAGTAATATAATTTTAATCCTTTTTCTTGGTGTAAAATAAGTTGTGAAACAGGAGTGACGCGCGAACTAGAGTTTACATTTCCGACTTGGAAATAGATTTTGAACTATATGGATTTACTAGTATTTCAAAGACACTTATAGAATAATATAGCTGCGTATGTGTACTTCCCGAAGCCCTGGGTTTTAGCATCCAACTACGTCCAGAGAAGAAGGTTGTGTTACATTTTATACTATGACGCGCTACCAGTAGTAACCCACGGTAATCTATTTGATGTTTTGGCGCTGCAATCTTGGTTAATAGTTGTTGTTAGTTGATAGGCCATCTGCATGGGGGTGGCGTTGATTAAACTCCCGTACACAGAGGCAATTTTCGCTCCACGACGCCATAATATTGTTTCGCTATTCAATGCTGACACTGATTGTTGCCATTTTTAAGTTTAATAAGTGAATCGCGCGGTAGATTTTAATTTATATTCAACAGTTTTCCATTTTTATTAAAATAAATTTTTCAAAAACCTACGTACAGTCACAGAAACCAAATATTTTATGTTTAGCCTTTCAATGTTTACATAGATTCGCCTACGAAACGGTTAATAGAGCAATTGCAGAAAAAGAAGTAAACACAAATCAGACTGTTTATGGAGTTTTAATATCTTCAAAAATTACGGGACCATTATATGGAAGTATTATGCAAATCCGGGGAAGAATCGAAGTAGTAGTATAAAATTTGCGACAGAGTTTTCGGAATAAATTGAGAATGACCTTACTAGAAAATAGAGCTGAAGAAAAGCTTGCCGGTGATAATTCATGAGTATTTTTGCGAATATTAGCAAGAAAACAATTCTACTATTGTAACTATTCGCATCATTGTTACATACAATAATTTTTGGGGAGAGAAAAATTTCGAAATAGCAATATCAGCACTTCATATCCCGTAATTAAGTACCATACAAGGCCATTGGCTGTTAAGAATTTTAGAAGGGGAGTATAACATCAGCTTCTACGATTCCTTGGTAAGATCATTGTCAGATATTGTAAGAACTTCTTTAAAAAAATCTAGAACTGAAGAAATGATGTGTGAATGAAATTTTCGAACACGAAAACACTTTTAAAACAATTTACAGCGTCTGCGTCGTCGCATTCAACTTATTTCATACATATGTCGTATTCTGAAGATAACTGCAATCTTTGTAAAACTGAAACGTCGTTCTCAATGGTTTAATCCTTTTTGCAAATTAATATGACTGTATTTAAATTGTTTGACAAGTTTGAGATAAAATATATAGAGGTTATTATATGTTTTATAACATTTGTGACAATCCCTAAACTTATTTATATATTATATCACTTGACAGTTAGCGTCATCCTAATTTATTTATCGTTATTCGTTTATTTTTAATTCCCTCAACTTTCTCACAATTTTCTTTCCTATTTAGCATATTTTTGTACACACAATGTTTCTTAACAGCTTTTCAATTGTTCTACTAGTTACTTTCCCGTATACATACGTATATACGGAGTACCATATGTAGTATAGGGAAATTTATGTAATGCTGTGGGAAAAAACAGCAGATTTCGGCAGAAAAAAATTTGCCGGGCCTTGATAACGAACTAGTGGCGCTTCACAAAGATACAGACTTTCCCGTGTTAGGTTTCTAGTTACTTTGATCTCGGCAAGTTATTTGGAGATGACACATTCTTGCCAGCTGCCATCTATCGTCGCCCAAAGTTCGTTTTTTAAACATTATCTTAATTTTTCGGTTTCTTAATAGAAAAACGGAAATATTCTTTTAAGAATATTAAAGAACAGTAAAATCACGTCCTAAATGCCAATTTTCTTTGAAAAACTTGGAGCTGTTTTTAAACAAATGCAGTTTAAGCGCTATTCAAAATGCAAAATTTGAAACTCATTTTCACAGAAATTTCTTTTCGAAAAACTTCATTTGAATCATTTGAAGCACTTACACTCGAAAATACCACAGTGTTTACAAATTGCTGATAATGCGCATATTAAAGGTGTGAGAGATCTTTCAAAATATTACATTTGTGTAATTTTTGAAAAAAACAAAAAATACTCCAAAAAGAATTTTACGTTATATTAAAGAGTGCAATTAGCACTATGCATTCGATAAGTATGAAAAAAATTGGAGCCATTTCTGAGAAATAGATGTTTAAGCGTTTCTGAAAATGCGGAATTTTGAGAAACTCTTGGAAAAAAATTATCGTGTTCATATTCCAAAATCAGGGCTGTACGAAGCGAAACAATTAACATTGATTCTAATGGGCGAATAAACACGAAAATCAAAAAACCCTAGGAAAAATCTGAAACCCCTCCCAAAAGTTAAGAATAATTTTAGGTTCTTGGAAAAAAATTATCGAAACATTTATCATTGGTTTCATATGGGCGAATAAACACAGCTAGTGGTGCTACAGAATGGCACAGACTTTCCCGTATTAGTTTTCTATTTCCTTGGGTCTTCTCTAATTACCACAAACTCTTTCTTGCCAGCTGTCATCTATCACCATCAAAAGTACATTTTTTGGTCATTTTCTTAATTTTTCGGTTTCCTATTGGTAGAACGGAGACATTAATTTTAGAATATTAAAGAACAATAAAACCTAGTCATAAATGGTAATTTTCTTTTAAAAATTATGTGCCGTTTAAGAGAAAATGGCGTTTTCAGCGCTACTAAAAATGCGAAATTTGAAGCTCATTTTCACAGAAAAGTTTTGAGTTTTCAAAATACTTTATTTGAAGTTATTTAAAGCACTTATACTCACAAATATAGTAATCTTTACAAATTGTTGGTAATGTGCATATTAAAGATGTGAGAGAGCTTTCAAAACAATTACAATTATGTAATTTTTGAAAAAACAAAAAAAAACCTCAAAATAAACTTTACGCTATACTAAAGAGAGTAATTAGCACTATCCGTTACAAAAGTTTGAAGAAAAAATTTGCAGCCATATATGAGAAAATGGCGTTTGAGGGTTTCTGAAAATGCGAAATTTTGAGCTACTTTTCACAGAAAACGGTTGTGTTTCCGAGAAACTTTACTTGACATTATTTAAAGGATATGTACTCCTAAGAATAATAATGTAAAAAAATCGCCGCTAATGTAAATATTATCGACGTGAGAAACATGTAAAAAAATTTACATTTTTGTAATTTTTGAAAAAACCAACCGATAGATCAATATGGCTTTTATGTCATCTGATAGAGTAAATTTACCACTATCCCTACCCAAAGTTTAAAGAAAACATTTGGAGCCGTTTTTGAGAAAATATTGTTTTTGTAATTTTTTAATGTTGCACATATTGCACGCAATATTGCACAAAAACTACTAAAATTCTGAGAAACATTTACATGACCCTTATGAAAGAACTCAATATGCAGAACAAATTTTATTTGAAGAAAAAATCTCTATCGTCAATTTTGTAGCTGGAGAAAGACACCGAAAAAAATTCAAACTTTCACAATTTTCGAAAAATTCAGAGTTATCCGTGAAAATCGGACATACGCCATGTTAATAAGTGTATTTTACTCTATTCATACAAGAAATTTAAAGAAAAAATGTGGAGCCGTTTTTGTGAAAATTTTGAAAATCCCCGGGGGGCTTCACATAAAGTACCCCCAAATTTTGAAAAATCTCAAAGCTTCGACTAGAATCAGATCGACCAGGGAATATACATTTAGGAAGAAATCGTACGTATGGTTTAGGCGCTAGCAGTGTTCACAGACGGACGGACAGATGGACGGACAGACGGACGGACAGACGGACGGACAGACGGACGGACAGACGGACGTTTTCCTTTCAATCGGTTTTTCGGTATCAATGACCTAGAAAACAGGGTTTCTGGCTCCACCACGTGTTAGGGGATTTTTTTTCTTAATTTAGCAACTGGTTTTATCCACTTTTTCGTTTTCACGGCCCTGCAATTAATTTTTTCCGCCGAAAATTGGCAATTTTTTCGCGCAGCATTACATAACTTTCCCTATACTACGTATATTACTCCGTGTATAGTACGTATACGGGAAAGTAAAAATCAAAAAAACCTTGGGAAAATTCTGAAACCCCTCCCAAAAGTTAAGAATAATTTTAGGCTCTTAGAAAAAAATTATAGCCGCGTTTATATTCCAAAAATCAGGGCTGTACAAAGCGAAACATTTAACATTGGTTCTTAAGGGCGAATAAACACCAAACTCAAAAAACCTTAGGAAAAATCTGAAACCGCTCCCAAAAGTTAAAAATAATTTTAGGCTCTTGGAAAAAAATTATCCCCGTGTTCCTATTCCAATAATCAGAGCTGTACAAAGCGAAACAATTAACATTGGTTCTTAAGGGCGAATAAACACCAAAATCAAAAAACCTTAGGAAAAATCTAAAACCGATCCCAAAAGTTAAGAATAATTTTAGGCTCTTGGAAAAAAAATTATCCCCGTGCTCCTATTCCAATAATCAGGGCTGTACAAAGCGAAACAATTAACATTGGTTCTTACGGGCGAATAAAGAAAAAACCTTAGGAAAAATCTGAAACCTCTCCGAAAAGTTAAGAATAATTTATGCTCTTAGAAAAAAATTATCTCCGCAGTTATATTCCAAAAATCAGGGCTGTACAAAGCGAAACAATCTGCTATATTTTGCACGAAATTTCAAGAAAACCACTCATATTTTCGAAGAATTGAACAGAACTATCACAAATGTCTTTAAAAATAAATTTCATTAACAGAAGAAATCTATCTTCAATTGTGTAATTGTAGCTAATGATGTAACAATGACAATAAAATATCGATGTTCCTTATCATAGATGTTCCAAAGTAAAACATTGATGTTAAAAATAGACCGATCAAAAGCCATCGATGATTTTGAACATTTATGTTTGATAGTATGTTTAGTAATCTTTCAGATTAGATTCGTGCATTTAATTTGCCAGTGGTAGTCCATATTATTATATAATTAAAATGTAACTGAAAAAAAGTTAAAATCGCCTCTTTATGTGCGATATGCAAGGAAAAACAAAGAAAATATCAGGGCACCATAATCATTTCCGGCGAAGTATAACAGTCTCTTGAAAGAGTGTAGTACATATCGTGTTTGTGATTTTCGGACCGAAAATAGACAGGTGTTTTTTCAGTTTTTATTTCATACTTTCATTTTTTACAAAATTGTGATTGTGTGAATTTCTCAACTACCTACAAAACATCGTAAGCGTAAAAAATCGTGCATAAAACATCAATGATCAAGAAACATCGACTTCAATACATCGATGTTTAAAACATCGACTATGGAAACATGAATGTATTAAAAACATCGACATCGATGTCGCAACCCTAGTTGCAGCGAGGTGAGGGTAAGGCTTTACACTTTTTCTAATGTTTATTGATTTTGGTGTTTCTCCATAAGAAACATTGTTAATTGTTTGTTTAACAGCTCAGAATTTTGGAAATGAAATCCGAAATACTTTTTTCTTAGTGCCCAAAATATTATTAAAGTTCAATATTATAAAAATTAAAGAGTTTCTGATTTTTCCACGGTTTTTTGAATTTGATAATTATTAGCCCGTAAGAAACAATGATTATTGTTTCTCTTTGCACAACCCTGATTTTTGGAATATAAACGAGGGAAATTTTTTATCTAAGAGCCTAAAATTATTCTTAACTTTTGGAGGGATTTCAGATTTTTCCTAAGGTTTTTTGATTTTGGTGTTTATTGGCCCAAATGTAACCAATGATAATTGTTTCACCTTGTACAGCCCTGATTTTCGGAATATGAGCACGGGGACAATTTTTTTCCAAGAGCCTAAAATTATTCTTAACTTTTGGGACGGGTTTCAGATTTTTTCTAAGGTTTTTTGGTTTTGGTGTTTTTTCGCCCATGAGAATCAATGTTAATTGTTTCGCTTTGTACAGCCCTGATTTTTGGAATATGAACACGGGGATTATTTTTTTCTAAGAGCCTAAAATTATTCTTAAATTTTGGGAAGTGTTTCAGATTTTTGAATTGATTTTGAGATTTATTCTGGGTTGGCGCTGCTAGCTTTAGTCTAAAGCTAGCAGCGCCTACGATCTTGAGAAATCCAGAGGAGCCTAAAATTCGGGAATATAGCATTAAAATTTTGGATATGGTTTGGTTGAGATTGGTTTCTGGGCGCTGCTAACTTTAGATGGCTTCCGTTTTTCTTCTTTGTGTTACCGTACTGCTGTCAACGCCTGTATGACATGACAAACTTTAATTTTCTTTACGTTTCCGTTTGCGTTCTCGTCCCGTTCACGGTGTATTATGAATAACTCGATTGACTATGGACTACTCATGTGTGTAATAAATATTTTATCATAAAAGACTCGAAAAATTAGAAGTAATGCCAGTTGGAATTTTTAAATTTTGCCAATAATGAAGTATATTAATTAAATGAATAAATGTATCTAGAATAGCCCATGAAATAAAACAAAACCTAAATGTCACAGCGAACATAAGAAGGCTTATAAGCACATTGAAACTGAACCTGCGTTAGACGTTTTTGTTACAATAATCTTACATTGTGAGCACTTCAATGTTCACTTCTTTGTGATGTTACAGAGTGGACTCATATATAGGCATGTTTACGGCGACAAAATGGGCAATTTCGTACTATTTATGATCAATATGAAACACAAGAATGCAGAATAATCATATTTACAAAATGACATGGCAGTTTGAAGCGACATACACCTTTGAACAATGCAAAAATGTCTTCTGTAACACATTGATCTTGCACTAGTCAGAGAGTTATAGTATTTTATTTCATATAGTATAATACAGAATATTTACATGTTGTAAATGCAGCTTCGTCTGGAGAACATTTAAGCTGATCTTCAGCATAATCCAGAAGATCCGTCTGAGGATATGCTTTCGGAATTTTGTGAGAGGTCTTCACAACATAATTCCGAAGCAACCAACTCGATGGCTGAAAAAGTGAATCGTTTATTATTCTTGAGACAGTATTTCCAAATGTTATTAAAAAATGAGAGGTAAATTTGTACAAAATAAATTACAAATCAGTTCTGAAACACATTTTCAATTTGTCGTATATTCGAGAGATGTTTTCATGTTTTCAATACTCTTTAAAATAACTGATGGTTTTCCATAGTATTATTTATTTATTAAGTAAATTAATTGCCTATTTGCACGCTAAAATTGTCATCTGCAAAGCGTAACATACACTGAAAAAAAGGAATGCTTGCCGCACGTTAAAATTCGGTTCTCCCAACCAAATTTAATAGTAAAATATGGCCCAGCTATTTGTGTGGTTGACGCAACGTCGGCGCCATGTGTGAACCTCCGTGGTGCTCTCAACCACCGCTGGGTCTTGTGATTCCCTTGCCGACGTAGGGTCTTGAACCACAAAATGTTTGCAGTGCGTGATTGACTGTCTCGGAACTTCGGTGGGTGGTTGAACAAACCAAAATTTAGTGCTAGTTCCTGGATAAATGTTTACACCAAAAATGGAAAATTTTGCATCAACCCTTGTTTGCATGTATGCTTACCTTCTTTTATACTCGTACCTGTAGCATTAAATTGTTGGTTATGTAGTTAAGAAATTATAAAATTTTTCAGAATTGCATAAATTTGTGCGTATATCTTCTTTATTTAACAGTACCAGTGACAAAATTACTATCTTTTTAAAACCACTGTTTTAATGGTGAAATTACCATCGTTTTACAGTGGAATTCAATTTGAATAGCAAAACCCAGTTGTGTTTTTCAAAATATAGTCCCTGTACTTTGCGTGGGAGTCATTCCATATTAAATCAACACAGTTTTAATTAAAATTTTACTTCACCATTTTAAATTCAGATGAAATTTGACACATAGGTAGTATAAATGGAGAATAAGAAAACTACAAATTTTTAGTAAAATATTTCCACCCGTTTCTGAAATACAGCCATCTAAAATTTTGCAAAATTGGGTTCCCGAAAATATTTAAATTGATGGAGAACCTCACCAAATTAAGATAGAGAGCTGGAACAGGTGTCATTTTGCATCTTTCTTTATGGACTTTTATAATATATACAACTCAATAGGGGTTGCATTCAAACATTTTCAAATTTGAATTTAAAATTTTGATTATGAGTTTTTTCAAAATGCTCATCTTCAAAAAATTGAAAAAATTCTAAAATAATCCTTGTATATATCCAAACAGATGGTGCAAGTTTAAAAATGGGACTGCAATGGGTTCATATGGTAATCTTTATTTAAAATGCACAATATTTACTTACTCTAGATTTTCCTGATTTAAAATGCATTTTATTTCAAATTATAAGCCCTAATATGTACAAATTATTAATTTAGTGCTTTTTGTTGGCGAGTGTGTTGTTTTATTGTTGTTTTTGTTGTTGTTATTATTATTATTATTATTATTATTATTATTAGACCGCGGAATGTCATGCAATTGCACATTTTTACTGACTGTGCATATCGAAAGGAAATGTATATAATTTTACGTATCACCAAAAATAAAACAAATCAAGGTCACCTTTCAGTTGATGAACCAGATACGTGGGAACCTAAACATTTAAGCGAAAAGAATCGTTGAGGAATGAACACCAAATTTGAGCAGCGTCAGCTGGTTATTTACCATAAAGCAAAGGATTAATGATGCCCAAACTTTTGCAAAATGGCATTAATGAAAAAAGCACAGTGAGTGACATAATCTTATGGTACATCAATGAAAAGGCGAATGAACTGCAACCCGGAGGAGAACGTCCGAAGACTTCCTGATCGAGAAGAGAATCTTGTTGTGAAAATAATAAAGAAGGACCCTCGTCTTAATGCACCAAAAGTTACTCCACAGTTATAAATTGTCATTGGCAAAAAAGTAAATCCCGGAGCCGTACGAAGGGTACTAAGGAGGTTCAATTTCCATGCCCGCGTTGTCAGAAGAAAGACACTTCTAAGTTAAAAGAGAAATACTCGAAAAGATCTGGCTTCGATCCACTTCTCCAAAAAACGTGGAATATATGCACTAATAATACCGCATACATTAGAATACGCATTTAAACTAAAAAATTGCACACATGCAAAATAAAAATAACTTAGATTCGTTTTATTTTTAGTGATAGGTAAAGTTATATACATTTCCTTTCGATATGCAGTGTCAGTAAAAATTTGCAATTGCATGAAATTCCGCGGTCTAACAATAATAATAATAATAATAATAATAATAATAATAATAATAATAAGAAGAAGAAGAAGAAGAAGAAGAAGAAGAACACTAGGCAAGACACGTCGAATAACACAGACACTGAACTTCTGATGCTATTAAACATGAAATGTGAGACACAAAAAATGTTAAAGAACTCGTGGAGAGACAAACCACTCCACGAAAAATATCTAAAAAGAATGGAAAAGGTATAGATCAATAAAGATCAATCAGTTATGTGGCTTCGAAGGGGAAGAATGAAGCCAGAATCAGAAGCAGTTCTAGTAGATGCTCAAGATCAGGCGTTCAGAACACATTATGATAAAGCAGTTCTCAAAATTTCCCAAGATGATAAATGCCGCATTTGCCAGGAGCAAGTAGAAACCATTGATCATATTGTCTCAGCTTGTCCAATCCTAGCAAAAACCGAATACTTGAAAAGACACGACAGGGTGTGTAGTTACCTCCACTGGCAGATCTGTACCGCCCTCAAAGCTCCAAACACATGCCCCAAGTGGTACGAACACTCACCAAACCAGTGACGTCTGTTGGATTGTGTACGATATTGTACGACCAACAAATTCAAACTGATCGCACGATTGCGGCAAACAAACCGATATAGTTATCCGGGATTTGGAGAAAAAATCGTGTTTACTTGTCGGTGGTGCTGTACCTTGCGATCGAAACGTCGTTACCAAGGAGGCAGAGAAACGTCTTAAATAAAAGAGTTTGGAAATCGAGATCAGCCGAATGTGGGGCATAAAAGCACAGGTCGTACCGATAGTTATCGGAGCTCTGGGATTTGTTCCTCAAAATTTGAGAAAGAACTTATCTGAACTCCCAGGTAATTCAAAAGACTGTGAAGTGCAAGAATTCGCTTTATGTGGAACAGAACCTTAGGTAGGTGGTTGCAACCTGGAGTAGATTTTATATTCAGCCGACTCGTAACATCTTTAGTCGTGATGTAGTGGAATAACAATAATAATAATAATAATAATAATAATAATAATAATAATAATAATAATAAATATAAAACAACACACTCGCCAACAAAAACACTAAATTAATAATTTGGATGTATTAGGGCTTATAATTTGAAATAAAATGCATTTTAAATCAGGAAAATTTAGAGTAAGTAAATATTGTGCATTTTAAATAAAGATTACCATATGAACCCATTGCAGTCCCATTTTTAAACTTGCACCATCTGTTTGGATATATACAAGGATTATTTAGAAATTTTTTCAATTTTTTTGAAGATGAGCATTTTGAAAAAACTCAAAATCAAAATTTTAAATTCAAATTTGAAAACCGTTTTGAATGCAACCCCTATTGAGTTGTATATATTATAAAGTCCATAAAGAAAGATGCAAAATGACACCTGTTCCAGCTCTCTATCTTAATTTGGTGAGGTTCTCCCTCAATTTAAATATTTTCGGGAACCCAATTTTGCAAAATTTTAGATGGCTGTATTTCAGAAACGGGTGAAAATATTTTACTAAAAATTTATAGTTTTCTTATTCTCCATTCATACTACCTATGTGTCAAATTTCATCTGAATCTGAGATGGTGATGTAAAATGACTGTGTTGATTTAATATGGAATGACCCGTGGGTAAAAAATCTCGTATTGCCGTCTGTCCGTCCGTCCGTCCGTCCGTCCGTCTGTCTATCCGACTGTTTGTTTTCCTGGTGAACCCCAATCGATTATTGGGGTGATAGTTAAAAATTGCGTAGGATCAAAAGAAATTCTTCGTCCAACAGTGATGGCGTGAGGTAGTAAGTTTTGCTGTGCTACCCTGTCAGATCTTTTGCGATAAAACAGTTTCTTTGCAGTTCGTCAGTCCATTTAACGGAGTGGTATGGAGTCACGCGTCGCGTCGCGACAATACTAATTTATGTGAATTATTTATTGATTTATTACTAGTGAAATGAACCATACTAGTGCTACTGATAAAAATAGTTTATCGAAATAACCCCGGTGAAGTGCGACTCAATGCAAATCAGTGTAGTGAATGGCATGCAGCTATGACCCTCCAATAAGTGACGTCGTTAGTGATTCTTTGCTTGTTCTTAATAACAGTGAGAATCTGGCAGCAACAATGGAAAGTTACATCCGAGATAATCCAAATCAATTCACCGAAGACAAACTGGAGGTGACGTTGGAGAACACATATTCAATACAACACCCCCGGCACTGATGGCAAGGAACCGATTCAACTCAGTCAACCCT
Source organism: Acheta domesticus (assembly GCA_031308135.1). Lineage (NCBI taxonomy): Eukaryota > Metazoa > Arthropoda > Insecta > Orthoptera > Gryllidae > Acheta > Acheta domesticus. Next base: position 71,200,877 of record JAHLJT010003656.1, on the reverse strand, counting down.
CAACCGTTCAGCTTACACAAAAATACTCCACAGACCCCAGATGATCAGTGACAGAAAACGGTGTAGGGCGACATCCTAAAAATGTAGTGGAAATCACGATAGTTACAGTGATCGAAAAACAAAATCAACTATCTATTAATTAATGTGCAAGTCAAAAATAGGTTTGGACCTCTAAGTGAACTTGATAAGCAAACTGAAAATAGATTAGCTCATATTAAAGACCTTCCTAGTCACCAAAGAGAAAAATCCAGTAAAATACCACTAACCATAGTAGCAGACCTCATGAATTAGAATGCATTCATCAAAGAACTTATATCCAAAGTACCCTCAAACTTCATTGCAGATCAAAAACTAGTGGTGCTACAACAGCACTTACTTTCCCGTATTAGAGGAAACAGCTAAGTAGTACTGTAATATTGCACTTTATGCGCTACTAACATCTTCGCTTGGAACTCACTATTTCCATTGCAGTGTGTCAGAACTATGTGAATTCTACAACTTCACAAAAATAGAATGCAAAAGTTTTGTAACCCTGTATTGGAAAAAGAAGCCTGATACCCTGGAAATATAGAAATGCCTTCCATTGGGCCATGATTAGGGAAGAGTATTTTAAAACCATGCAACAAATTCTCTACTCACTACAAATGGTACAGCATTTGGTGCAAAACTAAATATTTGCCTGCAAATATCAACATAAATTAGACAATTATAACTCCTTTTCATACAGCTCCATTAGGTCACAACAATGACACTAATTCACAGATATTCGCGAGCGCAAAATGAATTCCATTGTTGCAGACCCTGCATTGTCGCTATTCTGAGAGCTATTAATTCTTTTTACTTATTTCAAATATTTCAAAAATAAACAATTTCTAAAATAATAATGTGTAAGTCTATAACAAAGTTCGAATGTAAGAAACGAAGAAAGAAATAATATACAAAATTGCACATTCTAATTTACGACGCATCCAGCTGTCCGAAGCGCAGTAAATTTACAGCGGCCTATTACGTTTGTCACAAAATTAAAGAAAAACTACTCGTATTTTGAAAAAATTAAGCATGACCGTATTTATTTTATTTATTTATTTGTCAAAAAACAGAAACAGAATGGCACAGACTTTCCCGTATTAGTTTTCTATTTTCCTGGGTCTTCGCTAGCTATTCGGAATTGCCACATACTCTTTCTTGCCAGCTACCATCTATCATCGCCAAAAGTACATTTTTTTGTCATGTTCTTAATTTTTCGGTTTCCTATTGGTAGAACAGAAACATTAATTTTAGAATATTAAAGAACACAAAAACCTAGCCGTAAATGGCAATTTTCTTTTAAAAATTATGTGCTGTTTAAGAGAAAATGGCGTTTTAGCACTACTAAAAATGCGAAATTTGAAGCTCATTTTCACAGAAAATGTTTGAGTTTTCAAAATACTTTAATTGAAGTTCTTTGAAGCACTTACACTCATAAATATAATCATCTTTACAAATTGCGGATAATGTGCATATTAAAGATGTGAGAGATCTTTCAAAAATTTACATTTATATAATTTTTTAAAAAAACAAAAAAAACTCAAAATAAACCTCACGCTATACTAATGAGTGTAATTAGCACTATCCGTTACAAAAGTTTCAAGAAACAAATTGCAGCCATATACGAGAAAATGACGTTTGAGCATTTCTGAAAATGCCGAAATTTGAGCTACTTTTCACAGAAAACGGTAGTGTTTTCGAGAAACTTTACTTGACATTATTTAAAGCATATATACTCGTAATATAATATTGTAAAAAAAATCGCCGATAATGTAAATATTATCGACGTGAGAGACAAGTAAAAACATTTACATTTTTGTAATTTTTTAAAAAACCACCGATAGACCAAAATGGCTTTTATGTCATTGATAGAGTACATTTACCACTATCCCTACCAAAAGTTTAAAGAAAAAATTTGGAGCCGTTTTTGAGAAAATTTTGTTTTTGTAATTTTTTTAAATTGCACATATTGCACGCAATATTGCACGAAAACTACCAAAATTGTGAAAAACATTTACATGACCTTTATTAAAGAACTCAATATGCAGAACAAATTTTATTTGAAGAAAAAATCTCTATCTTCAATTTTGTAGTTGGAGAAAGACGCCGAAAAAAATTCAAACTTTCACAATTTTCGAAAATTCAGAGCTGTACGTGAAAATCGGACCTATGCCATGTTCAAAAGTGTATTTTCCTCTATTCATACAAGAAATTTAAAGAAAAAATTTGGAGCCGTTTTTGAGAAAATGTTGAAAATCCCGGGGGGCTTCATATACAGTACCCCCAAATTTTAAAGAATCTTTTTCAAAATCACAAAGCTTCGACTAGAATCAGATCTACTGGGGAATATCAATTTTGAAGAAAATCGACCGAACGGACGGAATGCCGTCAATCGATTTTTAAGTATAAAGAAGCAACAAATCATGGATTTTGACCACACCAGTGTTAGGGGATTTTTTTCTTAATTTAGCAACTGGTTTTATCCACTTATTCGTTTTCACGGCCCGGCAATTAATTTTTTTTCCGCCGAAAATTGGCCATTTTTTCGCGCAGCATTACATAACTTTCCCTATACTACGTATATCACTCCGTGTATACGTACGTATACGGGAAAGTAAAATTAATAAAATAAATATAAGTGCAAACTCACCTACGGACCTTCGAAACTTAATCAGGTATCTAATTCACACTCACCGAAATTTTCACTCCTCTCTAATTTACACTCACCCGTAGAATAAAAATATATCTGTAGTATTCAAGGACGTCACCCAATCCATTACTGACTAAGAAATATATCAAGATCTAAAATAAATATTTCCTTCACTGATAAAAATCTGCAGACTTTACAAAGAAAACAAATCTATCCCAGTAGTTGCAACTGTTTTTTCAAGACAAGAACCAATAGACAATATTCTAGCCATTAATCAAATTCGTAACCATAGAGTAAATGCAGAAACAAGGAAAAATCATACAATACCAGCGGTATCTGGATTAATATGGCCATACAAAGAATAATTGCAACCGCTTAATTAGCTGTGCTTTTTGCTCGGGTAATTACTTCTCTGTAACTTGTCCTAACTGCCGTAACCGATCAAAATATCGTAACTGCCACCTGGTCAACAATCGAGACTCCAGCTGCCCTTACCTAAAATAATAAATTGAAAAAAGAAAAACTGTCAACCAAAATAACCCCCAAATAAGAAACCAAAAATGTTCCTACCAATCCACCCCACTACAAAGAAACTCACATACCCCTTTTCTTCCGCAAACGTCAATTCTCAACAATTTCACTCATACTAGTGGCATCATATCCCAGATCCACACAAATCCCATCAACAGTTCAAATCAAACCAACCTTTCCCAAGAAACACACCACAACTATCCCATTATAAACATAATATTTAATGCAATTACATCCTATACAATCAATGTCATAAGCACACTTATACCCGCTATAATCAACTCAATTAAAAATTCATTCTCCGCCTACATTAAGGGCAATAATGGCAATACAAAACCCTAAAGATTTTACGCTCGTCAATTGGAATGCTAACTACGTAACAAATAAAAAACAGAACTAATACAGTTCTTAAATTTAAGATATATACAAGCATAGATAGATAAAGTATTGATATAATTTGCATCACAACAAAAATCTACTTAAAGGAAAAAAATAACATTTATATCCCCAACTGCTCAATTTACAGAGCCGACAGAAACCTAAACAAAGGAGGAGTGCTAATAGCCATTAATAAAAATATTCACCATTACCCAATAATTCTCCCTTGAACTGATAATATTGAAACTGTTGTCATTAACGTATAAATTAAAAATAATACATGGACTATAATTTCAGCATATTATCCACAAAATCATAAACTAGACCTAGATAACGTTTAACTATTTGAACTAAATAACACTATACTTCTAGGGGACCTAAATGCCAAAAATACCAACTGGGGCTGTTCTAACACAAACGTTAATGGGAAAATATTAGCTCAAATACTAAATCGAACTACTCTGAAAATAATTGTACCTCCAGGTCTCGCGTATTACTCACATGATCGCTTAAAAAATCTCGAAATCCTCGATATCGGAATCACTAACACTAAAATAAAACTACACTCTACCACATTATTTGAACTAGATTCTGATTACATTCCGGTCTTAATAACCACACAACAAATACCCCCACCAAACGCCCGAGTACCAAATCCAAATACGTTGAAGGTTGTCTGGAAAAAATTCCAAACGATAACCAGTTCAAAATACCTACATTCAAAATTCTTTCCAACCCACTAGAAATAGAGCAATCAATTAACCAACAAACCACCATTATACACACCACAATTAACCGTCAACAGGTGACATGCGTTCGAACTTCTTTTAACGGTGACATGCGGTTACTGCGACCGGGAAAGTTTTAGACTGATTACACTGCTCAACAAAAAAAACAACTTTTTTTCACTTGCTCAGGATTTTGCAATGAATTTACAGTAAATCGGGTATGCTGAATCCAGATATGTCATTAGTGTTGTTGAATTGGCTCTAATTTTTATGCTATGAATATTGTAATGAATGCAACTAGCACAGAACTTACAGCATCTAATGCAAATATCTATCTTTATGCAGAGACTGTTTTTTTCATTTTAAACATTGAATATCACATTATTTTCAGGATAATTTAATTGAGCTTCGTTTTATTAATACATTTTCTTTTGTTACAAAACAATGAGTTCTTCAGGAAGACCTTGTTTGAACGACTTTAATGTATTTGACTACATTTGTGGGGAATTTACGCTAGAAAAACAGAAAGTAAATATTACAAACTTCGGAGAAAAATATATGAAACATATTTTGGTATAAAATTGGGTGATCAAGATAAGTCGTGGGCTCCTGATGTGTTATGCAAAACTTGTTTGGTGTACTGATGGTATGGCGAGAGACCTAAAATCATCATGATGATTGTTATTTTTGTCCTGTAAACGTAAAAGCCTTCAATCGTTACAAGAAAAAGAACAGGGAGTACCCTGATTTGGAATCAGCAAAGCGACCTGTGCCATGGACCTGATTTTGACCACACTCACTGGAAGTCCAGTGACTGATAGTGAGAATATACAGATTCCGGGGCGCAATTCAAGAGTTAGCAGTGGCAGTGAATACAATGGAAGTATTGTTACAAAAGAGCACTTCTCCCAAGATAAGCTCAGTGATTGTGGCGTGACCTCTGTTTGCCAAACAAAGCAGCTGAACTTTTAGCATCCTGACTGAAAGAAAAGAAATGTCTGACATTAGAAGCGAAAATAACACGTTACTGGTTATTGGTACAGGCATAGTCATAGTTGTCAAGAACTTATTGGATAATCATAAAGCAGAAAATTATCTAAAACTGGTGCCGGACTCGCTATTAAATTTTCAAAATTTGGGTGCAACTATGAGCATTAAGGTAAACTATATCCATAAACTTTCCAGAAATCTTGGCAATATATGAGAGGACCACAGCGAGCGGTTCCATCAAGAAATAATAGTAATGGAAATTAGATAACAGAGCGGATGGGATAGACACAATGGCAGACTACTACTGGAGCCATCAACGTGATTGCCCTGATTTGCCGTATAAATGGATATCATACAATGTTTTGTGATTCTTTGCAGGCTGTAAATATAAATATATTGACTTTATTAATATTAAATATTTCAAGAGCTCACTTTTATATAAATACCTAGTTTTATATCTAGTTACATTTAGTTCACGTTTTATGCAATTTACGAATAGCCTGTACTCAATATAATAAAATAATACTTTTCGATGCGATTTTCATTATCTCAAAAACTAGAGCCAATCTACAAAAACCAATGTCATATTTGAAATCTATGCATTAAACATACCCTAAAATGGCTTTAAAGTGTTTGGCAAGAAAATGAGTGTTGACCAGTGTTATCTTCGTTATTTCATTTCACATCGAAGTAACAATTTTTTTCACGTTAACGGAGGCAAAATAAAAAGAAAAATCGAAGAGTTTGTAGTTTATAAAATGAAGAGAAAATATCTTTTATTACTCACTGAGAGAATTTCAGGTCATATATTGCTACATATTTTTTCATCACAGTTCACGATTGAAGTACGCATAGAAGGGCTTTGAAACGATATTGACTACATAAAACAATCTTTATTTTAATATGAAAATACACTGTTAAATGAAAATGATTTACTAAGTACAAACGTGCATTACCAAGTATAAACTTCTACGACATCGGTCACTGGAACCGCAAGTCAACAGTTAACGGTTAAAGCGATCGAATTAAAACCAAAGGGTACCAACAATGATAACAATATAAAATTCCCCAGAAAGAGTGAAACTAATACAAATAAAAAAAATACCCGCAGATTCCAGTCACAACTAAGAACACCAAGGCTAAAACTAGAACTTAACGTATTGTAAATGTTTACTAGTAATCATTTTACATAAATCAATCAAAAACTTCAATAATCAGCAATTTCAAAAACTACTTTAATCAATAAACACTGCCATTTGGCTACTCACAAACAAAATATTAAGAAAAAAATATACCGTCCCCACTGATTAGACACTCCGACAGGAAAAAGTGTATACCCCTGCTCAGAAAGTTGAAGAGCTAGCAAATTACTTTGCATCCACATTCACCCTAAATATTACTAAATCGCACCCTAGTCATCTCACAATCAGCAAAACAGTAAACGAACAGACATATGGTCGACATCATAAAATAATTACACATC
>JAHLJT010003656.1:71128741-71193090 GCA_031308135.1 Acheta domesticus | reverse complement strand
GTTTTTTCAAGACAAGAACCAATAGACAATATTCTAGCAATTAATCAAATTCGTAACCATAGAGTAAATGCAGAAACAAGGAAAAATCATACAATGCCAGCGGTATCTGGATTAAAATGGCCATACAAAGAATAATTGCAACCGCTTAATTAGCTGTGCTTTTTGCTCGGGTAATCACTTCTCGGTAACTTGTCCTAACTGCCGTAACCGATCAAAATGTCGTAACTGCCACCTGGTCAACAATCGAGACTCCAGCTGCCCTTACCTAAAATAATACATTGAAAAAAGAAAAACTGTCAACCAAAATAACCCCCAAATAAGAAACCAAAAATGTTCCTACCAATCCACCTCACTACTAAGAAACTCACATTTCCCTTTTCTTCCGCAAACGTCAATTCTCAACAATTTCACTCATACAAGTGGCATCATATCCCACATCCACACAAATCCCATCAACAGTTCAAATCAAACCAACCTTCCCCAAGAAACACACCACAACTATCCCATTATAAACATAATATTTAATGCAATTACATCCTATACAATGTCATAAGCACACTTATACCCACTATAATCAACTCAATTCAAAATTCATTCTCCGTCTACATTAAGGGCAATAATGGCAATACAAAACCCTAAAGATTTTACGCTCGTCAATTGGAATGCTAACCGCGTAACAAATAAAAAACAGAACAGAAATTACACTTCTTAAATTTAAGATATATAGATGCATAGATAGATAATGTATTGATATAATTGCATCACAACAAAAATCTACTTAAAGGAAAAAATAACATTTATATCCCCAACTGCTCAATTACAGAGCCGACAGAAACCTAAACAAAGGAGGAGTGCTAATAGCCATTAATAAAAATATTCACCATTACCATTGAAAATAATTTTACCTCCAGGTCTCGCGTATTACTCACATGATCGCTTAAGAAATCTCGAAATCCTCGATATCGGAATCACTAACACTAAAATAAAACTACACTCTACCACATTATTTGAACTAGATTCTGATTACATTCCGGTCTTAATAACCACACAACAAATACCCCCACCAAACGCCCGAGTACCAAATCCAAATACGTTGAAGGTTGTCTGGAAAAAATTCAAAATTCTTTCCAACCCACTAGAAATAGAGCAATCAATTAACCAACTAACCACCATTATACACACCACAATTAACCGTCAACAGGTGACGTGCGTTCGAACTTCTTTTACCGGTGACATGCGGTTACTGCGACCGGGAAAGTTTTAGACTGATTACACTGCTCAGCAAAAAAAACAACTTTTTTCACTTGCTCAGGATTTTTCAATGAATTTACAGTAAATCGGGTATGCTGAATCCAGACATGTCATTAGTTTTGTTAAATTGGCTCTAATTTTTATGCTATGAATATTGTAATGAATGCAACTATCACAGAACTCACAGCATCTAATGCAAATATCTATCTTTATGCAAAGACTGTTTTGTTCATTTTAAACACTGAATATCACATTATTTTCAGGATACTTTAATTGAGCTTCGTTTTATTAATACATTTTCTTTTGTTACAAAACAATGAGTTCTTCAGGAAGACCTTGTTTGAACGACTTTAATGTATTTGACTACATTTGTGGGGAATTTACGTTACAAAAACAGAAAGTAAATATTACAAACGTCGGAGAAAAATATATGAAACATATTTGGTATAAAATTGGGTGACCAAGATAAGTCGTGGGCTCCTGATGTGGTATGCAAAACTTGTTTGGTGTACTGATGGTATGGCGAGAGACCTAAAATCATCATGAAGATTGTTATTTTTGTCCTGTAAACGTTGAACAAAGCCTTCAATCGTTACAAGAAAAAGAACAGGGAGTACCCTGATTTGGAATCAGCAAAGCGACCTGTGCCATGGACCTGATTTTGACCACACTCACTGGAAGTCCTGTGACTGATAGTGAGAATATACAGATTCCGGGCCGCAATTCATGAGTTAGCAGTGGCAGTGAATACAATGGAAGTATTGTTACAAAAGAGCACTTCTCCCAAGATAAGCTCAGTGATTGTGGCATGACCTCTGTTTGCCGAACAAAGCAGCTGAACTTTTAGCATCCTGACTAAAAGAAAAGAAATGTCTGACACTTAGAAGCGAAAATAACACGTTACTGGTTATTGGTACAGGCATTGTCATAGTTGTCAAGAACTTATTGGATAATAATAAAGTAAAAAATTATCTAAAACTGGTGCCGGACTTGCTATTAAATTTTCAAAATTTGGGTGCAACTATGAGCATTAAGGTAAACTATATCCATAAACTTTCCTGAAATCTTGGCAAAATATGTGAGGACCAAAGCGAGCGGTTCCATCAAGAAATAATAGTAATGGAAATTAGATAACAGAGCAGATGGCATAGACACAATGGCAGACTACTACTGGAGCCATCAACGTGATTGCCCTGATTTGCCGTATAAAAGGATATCATACAATGTTTTGTGATTCTTTGCAGGCTGTAAATATAAATATATTGATTTTATTAATATTAAATATTTCAAGAGCTCACTTTTATATAAATAGGCACATCTAGTTACATTTAGTTCACGTTTTATGCATTTTACGAATAGCCTGTACTCAATACAATAAAATAATACTTTTCGATGCGATTTTCATTATCTCAAAAACTAGAGCAAATCTACGAAAACCAATGTCATATTTGAAATCTATGCATTAAATATACCCTAAAATGGGTTTCAAGTGTTTGGCAAGAAAATGAGTGTTGACCAGTGTTATCTTCGTTATTTCATTTCACATCGAAGTAACAATTTTTTTCACGTTAACGGAGGCAAAACAAAAAGAAAAATCGAAGAGTTTGTAGTTTATAAAATTAAGAGAAAATATGTTTTATTACTCACTGAGAGAATTTCAGGTCATATATTGCTACATATTTTTTCAGAAAATGTGTGTTTTAATAAGAAAATACACTGTTAAATGAAAATGATTTACTAAGTACAAACGTGCATTACCAAGTATAAACTTCTACGACGTCGGTCACTGGAACCGCAAGTCAACAGTTAACGGTTAAAGCGATCGAATTAAAACCAAAGGGTACCAACAATGATAAACAATATAAAATTCCCCCAGAAAGAGTGAAACTAATACAAATAAATCAAAATACCCGCAGATTATAGTCACAACTAAGAACACCAAGGCTAAAGCTAGAACTTAACGTACTGTAAATATTTACTAGTAATCATTTTACATAAATCAATCAAAAACTTCAACAATCAGCAATTTCAAAAAATACTTTAATCAATAAACACTGCCATTTGGCTACTCACAAACAAAATATTAAGAAAAAAATATACCGTCCCCACTGATTAGACACTCCGACAGGAAAAGTGTATACCCCTGCTCAGAAAGCTGAAGAGCTAGCAAATTACTTTGCATCCACATTCACCCTAAATATTACTAAATCGCACCCTAGTCATCTCACAATCAGCAAAACAGTAAACGAACAGACATATGGTCGACATCGTAAAATAAATTACACATCATTTAAAGAAAGATATAAAATAATCAAGTTACTACCTGTCATGAAAGCCCTTGGACATGACAAAATTAATAATTTAAAATTAAAAAACCTTCCCCAAACAGCCCAAACAAAAATGTATCCTTAACCAACAGTTACCAACTAATCAGTATGCTTCCCACGCTATCCAAACTTTTAGAAAAAATAATATTAAAACAAATCAAAACCCATCTCCATTACACAAAAGCCATACCCATGGAACAATGGGATTCACCGAAAAAATATCACCAATTACTTAGAAACTGAACTACACTGAAAACCATCCATACGGCATTTCAAAAACACTATTATCAATACCAATCTTTATCGACATTTCACAGCCTTCGATGGAACATGGCACCAAGTTCTTAACTATAAAATAAAAGAAATAGGCATTAGGCAAATGGGCTCCACATTATCTTACACAAATCATTTCCAGCTTTCTCAACAATAGAACTTTTGCCGTTACCATTGATAAATATTACTCTAATCCAAAAGCGGTGCAAAGCAGGCCTACCCCAAGGCTCCCCGTTTTCTCCGTCTCTTTATAACTTGTACGTAGCCGACCTACCGAAACACAGCAATATAAAAACCGCCCAATTTGCATATTCATCATGTCCCAACATAATACAATAAAAATAAGTCTCCAGTTATACTTACATCAAATTGACAGCTGGGCAGCCAATAACAAAATTAAAATCAACTCGTCAAAAACAGCAGCTAAAATATTTTCCGTAAGACCTTTCATCCCCCACTCCCTTAGAAATTGAAGTCAAGAATCTATACAATGGTATCCTCTTAACAAACCCATAAAATACCTAGGCCTTTTTTAGACACCCGCCTCAATTCGAAAAAATCACATCGAGAATAAAGTTACACTAGCAAATGTTACATTACATCAACTAAAACCAATAATAAATAGATCAGCTAAATTACCATCACGGCACTGCGTTACTGCTATACAAAATTATCATATGGCCACAACTGTTATATGCATACCCAGTATGGATCAGCACAGCCAAACAAAATACCAAAAAACTCCAACTTATCCAAAATCAGTCCCCTGGTACATCTCCAATACACAATTCCATTAAGAATTCCAGTTAGAACCGATAACCAACCACATTATCCTTTTATTCACCCAATTCTTCCAAACATACTCAGTCCAACCCCTCTAAGACTGCCAAAATCCAACACAGAACCTGCATCAAGAATAAATTTCCTTTCCATACATTTCTAAAGAAATTCTCAGATCTCGGCCCAATGAAGAGATATTTATATAAAGATACCTCTACCACACCAGTAATAATGTATGTTTTATTTTAAGATTATTAGTATTGTAAGTTAATTGTAAGTAGATATAAGCAACTATAACAAATGTAAAGTGTATGTATCACTGATCTTTGTACTTCTCTATGCAAAAGAATCTAAATTAAAAAAGTAAATAAATAATTGTTCAAAAAAGCTTCAAAAACAATTTCTCAAAATTGTACAAATTTCTTCCTATGGAACGTTTACGTACATTTAACGCAGGTTTTATTCTTTTATATACTACTAACGCCATGTTTCAATTCTACTAATCAAAGACAAAAATTGAGAAAAGACTGAGATGTGTGTGTATAGGCACTGATAGCTGACTGTTGGGGTAGAGCCAAACCAATAAGTGCCCCAGACAAAAGAGTTAATAAATTTATCTAGTAGGAGGAAGTCTTTGCTATTTCCTAGCCCCCACTAAGTTATTAATGTTTTATTTAAATTAATGTAGCAGTTTTTGTTTTTGCGTCATAACGAAAACAACAAGAAATTACTGTTAAGACAAAACATTTAGAAAAATTGATTCCGCGCTAGAATTGACGGTCTTAGCCTATTAGAACGTGAAGTCTGATTGTAATCCATTCAATATGGACAAGAAATCTTTCATACTTACTGATCTTGTTGCTACTTGCATATGAAAGCATAGTGCAGTAATTTCCAAACACTCTTACACTTCCATCGGGCATGAGACCGCACACAGGCTCCCAGACAGCTGAGCAACTCCACCCTCCATCGCTGTCTTCGTCTAACGCCACACACACAGCAACTATGAAGAGAGAGTGGGGCGAGAAAATCAACGGAAAAATGTTGAAAATTTATAACGGGCAATAAAAATACTTTAATAAGTAACAGGGAAATAAAACCCTTTTACAATGTCTACTGTACTTAGGAGTGTTTAAATTTCCTAGTGCATGAGCTGTTTGATTAATGAAGAAAGAAATGAACGGCTCTACCTAGAGAACGCACGAATTAGTGAAACCGTGTTTCATGTCTTACAGCTGCGTAGAATTAATTATATTCTGTATTAAAATGTATCTTCGAATTTCTTGGGCTTGAGCGTAACTGGACATTTATCCATTTAAATGTGAATTCTTCACCTCAATACTGAGTGTAGTATGTATAATATACAGGATGTCCGGGGGGGAAACGTCGAAACTTCAAAAATAAGCTCTTAAGACAATTCTAAGCCTATTTAGTCTGATAAACTAGTGGATATTCCGAATGGTTGAGCCGCAATAAGCACTCAAAAGTTGGTTTGAAAAATTGATTGCTAGGCAAAAATTTGCATAATAGAAATATAAAAACGCTCCAGAAACATGTGAATTGTTTATTATTTACAAAAGAAATTAGTATATTTGCTCAGTCAGAAAAATTAAGCGAGAAATAAAAAGCACCCAATTTACACAATTCGACTGCTTTTTTATTTTCTCGCTTAATTTTTCTTTCTGAACAAATATACTAATTTCTTTTGTAAATAATAAACAATTTACATGTTTTTGGAGTGTTTCTATGCTTTTATAATGCAAATTTTTACCTAGCAATCAATTGTTCAAACCAACTTTGAGTGCTTATTGCGGCTCAATCATCCGGAATAACCACGTAGTTTATTAGACAAAATATGCTTAGAATTGTCTTAAGAGCTTATTTTCGAAGTTTTCGACGTTTCCTCCCCGGACATTCTGTATATAATGTACATAAGATAAATAATATATACATATAATATATAAGTAATATATAATAATAAGATATAAGTACCTTATTGGATCAATATATTATCTGGGAAATTAGTATGTGTTTCTGAAGATTTCAAATTCTATGAAAGAAATTTCTTCATACAACAAAAGTAATAATAACAATTTCAGATTAGAACGTAACATCTAAACCCGGTTATTGTAACCCGGTTTTCTTAAAAACTGTTCACAGAATTAGGAAAAAGATCTGTCTTACCTAAGAAAGCGAGTAACCAAAGAAACTTCATTTCAAAGGCAGCAGAGACTTCCTCTTGGATAATGCAGAGGAGAACGTCGTTTGTTCTGAATGATATTAGAAATTTATCTGCTTTTATTATCTATATCTATTGTATTGCATCTGTCAAAACAAGTTGTTGAACTTTTACAATGACATACTTTTTTCAATGTAATTTCTTATCTCAACACCTAATTACACCGAAACCATGGTGCGTCTACAATTTTTTCGTCCCTAATAGATAATAAAACAGATCAAACGGGGGATACCTCACAACTGCTGCAGAGAATAAAAGAGTTTAATCGTGTTTCACAGTGTTTTGATAATATTAAATATTCCTCTACACCATAATAAAATTTCAACTATTTCTTGATGCTAAAACGATATTTTCTCCTATTAAAGAAATCGTTTGTTAGAGTCTTTTTTTAAATTTATTTTCTTCCTGTTCGGCAGTTTTGTCATTTCGGGGGTTTGTACATTTTAAATTTTACATAACATTACATACATAACATTTGGGCAAACAATACTCAATTTTTACAATACATATAATACTCAATTTTTAGCGTTAATCATTCTTAAATCTAGATACTTCTACATACCTTGAAAAAAATATTTTAAACATACAATATTATTGAGGATACTTATTTTTCATGGGGGTTTTAACATATGTTTCGGATATCGTGATCGTATTCTCTTGGGATTATTTAATGTTTTCCCCATTGTAAATTTTATACAGCAAGGAGAGGACGGAAGAAGTGTAAAAAATTTGTCACAGTTCTTTCTTATATGCTTGATTAGGGGCTCAATTTGAAGTTCTCTTTGAATTTGTGTATTCGAGATGAACCAAGGTGCCTTTGCACATTTTTTAAAAAAATTATTATCTGCAGTTTTTCATTGTTGCTTTTAGCTGTGTTATTCCAGACTGGACAGGCATATGTGAGCGATGGCCTAATAATCGATTTAAATATTAAAATAGCACAATTCCAAATTCAAGGCTGAGCGAATGTTAATTAATGGATACAATCTCCATATTTTGGCATATGTGGCACTGGTTATTACTTCAATGTGCTTTTTCCAACTTAACCTGCTGTCAATGTTAACCTCAAGATATTTACTGGTGTATCAGATGCTAGCCATGAGGTGATAGTATTATGTACTACTAGTGGGCGAGGTAACTTTGGTTTACAAAGAGTAAAGATTTTGGCCTGTGTTTTGGTTGGGTTTATGTTTATTCTCCACTGATGAGCTCACTTTAGAAAGTATGAGACATCTGCTTCTATGTTACCGTTCGCTGCATTTATATCTGCATGCGTTGTGTATATTGTAGTATCGTCTGCGAATAATGCAAGATTTGAGTCTCCTAATTTGGGAATGTCTGAAAAATAAACATTGAAGAGGAGCGGCGATAGTGCGGAACCTTGCGGTACCCCTGCTCTTATTGTTCTAGTTTGTGAGAGTGCGCAGATTACTGTAACTCTGTACGTTCTGTCTGTAACTATTTATAATGTCCTGTAAGTAGAAAGGTACACCCAGATGTTTCAGTTTGAATAGTAAACCAGTATGCCAAACATTATCAAAGACTTTCTCTACGTCTAAGAACAGTCCAAGTTCTATGCTGTTTGTTATGGAAATCGTTTGCAATTTGTTCTACTAGGTGGATGAGCTGACTGAGTTGTACAGTAATTTTGCCTGAACCCGAACTGCTCGTCTGGTAATGCCCTTATTTCTATGAGGTATTTGGTAAGTCTTTTGTATCAGTTTCTGAAATACTTTGGATAAAGATGATAATAAGCTAATTGGCCTATAGCTCGTTACTTCTTTCGGATTTTTGCCTAGTTTATTGATTGGAAGAACAATGGCCTGTTTCCATGATTTTGGATAATACCCAATTCTAAGTGCTGAGTTATATACTGCTGCCAGGATTGCAATCGATGTTCTTGGTAATTCTTTCAAGACTCTGTTTATTTGGTCATGGCCAGGACCCTTCCTAATTTTGAGCTTATTTATAATTGAAGCTATTTCGTAGGGGCTAATAAATTTAATTGGCGTGGGGACTGTGTAATATGTGTCTGCCATACACTCTTCAATTTCTTTGTTATGTTAATCATGGGGTTAGGTGTAAAGGTATTTTCGGCGATGTAATCAGCCTTTCCTTGGTCTGTGTTTACATAATTTCCTGTTTGAGAGTTCAAAGGGGGGATATTTGTTTTTACTTTCCGTATACGTACGTATACACGGAGTAATAAACGTAGTATAGGGAAAGTTATGTAATGCTGAGCGAACAAATTGCCAATTTTCGGCGGAAAAAATTAATTGCCGGGCCGTGAAAACGAAAAAGTGGATAAAACCAGTTGCTAAATTAAGAAAAAAAATCCCCTAACACGTGGTGTAGCCAGAAACCCCGTTTTCTTGGTCCTTGATACCGAAAACCCAATTGAAAGGAAAACGTCAGTGTGTCCGTCCGTCCGTCTGTCTGTCCGTCTGTGAACACTGCTAGCGCCTAAACCATACGTACGATTTCTTCCAAAATAGATATTCCCCGGTCGATCTGATTCTAGTCGAAGCTTTGAGATTTTGAAAAAGATTCTTCAAAATTTGGAGGTACTTTATATGAAGCCCCCCGGGGATTTTTAAAATTTTCTCAAAAACGGCTCCAAATTTTTTCTTTAAATTTCTTGTATGAATAGAGTAAAATACACTTATTAACATGGCATAGGTGGCGACATACATGGCATACATGCCATAGGTCCGATTTTCACGGATAACTCTGAATTTTCGAAAATTGTAAAAGTTTGAATTTTTTCGGCGTCTTTCTCCAACTACAAAATTGAAGATAGAGATTTTTCCTTCAAATAAAATGTGTTCTCCAAAGTGAGTTCTTTGTTTAATGTCATGTACATTCTTTTGAAAATTTTAGTAGTTTTCGCGCAATATTGCGTGCAATATGTGCGATTTTAAAAAATTACAAAATTAGATTTTCTCAAAAACTGCTCCAAATATTTTCTTTAAACCTTTGGTAGGGATAGTGCTAAATGTACTCTATCAGATGACATAAAATCCATATTGATCAATAGGTTGTTTTTTTCAAAAATTACATAAATGTAATTTTTTTACTTGTCTCTCACGTCGTTAATATTTTCACTAGTGGCGATTTTTTCACATTATTATATTTATGAGTACATGTGCTTTAAATAATGTCAAGTAAAGTTTCTCCAAATGACAACCGTTTTCTTTGAAAAGTAGCTCAAAATTTCGCATTTTCAGAAACGCTCAAACGCCATTTCTCATAAATGGCTGCAAAGTTTTCTTCAAACTTTTGTAATGGATAGTGCTAATTACACTCTTTAGTATAGCGTAAAGTTTATTTTTAATTATTTTTTTGTTTTTTCAAAAATTACATAATTGTAATTTTTTGAAAGATCTCTCACATCTTTAATATGCACATTATCCGCAATTTGTAAATATTATTATATTTGTGAGTGTGCGTGCTTCAAATAACTTCAAATAAAGTATTTTGAAAACTCAAACATTTTCGGTGAAAATGAGCTTCAAATTTCGCACTCTTAGCAGAGCTAAAACGCCATTTTCTCTTAAACGGCACACAATTTTTAAAAGAACATTGCCATATAGGACGTGGTTTTTGTGATCTTTAATATTCTAAAATTAATATTTCCGTTCTACCAATAGGAAACCGAAAAATTAAGAAAATGACAATAGCACATTATGCAATTAGTTTAAAACGTTATCCTTTTTTGCAAAGAAGACCGAACGAGCGACGTTAGACGAGAGTTCTGTAATTTCTTCGTATGAGTGCAAAAAAATTAACGTTATAAACGAGATTCATACACTATTTTTTGTATAAGAGTATTATAAGGATTTAAGGAAGCGAAATTAATTGGGTTAAGTTGTAATTCGTAGTTGTAGTAGATTTCAAATTCATGTTTTGACATCATGAATGCTACCTAAGCAACTAATTTTTTTACAAATGGCAATTAGTTTGAAAGTCGCGATTCAAACATAATGGATTTGTCTAGAGAAATTGTGGAAGAAGCTGCAAAAGGAGAAAATGCTATGATACCGAAAAAGTCTTGCAAACTTTATGAGAAAGAGTACTTAAAGTTAAGGAAATGGATAGATAAAAAATATGCAAATTTATTATGTAAAGCTGCTGTTTTTCGTATCTATCGGAGCAGTTTGGTTAAGTTAGTATAATGCACATGCTAGAATAAAGATGTTTGTTAATTTAATGTATGCTTCTTTAAACATTAGGTCCACAGCATGTAAAGCGTCGACACTATGGTGCACTTATTCCAAATTAAAGGAAATGCTGAAGATGAAAGAGAATATTGATATTGGAACTTTTCATAAAGTAAGTTTACTTATGAAACACGTCAATCTGGGATATCAACCTATAAGGCAATGGTATTTTCCCAACAAGATGTAAACACATTTCTTACAAAAGCTGATGATGAAACTTTTCTTTTAATGAAGGTATAATAATGACAGTGACAATAATAGTTAAGTTTTATTTATTAACTGATGTATTGTATTAATAACTGGTATGATTTTCAGGTTGTTGCTATTTTTGGCATATTTGGTGCTTGTAGACGTGTGGAATTGTAAAATTTGTGCATCAACGATGTGAAAGAAGAAGGTTCTGTTTTGATAGTGAACAAAAAATGACAAGCCCGGAATATTTACTATCGTATCCAGTGAAGAATTTAATTATGTTGAAGTCTGTAAGAAACACATTTCCTTAAGACCCTTACATGTTAAACACAAAAAATCTTTTTGGTTTTACAATCATGGCAAATGCAGCTACAATCCAATTGGTATCAATACATTTGCGAAAATACCAAAAAATATTGCAAAATTTTTAAAATTACCAAATGCAGAAAGTACTCTGGTCATTCGTTTAGGAGAACATCCGCGACGTTTCTCGCAGATAATGGTGGTGATATCACTACACCTAAACATCATGGTGGATGGCGGTCTACTAGCCGAGTCATACATCGAAGAATCGGTGAATAACAAGATTCCAATAGCTAACAAGATATTGGTTAGTGCAGAAAGTAAAGAAAAAACAAGCATTTTAGATATAAATGCATGTTCTGGAGTGTCACTGACCAATTTATCAAATTGTACAATTAATGTACACGTTCGCAAGAATTAATTTGATGATTTTCTTGTCATATTACCAAATAAAAACAAAATATAATTTTAAAGGAGTAATAAATTAATAAATCAGTTTTTAAAAGTAAGTTTTTTCATAACGTATTTGATTTTACTGCGAAAACTGCGATGTATTTATATGGTACCATTGCCTTCTTTAAACTCCATACCTGAAAATATATAGGGGCCGTGACTATTACGTCAGTGATGGCTTCATATTTCGTGCAGAAATAGCAATGACGTAATGATTCGTGCAATATGTCATATTATGAACGATTTTGTTAACATAAAAGGGTTGTTTATAATGCTAGTATACAAAAAAATGTACTTTTGGCGGTGATAGATGGCAGCTGGCAAGAAAGAGTATGTGGCAATTCATATAGCTAGCGAAAACTCAAGGAAATAGAAAACTAATTACGGGAAAGTCTGTGCCATTCTGTAGCACCACTAGTTTCCCCTGATATACTTTTAATAGTTGTTCACAGTCGTTTTGAATTAGGATGTATTTGGGATAAATGAGTTTGGAAGTTAGAATATCTTAAGTTATCTAATTCAATTTTAATTATCCTCTCTAATTTGTTTATTTTTCTTTTGGAATTTGCGTTACTAATTATTTGCCATTCCTTTCTCAGTTTTCGTTTTTCATGAATGAGATTCAGTAGTTGGTTTGGCAATTTACTACACGGTCTTTGTGCTGGAGGGGATGGAATAATGCTTTCATCTTAACTTTTTTGAATTGCATTATTTAGTCTGGTTATCTCTAATTCAAGTTGAGTATGATTTTTAATTGAATTTGGAAATTCTAGGTTTTGAGACATTAGATCACGGAATTTATTCCAGTTGATGTTTTTGTTCATTATTTTATTTATGTTGTCTTTTATTGAAATTTTCTCTTGGAAGGAGCAAATAACTGGATTATAATCCGAATCTAGATCCGGAACAACTGTTTGATAGTCTGGGAAGTTTATTCCTTGAGAGATTATTATATCTAAGATATCTGGGGTGATTCTATTGTAAGGGTAGTGAGTTGGTTCATTGGGTGCGTGTATATCTAGATTGTTATTAGTTATTAGTTGCAACAGCTTTCTACCATGTGAGGAGGTAGAATTGCATCTCCAGGCTATCTTTTTGCTTGTCCCCTATTATAAGAACTTTTGAATGCTTCTGGAAAATATTTTTATATATATCTTGAGGGAATGGGTAGTTAGGTGGTTCATATGCACACACAATCACTGTTTCCTTATTATTTACGTAAGTTACAATTGCTACGGTCTCTAGCATTTTGTCAGACGAAATGTCTATTTGAAAATGTTTCGTACTTTTGTGAATTAAGATTGCCACTCCTCCCGAAGCACAGTGCGTTAATATATCGTTTTTATATATTGCATATCCGTTAACTTTAAATTTTTCCCCAGGCAATAAATGGGTTTCGGTTATGCAGGCAATTTTATTTTATTTTCATTTAAGAAGTGAATGAATGAATTTGTTTGGCGTTTTATGGCATTCCAGATTAATAACCTCATTTCATTATTATTATTATTATTATTATTATTATTATTATTTAAGGTCATTAATAAGAGCAGGAACTAACGATTCAATAATTGTTTGTAACCGAGGAACAATTATTGCTAATATTTGATTTACTATTGTGCTAATTAAATTGAAATTGTTTGCATTATTTGGGCTTTGGTTTCTCCAATTTGAATTTGGATTTACGTAATTTTGAGAAGGCAAAGGCATATTTACATTGCGCAGCGGGGGGAAGGTTTGAATGTTATCAACTGGTGGCGGCCTCCCTGAAGGTTGCCTACTCCCAGTGGTTTTATCAGACCTTTGAGCATTGTAATGGTCTTGGCACTGCTTTCGTCCTCTTTCTGCCTCTTTGAATTTTTTGCAGCCACGATAATTCGCTGTGTGGTTTTCCCCACAGTTACAACAAATTGGTTGTTCTCGTTTTGATCTATTACATTGTGAATAATGATGTGATCCATCACAACGAACACATCTTGGATTTAGTTTACAGTTGGCTTGGTGTGTTTGAATCTCTGGCAACGCTTACATTGTATTACCTTGTTTGGAGCGTTTCGCATCCGCACTTTAATTACAGAATAAAATAGTTTAGTTTCATTAAATATTGATTTAGCATTATCAGTATTCAATAAATCTACTGCACAGGACCATAGAGGTTCTCTATTTTTATTATAGAGCCTTGTTACGCCGGTTACTGGATACGTAAGCCTGGCTAATTCATCAAATATTTCTTTCTGAGAGTAAGCTTCAGGTATACCATGAATTATGACTGAGAGATTCGAATGACAGGGATCTCTGAAGGAATGCTATTGTATATTATTCCCATCACAAAACTTTCTATAACCTCTGTATTCTTCTATTGTTACAAAATTCACTTGATAAAAATCTTTTTGTTGTTTAATAGTAAACTCATTTTTGGCTACTTTTTTAAGATCATTAACTAGAAATAGATATCCGTAGTTGTTAACATTATGAATAAATATTGGTGGAATTTTTTCAGTTATTACAAAATTATCACGATTGTCTAAGCAGACCTGCACAACGCCTGCTCCCGGGGGCATTCTGCACGTGCAGCGCGCCGAAAGTGCAAGTAGTGGGGAGTAGGAAACTTTGTGGGGAGGGGAGAAGTCTGACGTAGCACGACGTGGCGCGTAGATTGAATGCCTGGGCGTCTAATAATGATCCATGCTTCAAAATTAAATGCCCATTTGTTTAAATGGATTATGTCTAGTATTTCAAGTTACCAGGGTCATAATTCACTGTTTACGTTCTGTGCACTACCGTATATCCACCTTTGTATCCACCACTGTATGTATTTTCATTTTCTAATATTTTTAAAGAAAATAACATGCTCATTGTGACTCTTAAGCATTATTTTAAAGCAATAGCTTTAAAATTTATGCTTATATATAAGAAAAAATATTATTTAATTCTATTTAACACAAAATTGCAATTTAATAATTGATTGTTCACCAGGAATGTTATAATCTCCAAATCATAAGAAAAATGAACACAAACATGAAAGCAATCTCTCACATGAAGATTGACATAAAAATAGAATATGTGGCAATTCCAAGAAGGGTAATTGTGACCATTTTCCCCATTATGAAACTGAATACAAGAGATCAACTAGCAAACTTCTGTGACGATATGTTACGGACAATCACAAGATAATCATGGGTATTGGTTAAATAGAATGCAAAGGGCTTGATATTTTTATACGATCTCGTACACGACTCTACACTCTTGTCAGAAATTAGAAGAGAAAATAATCATGATTTTTAAGAACAATATGTTTTTGCTTTGAGAGAAACCGTCTTATTCAATTAAACATAGTTAATAAAAAATAGTTTATTGCTGTCATCATCAAACAAAAACAATTCAGTATCACAATTTTGTGTTTAGCACAACACTAAATTTGTGATTACATCGTAGCAAAGCCAATTACATTATAAGCCCTACAAGCAATTATAATACTTGGTGTCGAAATCTAATATGTATAATTCGTTGTAGTTTCATATTTCGCCCTATCATAAACCGAGAAACAAACATTTGCAATATAATACAAAAGACAATATTACTTGAACTGTATATGACTGTCATGTTCTTGCCGATTGCTCTTTAAATTTACGCGCTATTTTTCGATTTGCGCATTCTGATTGGTGGTCCCCACTCCTAGAGTGGGTCTCATCCCCACCCTTCATCGGTTTTCCTCATTTGCCCCCGAGTTGCCCGCACGCAGCTCCTGAGGTCAGTGAAAGTGCAAAATGCTGTGCAGGTCTGGTCTAAAGTTTCAAGCAAATCATAGCGTGAGCTTACAGGTACGTTGTACCTAATATTCTCATCTGAGCTATGGTCAAGGCCAAGCCTTTTTTTCTTGTTTGAATCGGAGCACTCGTTTCCGTTTAAACTCACATTCTGTGATAAGTTTTCCTGAAGTTCACCCGTTGTTGTTGTTGGTGGTGGCGCTGGCGGTGGCGGTAGAGAAAAGGCGCCCACCGATGATGATGACGACGCGAACGCCTGTCCATGGAATTCACCGCCGTTTGGATTTCATTGGTCACTTCCATTGACTGCACAATTAACCCTGAGGTTTCAAGTAGCCCCCCAGCGGGGGCACTTTCCACTCTCATGTTAACGGAAAATCGTTGCAGTATTTGTTGGTTGTTGCTTTACTTATAGAACAATACAGAATTTCACTAAATATCACTGCTGAAAAACACAGTTCAATCACATCGCACAGTCTCCTCGGTTACAGCAGTCGTAACTGAACCAAGACTACAGTAGAGCTCTCAATACCCGCAGACCCGTCAACCCGCCCGCCCGTCTCAGAAAAGTGCGGGTCGAACCCACTCGCATTCATGCGGGTACCCGTATTATACGGGTACCCGTATAACTCCAAGAGCTCTAGACTACAGAGCGGAGCGCGATCTGCACCGTGCCGTGGTCAGCAGAAGAGTGTGTTGTTAGAGTCTAGAAATCACTTCCTGTCCGGCGGTGGTTCCTTAATGATCTGGCCTCACTAGTTTATAACTTTGACAGAAAGAAAATCATTCTTTACTTAATCATTCTTTACTTCAACCCTCTTTCCACATTTGTACTTGAACGTTTCTAGGCATTTGATGAAATGCTCAGAATTTTTGTTCGCAAAATGGTTATAAATCTGCTCCTTTGTACTCGTCAGCAACTTTCCTGCCACCGAAGATTTTTCCTCAGTTTTGATAAATGGTACGCGTCGCTGGGATCTCAATCTGAACTGCATTGTGAATAGTCACAATCCTGGTAGACCTAGTCCTTCAAAACAATTCTTTGTAATCTAAATAGTACCCAAATTCATTGCCAAGACATATATCTGTGACATTTTTACGTGACTATATTATTTGTTATGCCAACTAAATTAGTGGTATATTAATTTGGAAAATATATATTATTTCATACTGAACTCAATAGGACACAATATATATGTGTGTATTATTACGAATATGTCTTTTATAATTTACGGAAAGTTTGTGTAATATATTTCTAAAAAAAACTTGTGGTGCTAGAGAAGCACATACTTTCCCGCATTATTGGAAAAAGCTAAGTTGTACTAAAATATTGCACTTTCTGTGCTACTAACATCTTGGCTATCATTGAAAACATCCAATTCAACCAAGAAGATAACAACTCTATGTTTCCGTCGCAGTGTTGTCAAACCTATATGAATTCTACAACTGCATAAAATATAATACAAAAGTTTTGTAAACTTGTATTGGAAAAAGAAGTCTGAAAACACCGACAATATAGAAATGAATTTCATAGGGCCGCGATTTGAGAAGAGTATTCTAAACCCATGCAACAAAAACTTTTCTCATTATAAATGGTACATCATTTGGTGCGAAAAACTAAATACTTTCATGCAAATATCAACTTAAAGACAATTATAACCCCTTTGCAAGGACACCTAATTTCACAGAAATTCGCGACCGCAAAACGGAATTCCATTGTTGCACTCCCTGCATTGACGATATTCCTTTAAATAGGTAGCAATTTTTATTCCAAATATTTCAAAATAAATAATTTATAAAATATGAATGTGTAAATGAATAACAAAAGGTCGAATGTAAGAAACGAACAAAGAAATAATATACAAATTCTAATTTACGATGCATCCGTCTGTCTGAACTGCAGTAAATTTGTTGAAGGCTATTATGTTTGTCACGAAATTGCAGAAAAACTACTCCAATTTTCAAAAAATTAAGCACAACCTTATTTGAAGATGTAGTTTTAATAAACACATTTCATTGAGGAAACCAGCTGCCATCTTCGCCGTCAACACTACATTTTTTGAGATTTCCTTAATTTTTCGATTTTCTAATGGTAGAACGAAAATATTAATTTTAGAATATGGAATCTTGTCCTGAATGGAAATTTTCTTTTAAACATTTGAAGCCGATTCTAAGAAAATAGCGTTTAAGCGTCATTGGATTACGGTAGTTTCCCATTCAGGTATCTTCTACAACCTGGGCAGCGCCCCAACTGGAACAAGTTCTAACTTATCGACTGATTTCATGAGCTGTGCAGAGCATAAGTGTGTGTTAGTAAGGAACGATGATAAGACAAGGCTGGTGTTGATCGGGAAGACCACGGAAATTTACAGATCAGAGCAGCCGACCGCAACAATTTTCCTCCAAACAATGGCAGAATTCGACCGAGTTATCTAAGTACTGTCAAAAATCTTGCCATTGCACAGTATTCAATGGTAAATCGAAGCGGAAATAGAACGCTCCCCCTCCAACATTTTAATATCAACTTTTAGTATTCGTGAATTTGATCGTAAGTAATGGCAAAATTAAATTACGCAGGTTTCCTTTCTCAGCTGACATTGCTACTTTGGGAGAGTGGTCTTGTCTTATTTCAAACTAGGAAAACCCGGCAGACGTTGTTCTGCCCTTCATCTCCCTCTTTCCCTTCCCATCAGCCTCATCACGGGACTTGTAGAAAACCACGTAACCTTACCACTGGATTTGTACCACTATCAAAATAAATAGATTGCAATCTCCTCTGATACACTGTTATTGTGATGCGCTAGATCGTTCACAGAAAGAACTTAAGAGTTCTATCACATTCAGAATAAATATATAACACTTGTGCGGACCCGGAAATGGAGTTCACTCAATTTCTCAAAACAGTGGAGTTGTACCGTTATTAAAATAATGCCTTTATATACTTTCCTCCACTCCTATTTTTTCTCTTGTTTTGGTACCTCAATTATTTAAAACCGTTCACTGCGAGCCTATTAGAAATGACATCAAAATCGTTCTATTTAGAGCTTTAATATTAATTGTGAACCCTTCAATGTTAACTTTTTCTGACATTACAAGCTGGACTAATGGACATGGATGTATACAGGGGATTAAAATGAGCAATTTCTTATTTATGAGCTGTATGACAGTCAAAAATGCAGAATAATAATAATTACAAAATGACATGACAGTTTGAAGCGAATATACCTTTGAACAATGCAAAAATTGCCTTCTGTAGCACATTGATCTTTCATTGGCAGAGATTTGTAATATTTTATTTCATGTAGTAAAATACAGAATGTTTACATGTGCTGAATGCAGCTTTTCTGTAGAATATTTAGCTGATCTTCAGTATGATTCAGGAGATCCCCCTGAGGATGAGCCATAGTTGCAATGTATATTTTGTGAGGGGTCTTCACAACATAATTCCCAGTCAACCAAGTCGATGGCTGCAAAAGTTAATCGTTTATTATTATTGACACAGTATATCCAAACGTTATTAAAGAATTAGAGGTAAATTAGTACAAAATAAATTACAAATTAGTTCTGGAAAACATTCTTAAGTTGTCGTCATACTAGATATACGTTTCCTTGTTTTCAATACTCATAAAAATAATTTATGATTTTCCACAGAATTCTTTATTTATTAAGAAAATGAATTGCCAATTTATACTATAAAATTGTCATCTACGAAGCGTAATATCTCTTTTTTGTTTATTTAACTGTACCAGTGACAATATTACTAACTTTTTAAACCAATGATGAAAGTACTCGTCTTTTGACAATGGAATTCAATTTTAAGTAGCAAGGTGTGTTAGAAAATATAGTCCCGGTATTTTGCTTGGGCAAACATTCTTGTACTGCTAGGCAATTACTAACAAACAAATTATTCTACAACAGCATGCACATTCTCGCCATAAAACTTAAGCCAAATTATAATTCTGCTATTTCTGTCGATATTAACACATCTCAACCATCACCCGTAAAACTCATCACCAATCGTAGCCTAATAGGTTCGAAAACTAAATCTTTTCAATCTAATATATCAACACAAATTCGACAGTGCAAAACTGTTGTATGCCCAGAAACTTCGGCCAACGCATGAGAAGATCAATCAGCCTTATCACCATAATCAGATATATCATCACGAATGTATTCGATCATCAACATGAGGAATGTTAATTTTTATTGAAAAATTGAAAGAAAAATATTTAAATCCATACTCGAGAAAACTATTGTCTAAAACTTTCTCTATTTTACGTAAAAGTAAGCAATCTACAAAAAAATTCCAAAAAACTTTACGTGACTTTAATTAATATCTGCTTTTGATGGATCGATTTTATTAAGGGAAAAAATCTGTCTTCCATATTCTTATTATTCGAAGACACCCAAACAATTTGAACTTTCAGTCCTTCCGTCTGTACATCCGTTACATCCGTCAGACAGCCTGACTGTCCGTCCATCCGCCCTTCAGACTGTCAGTATGTCCGTCCCAGCCGTCCGTTAAATTGTCTGTCTCTCCGTCTGTTAGGCTCTGCGTCAGTCTCTCAGAGGAATGTTTGCGTATAGGACCAGGTTTTACTCTTATGATACTACCAAAGTCATGATTCAACTCTACTAATCAAAGACAAAAATTGACAAAATGTGTGAAGTGTATATGGAGTCGCAGATAGCTGACGGGTGAGGTGTGGCAAAACAAAATAACGGACCCATACGAAAGAGATAAGGAATGAATCTAGTTCGAGGAAGTCTTGATATTCTCTAGCCTCGTTAAGTTATTAGCGTTTTATTGAAATTATTGTTGCATATTTGGTATTCGAGATAAAATGGAAAAACAATAAGCAGATATATCAGTAATGGCGAAACATTTAGAGAAATTGATTACGAACTAGAATTGACACCCTTAGCCCGTTATTACGGTAAGTCTGATTGTAATCAATTCAATATTGACCACACACGTCTTCCATACTTACTGATCTTATTGCTATGTGCAAATGCGCGCATTTGACATTGGTTTCCAAATACTCTTACACTTGCATCGGGCATGCGACCGCACACTGGCTCCCAGACTTCTTCGCAACCCGAGTCCCAATCGCTACTGTCATCGTCTAACGCCACACACACAGCAACTATAAAGAAAGAACGGGGGGCGAGAAAATCAAAGAAAACATGTTGAAAATTTATAAAGGGCATAAACTAGTTTTTTAAATGTAACAGAGCTATAAAACGGTATCTTAATGTCTACTGTACTTTACTTAGAAGTGTTTGAATTTCCAGTGCCAAAGCCGTTTAATTAATGAAGAAAGAATTAAACGGCTCTACTCAGAGAACGCACGAATCAATGAAACATTGTTTCATGTCTTATGGCTGCGTAGAATTAATTATATTCGGTATTAAAATATATTTTCGAATTGCTTGCGCGATAATGATTTATGAGAGTGTAATTTTACATTTACCCATTTAAAAGTGAATTTTTGATATTAATACTGTGTGTGTACTGGTAAAATGATTTCCATAACTGAGGCTATAGCTACGAGTTGACTTCTGAAGTCAGCTACATATTTTTCTATCGTTCTCAAAGTATAATTTTTAACTGATAACGGGCATAATATTGAAGAGAGTAAATATATTTCATCAAAACGTGGTAATGTCAAAATTCTGTGAATTCTGTGAATTTAGCGAATATACAACATATTGTAGGTTTTCCCAAAAAAATGTTATAGAAGTAGGAAAAAGTCAGTCTTACCTACGAAAGCGAATAACCACAGAAACTTCATTCCGAAGGCAAGCGAATCTTCCTCTTGAATAATGGAGAGAAGAATGTTTCTTCTGGATGATATTAGACTTTTATCTGCTTTTATTATCTATATCTATTGCTATTGCATCTGTCAAAACAAGTCCTTGAACTTTCAATGAAATACTTTTTTTCAATGTAATTTCTTATCCCAACACACAGAATTACACGGAAAACGTGGTGGGTCTACCATTTTTTGTCCCTCTTTGGTAGTGAACAACAAACAGATCAAAAGTGGATGGCTCACAATTTCTGAAGAGAATTTTTTGAATGACCATAAAATAGTGTTTAATTGGTATTACACAGTGTTTTGCTAGTATTAAATATTACTCCATACCATCATCAAATTTCAATTATTTCCTGATGCTAAAAGGATATTTTTCTTCTACTTATAGAAAGCGTTCGCTGGGTTGTAGAAATTGCTTCCTGTCCGGCGGTCGTACGATACTTTATGGCCTCACAAATTTATAATTTTGACACAAAGAATTTACGTTACTTTTTTCTTTCCCGTGTACGTACGTATACACGGAGTGATTTACATAGTATAGGGAAAGTTATGTAATGCTGTGCGAAAAATGGCCAATTTTCGCCAGAAAAAATTCGTTGCCGGGCGCTGATAAAGAAAAAGCGGATAAAACCAGTTGCTAAATTAAGAAACACATCCCCTAACACGTGGTGTAGCCAGAAACCCTGTTTTCTAGGTTCTTGATACCGAAAACCCTAATTGAAAGGAATACCGAAAAACCGGCCGGAAAGGAAAACGACCGACGGAAAAGGTCTGTCCGTCTGTCTGTGAACACTGCTAGCGCCTAACCGATACGTACGATTTCTTCTAAAATGGATATATTGCGGTCGATCTAGTTCTAGTCAAAGCTTTGAGATTTTGAAAAAGATTCTGTAAAATTTGGGGGTACTTTACATGAAGCCCGCCGTACATTTTCAAAATTTTCTCAAAAACAGCTCCAGATTTTTTCTTTAAATTTCTTATAAGAATAGAGTAAAATAAACTAATAAAGGTGGCACAGGTCCGATTTTCACGGATAACTCTGAATTTTTGAAAATTGCAAAAGTTTAAAATTTTTTAGGCGTCTTTCTGGAACCACAAAATTGAAGATAGAGATTTTTCTTATAAATAAAATTTGTTGTCCAAAGTGAGTTCTTTCAATAAGGTCATGTCCATTTTTTAAAACTTTTAGTACTTTTCGCGCAATATTGCGTGCAATGTGCATTTTTAATGTGCATTTGCAATTTTCTCAAAACCGGCTCCAAAATTTTTTTTAAACTTTTGAAAGGTTTTGTGCCTAATGTATTTGATGACAAAACAATGAGATGACAGGACAATGAGATGACAAAAACGCCATATTGCTCTAATATTTTGTTTTTTCAAAAATTGGAAAAATGTAATTTTTGACTTGTCTCTCACGTCTTTGATATTAACATTAGTCTTGACTTGTTGACATTATTATATTAAGAACTACATGAGCTTTAAATAATGTCATGTAAAATTTCTCGAAAACATAACCGTTTTGTGTGAAAAGTAGCTCAAAATTCCGCATTTTCAGAAACGCTCAAACGCCATTTTCTCATATGTTGCTGCAATTTTTTTCTTAAAACTTTTGTAACGGATAGTGCTAATTACACTCTTTAATACGACGTAAAGTTTATTGTGAGTTTTCTTTTGTTTTTTCAAAAATGATACAAATGTATTTTTTTGAAAGATCTCTCACATCTTTATTATGCACATTAACAGCAATTTGTAAATACTTTTGTATTTGTGAGTGTAAGTGCTTGAAATAACTTCAAATGAAATATTTTGAAAACCCAAAAATTATCTGCGAAAAAGAGCTTCAAATTTGGCGTATTTAGTTGCGCTAAAACGCTATTTTCTTCAAAAGGACTCAAAATGTTTAAAAGAAAATTGCCATTTATGACTAAGTTTTTGGGTCCTTAATATTCTAAAATGAATATTTCCGTTCTACCATTACGAAGCCGAAAAATTAAAAAAATATCAAAAAATGTACTTTGGGCGATAGATGGCAGCTGGAATGAGTATATGGCAATTCCGAATAGCTTGCGCAGACGCAAGGAAATAGAAAGCTAATACGGGAAAGTCTGTGCCATTCTATAGCACCACCAGTTAACTTAATCATCCTTTACTCCAACCCTCTTTCCACATCTGTACATGAGCATTTCTAGGCCTTTGACAAAATGATTCGAATTTTAGCTCGCAAAATGGTCTAAACTACTCCTTTCACCTCATACTCCTCTGCAACTTTCCTGCACCGAAGGTTTTTCCTCAGTTTTAATAAATGGTACACGTCGCTGGGTCCCCAATCTTAACTTCATTGTGAATGGTCCCAATCATTGAAGACCTAGTCCTTCACAACATTCTTTGCAATCTAAATAGTACCCACAAGTACATTGTCGTGAAAGAAGGTAAACACCATGACATTTCACGCACTGCCTCCAACTCAAGTACCTCTCACCTCATAACTGAGCGAGATATCGGCTAGAAACTTCCAACATTACAAAAGGTAAAGATAAGACCGTTCGACGCTCAGGTTTTCCTTTGAGCGATGAATGATACCTTGATCAGGCCAGAAACATTTTGACACACATATAAGTACTCTTTAAAATTGCTGAGGACAGGTTTAACACTCAACCTCCATTTACAACGAGCCGAATATGAAAATGATGCTCATGATTCAACGAAATTTATTTCGTCGTAATTTCTATGCACGTCTCTGTGGCATCCGTACACACGGTGCCACGATCCGCTACTACGAGCGCTGCCGTCCTCACGAGCAGCGCGATGCGACTCCCTCGTAGTTTGGGCGGGACGCTACTGCGAGCGCTGGCGGCAGCGCTACCTACCGCCCAAAACACGGTGTAAGATATAGGTGTGTTCACTCCCAATCTAAAACTGAAGCTTATGTGAGGCTAGTTCTGACAATTCTCGCATATAAGCACTGCGATCTTTGGGTCTCATTAGGCAAGGTCGTGATTGGTCGCGGTGGAATTGGTAAAGTCTAGAACGAACCTTTAGGAAAATGGGTAGGAAATGTTTTGCAAAACTGTATAATTGTCAGAGTTTAAGTTGTCATCTTAAGATGTATATCGTACACCGTGACCTAAACCGATTGTGCGCACCTTACCGACAAGCGAGGAACTAGGCTCAAACTGGCTTCAGAAAATTTGCCCCAAAGACGGCTATTTAACACACTTATGTATCTTACACTGTGCCCAAAAGCGCCCGCAAGCCCCCGTGTTCCGGTCGGGTGAACTCAGCAAACCGCCAAGCAACCCCTTCGCCGCCAGAGAGGGGCAAACAGCGCCCGCCCCTTCGCAGCGGCGCTATATAAGCGTAGCGCCGCGCCGCCTCTGGGTGCCGAGTTGGGAGATCAAGACGAGCCACATCAAGTACGCCTGCACGGAGGGGAAGTTACGTCAGGACGCTGAGCAACTACGACCACATAGACCATTAAGTTTAATTTCTGTATTAAATAAAAAATGTGCGATATAATTATATTATATTATATCTGTTGTTCGTATTACCAAATCCGGATTAAGCTCTTTATCATCGTATCGCTGCAAACACTACAAATCTGAAAACTCACTCATCACAAGACTTGTAGAAAACCACATAGCCGTACCACTGGAGTTGTACCACTATCAAAATAAATAGATTGCAATCTTCTCTGATTCACTGTTATTGTGATGCGCTATATCGTTCAAAGAAAGAACATAGAGTTCTATCACATTCAGAACAAATGTATAACACTTGCGCGGACCTTCAAATGGAGTTAACTCAATTTATCAAAAACGTGGAGTTGTACCGCTATTAAAATAAAACCTCCATATAATTTCCCCCACTCCTAATTTTTTTGGTACCTCACTTGTTTAAAACCGTTCACTGCGAGCCTATTAGAAATGATATCAAAATCGTTCTATTTAGAGCTTTAATATTGTGAACACTTTAATGTTATAACTTCTTTGTGACATTACAGCCTGGACTATAGGACATGAATGTATCCGGAGATTAAAATGAGCAATTTTTTATTTATGATCTGTATGACATACAAGAATGAAGAATAATCATAATTACAAAATGACATGACAGTTTGAAGCGACATAAAACTCCGAAAAAACGCTAAAATGCCTTATGTAATACATTGATCTTGCATTGTCAGAGATTTATAATATTTTATTTCATGTAGTAAAATACAGAATGTTTACATGTGGTGAATGCAGCTTTTCTGTAGAATATTTAGCTGATCTTCAGTACGATTCAGGAGATTCCTCTGAGGATGATCCGTAGCTGCAATATATATTTTGTGAGGAATCTTCACAACATAATTCCCAATCAACCAAGTCGATGGCTGCAAAAGTTAATCGTTTATTATTTTTGGCACAGTATTTCCAAATGTTATTAAAGAATGAGAAGTAAATTAGTACAATATAAATTACAAATTATTTCTGGAACACATTTTCAAGTTGTCGTCATACTAGATATAAGTTCCCTTGTTTTCAATACTCATTGAAATAATTTATGGTTTTCCACATTATTATATTTATTAAGTAAATAGATTGGCCATTTACACTCTTAAGGTGTCATCTGCAAAGCGTAATATCACTTTTTTTTATTTAGCAGTACCAGTGAAAATATTACTAACTTTTTAAAACCATTTTTTATGGTGAAAGTACTCGTCGTTTTACAATGAAATTCAATTTTGAATAGCAAGGTGTGTTAGAAAATATAGTCCCGGTATTTTGCTTGGGGAAACATTCTTGTATTGCTAGGCAATTGTTCTACAACAGTACGTTATTCTCGCACAATTATTCTACAACAGCACTTACATTTTCACCATAGAACTTATGCCAAATTATAATTCTGCTATTTATGTCAATATTAACACATCTCAACCATCACCTGTAAAACTCAGCACCAATCGTAGCTCTTTAGGTTCGAAAACTAAATCCTTTCAATCTAATATATCAAAACAAATTCGACACAGCAAAATTGTGTTCTATTCACCCAGAAACTTTGGTCAAAACATGAAAAGATCAATCATCCTTATCATAATCAAATATCTCATCATGAACGTATTCCATCATCAACATGAGGAATGTTAATTATTTATTATTTTTGAAAATAAAGTTCCCGAAAATAGGAAATTCGCTGTTTTTATCAACACTCTTCTTGGGAAAAAAAATCAACGGAAACAATTGAAAGAAAACATTTAAAGCCATACTCGAGAAAATTATTGTCTAAAAATTTCTCTATTTTACGTACAAGTAGGCAAACTACTGTAATATACAAAATAATACAAGAAAACAAACACCGCACTTTAACCTGGACGGTGCGAAGCGGTTACTAGGTAACGAATGTTTGTTTACGTGCAGGAGGGGGCTCTGAACGAGAGTTTGATTTTGTTGACAGGCATCGTGGTGGTAGCTGCGCAAAGGTGGTCTGATTAAGTGGGACATCGCCGTGTTATATGTAATAGGGAGAATACAATTTGGAACAGTAGTGGAACAGTTCTTGCAAGGAGTAAATTAAAACATCAAGAGAGAAGCAGATGACTTCGGCGACGACCGGCGCGAAGAGGGATTTTCGGCGCGGAAGCCAAGCGTGATACGAACTGCGGGGCCTCAATTCACGACGCCTAGACAATTCGGTACCGTTCTTAACTAGATGCATGCAATCAATAGAATTTATATTGTTAAACAATATTCAAATCATTTCAATAAATGAAATTATTGTTGTGCCAAATTATACGCAATTCCTTGTAATAGAAATAATTTCAGACTTCAGGCTTCTCTGTATAGAGGGCAACCCGGTGACAACCAGCCTGCAGGTAAAGAACCCAAAAACTGAGCTAGCAAAATTAAAATAAAGTAAATAATTCATTCATTATTTTATCACACTACAAAAAATAAAAAAAATTACGTGACCTTAATTTATATATATAAAACAGAATGTTGGTATGTATATAAGAGCAAACATTCAACACCATTGGACCGATCTCCATGAAAGTTCGCACTTCTACGTGTTTTTTTTTGCCGAGAAGGTTTGTGTTGATTAATTCTGTTGTAACTCCACAACATGGTGCTACATATTCACTACATATCCACTACCTATTCACATCAAATGCAACCAGCAAAGCACTAGGCAGCATTTTGAATCTACATCGTTAAATAACACCTGAACCAGCAACGCTTTAAAAACAAAAATTCTAGGATCTTAAAAACTAAAATTTTCAGTTTCTCACACCGTAATCTACAGAATGAACTCTTCCTGAACGTTCTATTACAATTTTTGCTGGTCCGGCGCTTCCCGATATTACCTCACCTGTTCAGAGACGTGCAGAATCTGCAAGTAAATGTAAACGAGACGGACAGAGATTGGCAGAGAGAGAGAGAGAGAGAGAGAGAGAGAGAGAGAGAGAGAGAGACACACACAGAGACAGACAGACAGGGACAGGGTGAGGGAGGGAGAGACAGTGAGATTGGAGGGGTAAGAGGGGGATGAAGGGCAGAACAACGTCTGCCGGGTTTTTCTAGTATCTGCTATATGCTGTTAATGGATCGATTTTATTAATGGAAGAATCTGTCTTCCATATTCTCATTATATGAAGACACCGAAACAATTTGAACTTCCCGTCCGTCCGTCTGTCCATCCGTCAGACAACCTGTCCGTCCGTCCATCCGCCCAGCAGGCTGTCTGTATGTCCGTCCCAACGTCTGTTAGGTTGTCTCCCCGTCCCTCTGTCTGTTAGTCTCTCCATCAGTCACTCTCCGTCCGTTTTTCTGATGAACTCCCAACTTTTCTTTGAGGGATAGTTAAAAAATCCATAGCTTCAAAAAGACTTTAGCGACAATTGCTCTAAATGAAACCTATAAGGAACAAGGACCCAAATAAGGAAAGTTTGAGTATAAAACCAGGTATTCCTCTTTTATGGTATTCTTAGAGTCATGTTTCAATTCTACTAATAAAAAGAAAAAAATGACAAAGGGTGAGAAGTGTATATGCAGTCCAATACAAGAAATAAAAGGAATGTATCTAGTTCGAGTAAGTCTGATGTTCTCTAACACCTCTAAGTTATAAGCGTTTTATTGAAATTATTATTGCAGTGTTTGTGTTCGCGGTAAAACGGAATAACAACAACCAGATATGTCTGTAAAGGTAAAACATTTAGAAAAATCGAATCCGCACTTGAATTGACACCCTTAACCTATTATAACGGTGTCTGATTGTAATCAATTCACTATGGAAACAAATCTTCCATACTTACTGATCTTGTTGCTATTTGCAAATGAGCGCATTTCGCAATCGTTCCCAAATACTCTCACACTTGCATCGGGCATGCGACCGCACACTGGCTCCCAGACATCTGCGCAACCCGACCCCCCATCGCTACTGTCTTCGTCTAACGCCACACACACAGCAACTAAAAAGAAAGAATGGGGGCGAGAAAATCAAAGAAAAATTGGTGAAAATTTATGACTAAATTTTTTTAACGTAACAGAAAAAAAACTGTATCTTAATATCTAGTGTACTTTACTTAGGGGATGTTTGAATTCCCAGCGCCACAGCAGTTTGATTAATGAAGAAAGAAATGAACGGCTCTACCCAGAGAAAGCACGAATCAATGAAACATTGTTTCATGTCTTATGGCTGCGTAGAATTAATTATATTCGGTATTAAAATATATTTTCGAATTGCTTGCGCGATAATGATTTATGAGAGTGTAATTTTACATTTACCCGTTTAAATGTGAATTCTTCACTTTAATACTGTGTGTGTGTTCTGGTAAAATGATGTCCCTAACTGAGCCAACAGCTACAAGTAGATTTATGGAAGCAGCTACTTATTATTCTCATGTTCTCGAAATATAATTTTTAACTGCTGACGGATATGATATTAGGGAGAGAAAACGTTTATTTATATATATATATATATATATATATATATATATATATAGTCTTAGATCAAAATGTTATCTGGGAAATTATTGTGTTTCTGAAGATTTCAGTGCTATGGAAGAAATTTTTACACACAACAAAAGTAATAAATAATTATAAATTTGAGATTTAAAGGCAACATCAAAATATGATAATTTCAAAATTTTGTGATTTTTTCGAACATGGATTTTCTTAAAAAAATTTAATAGAAGTAGAAAAAAGTCATTCTTACCTAAGAAAGCGAATAACCACAGAAACTTCATTCCGAAGGCAAGCGAATCTTCCTCTTGAATAATGGAGAGAAGAATGTTTCTTCTGGATGATATTACTTTTATCTGCTTTTATTATCTATATCTTTTGTATTGCATCTGTCAAAACAAGTCGTTGAACTTTTACAATGCCATACTTTTCCAATGTAATATATTATCACAACACACTGAATTTCATGGAAAACATGGTGGGTCTACCATTTTTCGTCCCTCTTGGGTAATAAACCGATACATCGCGGATATCTCACAATTCCTGAAGAGAATTTCCCGCAGCGCCTTAAAAGAGAGTTTAATTGGTATTACACAGTGCTTTGATAATATTAAATATTACTCTATACCATCATCAAATTTCAATTATTTCTTGATAATAAAAAAATATTTTTCTTCTACTTATAGAAATCGTTCGTTGGGTTGTAGAAATCACTTCCTGTTCGACGGTGGTACGATACTTCTCTGGCCTCACTAATGTATAATTTTAACAGAAAGAAATTTACATTACTTTTGAACTTAATCATCCTTTGCTCCAACCCCCTATTCATCTCTGTACATGAAAATTTCTGGGCCTTTGAAAAAATGCTCCAAATTTTTGTTTGCAAAATGTTCTAAACTCCTCCTTCCACCTCATACTCGTCTGCAACTTCCCTGCGCCGAATATTTTCCCCCAGTTTTGAGAAGTTGAAGAGTCGCTGGGAGCCCAATCTGAACTATAGTGTGGATGGTCACAATCCTTGTAGACTTAGTCCTTCACCACATTCTTTGCAATCTAAATAGTAATCAAAAGTGTATTGTCGTGAGAATAGCTACACACCAGGAGATTTCACGCACTGCCTCCAAATCAAGGACTTCTCTGTTCAAAACTGAGTGAGATATCGGCTGGAAACTTCCAGTATTACAAGAGTTAAAGATAAGATTATAAGCTTCTAAGAAAGTTTTCGTATTGATGCGTGATGTCTTGATCAGGCCAGAAACATTTTGAACCTAAAACCTAAAAAGTACACTTCAAAATGGGAGGACAGGTTTAACATTGATCCTGTCTTTTTAATGAGCTGAAAATGAACATGATTCTCGTGATTCAACGAAATTTATTTCTTTGTGAATTTTCTGAACCTATCTTTCTAAAATAACTGCAGTCGCTGCACAATTTTAACATCTACTTTTACGTTTTTAATTCCTAATGATCCTCTATTCAAAACTTTACACTTTTGTTACCACTTAATGCGCCTCACCAAATGACCATCCAATGCAACTTGTTATGAGGCGGAGGTATGGCAATTATCACTTTGCCACAGTATATAAGAACCTTAGATATCTTAGGGATATCTGCGCATTAAAAGTACGTTCAAATGCCCCACTCCAGGTAAAAAACGAAACTGAATGCTTGAGTAGAGACAGAAACGCAGACACATCGGGCTTGGCATGATGGACTGCCCAGAGGTGTTGCGAAAGGACGCGCTTCCCCTAAACCAGACCAGCACAGCATTTTGCACTTTCACTGACGTCAGGAGCTGCGCGCGGGCAACTCGGGGGCAAATGAGAAAATCGATGAAGGGTGGGGATAAGACCCAATCTAGGAGTGGGGACCACCAATCAGAATGCTCAATTTGAAAGATAGCGCGTGAATTTAAAGAGTAATCGGCAAGAACATGACGGTCATATACAGTTCAAGTAATATCGTCTTTTGTATTATATTGCAAATGTTTGTTTTCGGTATATGACAGGGCGAAATATGAAACTACAACGAATTATACATATTAGATTTCGAACAGTAAGTATTATAATTGCTTGTAGGGCTGATAATGCAATTCGCTTTGCTACAATGTAATCACAAATTTAGTGTTGTGCTAAATACAAAATTGTGATACTGAATCGTTTTCGTTTGATGATGACAGCAATAAACCATTTTTTATTAACTATGTTTAATTGAATAAGACGGTTCTCTCAAAGCAAAAACATATACTGTTCTTGAAAACAATTATGATTATTTTCTGTTCTAATTTCTGACAAGAGTGTAGAGTCGTTTACGACATCGTATAAAAATATAAACAGCTTTGTATTCTATTTAAAAATACCCATGATTATCTTATGATTGTCCGTAACATATCGTCACAGAAGTTTGCTCGTTGATATCTTTTGTTCAGTTTCATACTGGGGAAAATGGTCACAAATGTGCTATTAAACATTACCCTTCTTGGAATTACCACATATTCCATTTTTATGTCAATTTTGATGTGAGAGTTTGCTCTCATGATTTTGTTCATTTTTCTACGATTTGGAGATTATAACATGCCTGGTGAACAATCAATTATTAAATTGCAATTTTTTGTTACATAGAATTAAATAATATTTTTTCTGATATATAAGCATATATCTTAAAGAAATAGCTTTAGCTAAGTGCTATAATGAGCGTGTTATTTTCTTAAAAAAAATAAAAAATGAAAATACATACAGTGGAGGATACAATGGTGGATATACAGCAGTGCAAAACCGTAAACAGTGAATTATGACCCTGGTAACTTGAAATACTAGACATAATCCATTTAAACAAATGGGCCAATAATTTTGAAGCATGGATCATTGTATTAGACGCCTAGGCATTCAATCTACGCGCCGCGTCGTGATACGTCAGACTTCTCCCCTCCCCGCAAAGCTTCCTACTCCCACTACTTGCACATTCGGCGCTGTCGCGGGCAGACGATCGGCTCGCAAGTGCAGAATGTCCGCGGAAGCAGGCGTTGTGCAGGTCTGCCCTAAACCGAGGAGTGAAAGGAATGGACTCGCCCCGCAGCACCCCTCACACTTGAGCCACATACAATTGATTAACTGATTCGTGAATCCGGGCGTGTCAACTACTTAGGTCATTAGTCCCACAAGTTTAGTGCGTGTTTTTCCTCCGGAGGTGATATTTTCCTCGCTGGACGGTGAGATCCGGCGGCGACCTACCGTCGACTAGTGGGGTTTCCTCTCGACCAGGTCTCTCCCACCAGAGGGGCACCGCCCCAGCCGGGACAAGCGGTAAGCTCCCGACCGGTCTCCCGGCATGTGTGGTAGTGAGTGCATGTTAGTGTAAGTGTGTGTGTAAGAGGAGAGGATAGGACAAGGAAGAGGAAGGAAAGATCGCGCGCGGTCGGTGGCCCGCGTTTGTTAGGGTACGGCTCCGGCATTCGCCTGGTGTTGATTGGAGAAACCACGGAAAACTACCGACTAGAGCAGCCGGCCGCCAGAATTCTCCTCCAGACAGCGACTGAATTTGACCTAGCTGACTAGCAGTGTCGAAAATCCTGCCGCCGTCGGGATTCGAACCTAGGACTTCCCGGCGAGAGGGACTGCAGTGACATCAGGTTGATGAACTGAGCCATCTCTCCCGGTACCACATGAAAATAATACTACTGTACAAGTAAATAATGTATCTTGTTACGTATGTATCTATGCATATACAATATCAACGAATTTGTGAAAATCTTAATACTGTATGGTACTGTTACTAAAACACATTTTTTCATTTTTTAACAAAATAGTAATCTGGGACTAATAAAGCTACAAACTTTTTAATTTGCCGCTTGTGAATGGTTCACGCAGTGAAAAAGTATGAGTATTTTCTGTAATGACTATTATTTTCTCATTTAACGTTTGATAACGAGAACGGCAATCAGATCTGACAACGAACTCAGATAAGGAACGACGAATGTCCTCCGCGTATATGGTACATTCTGTCAGGGACTTCGTTGTGTTGCTTTCATCATCATGAAGTCGCTGATTCCACTTCTTCTTTTAGGTAACACGACGATAGTGCACAATGTTTAATTATGAACTGGCTTTCTTGGCAGTGGATTTGAGAACGACATGGCAGAGTTGATTCCATAAGAGGTCAAATAATTTCCATCTCAATTTAAAACCTAAAAATCTGTGAACCTTGAAATCCTACAAAATGGGAATTGTATAAAGTCGCGTACTTTAAAAATATTGATCTCTTAGTACAATAATGAGTCACGCTGGGATTAATTATATACGGAACAGATCCATTATCGTTCAGGAAACTGGATTATATTCTTTAGACTAACCTGGCAATGTCGAAATATAGTAAAGCCTCGTTTAAGTAGCACGAACTCGCTTAACACAAATTTCGCCGTAACACGAACTTCGGTCCGGGCAAGGGATTACAGTAATGCGGACCATTGTAACACTCGGTTAACACGAATTATTATAACATGAACTCCGATTATTTCGGTCTCTTGGAATTCTGTTAACGAGGGTTTACTGCAAACATATCACGAATTAATTTAGAAGGAGAAAACGATTATTTTTTCTCAAGACATTTACTATCTGTGACAAAGCATTTTACGGTGACATCATTTGTTAGGTAACTAAATTAGTGTTGTATTAATTTGGAAAAGATATAATATTTCATACTGCAATAGGTTCAATATTTTTATCCTGTAAGTATTATTATGAATATGCTATTTATTATTTACGAAAGGTTTGAGTAATAGATTTCTGGAGAAAACACGGAAAATTTCAGTTTTCCTGCGTTGAAATCAACAAAAAGAATTTTTCAATGTCGATACTTTGAATTCTCAATGCAAAAATAGTAATATAAAGGGGTATTTCCGCCCCTGCACAGATACTCTTTCTCTCTCACACACACACACATTGTAACAGAGACACAGATATACAGACACATATTAATAAGCGATGCATTTATTTAATGAATTTACATAATTAAACTGTAATATAATTTTGTATATTCTCACACTGTTAAACAGGCATTGCATTAGCAGCCTCAGGCCAAGATTGGTCAGCTGCTCTCTCGTGCTCTGCAGTAGAAGACTATGTATGTGGGCTTATGCCGGATGGAAGCTACGAAACATTCCCAAACAGATGCTCTATGGATTCTTATGCACTGGTGTACAACATCAGTAAGTATGATAGTATGGTGAAAAGTATTTTTCACGTGCACAGTTTAGTTTGTTTGAAAATATCAGAGACACAGTAAGGAAAAAGAAAACAATGTGCATTAAATGTATTTCACTTGTACTTGAATCAAATAATAATTATAATGAATGGTTGTGGGATATTGTTATATAAGATATACTCGTATTCTCGAATAAGGCATTACGATTTTTTGTCGAACAAATATTACGACTAACACATGAACTCCTTACATTATGGGGGCGGAATATCATACGGGGCAAGTGTTCTCGAATTTGCCATAATCCATCGCGACATCTTTACTCAAGATGTTACATTACATTGTCGAAAAATTGAAAACACAAACTTTATTTTGTATATAAAGATAAAAATTATTAACTAGAGTGCTTGATATATATATATATATATATATATATATATATATATATATATATATATAATTCTAACGAACCTTTATGCGTAATTATTAGTAAATAATTGTTGACGACACTCTGTATTACTAATTTCCACTAGGCGCAGAATTTGAAAGAAACTAGTCAGCACCTTGCCGTGCCACGCAAATAAATACCACATGATATATAAATACTACTTGCGACACTACTGTTAAGGCTTTAAGGAACAGGATGCCGGCAATTAAATATTTGCTGTGTTTGTTTTGCATTATTTTCTTTCTATGTAATGACCTGTTGCACAATAGTTATTGCCTTCACTGTATGACTCAATTAAAACTGGGCGGTATGAGGTGGTATAGCATCATTGTCTTCAATTCCTAAGAGTTCAGTAGAGTTATTTCAATGGAATGCTGGTACCGGAATTCATCGTACAATATTCACATGCACACACTTTTGATAACAAATAACATTCATTCACTTCAAATGCACCAGCATCTGTAAAAGAGAAGCGCACGCATTTTATATGTACGTATAATGAGACTTGAAACGTTGATACTATATAGACCAGCAGTCTGGTAGACGTTGCCCTCTTGGAGGGACGAAGATCATACTGTTAGTAGGACATTACTACATGCAGTACATACGAGAGTTTCTGCGCACGCACGAGATACAATTTCGTTCATGAACACAATGCAGTGTTTGAGCGTCACAAATTTTCAGTTGATGCCTCATGAATAGACACAGTTTGTTACATATTAGGCAAATTATAATATTAATTACAGTTCGTGTATTTAGCGAATAATGCACATTGCTCATGCCCAAAATCACTAAGAAGGATTTATATCAAAATCTTATGTATCTATACATTCAAAATTATCGAAATATCTCTTGTTTGCATTAATTTTACAAGGTTATACAATTTTTTTCTTAGTGCTCTTTAAAATAGGTCAAAAACAGCTAAATTCTATTATGTGAAATCTACACGAAAATGAACTAAAACAAATTAGAATATTTCTGCATGAAAATGAACTAGTGGTGCTACAGAATGGCACAGACTTTCCCGTATTAGTTTTCTGTTCCGTGTGGTCTCGGCTAGCTATTCGGACTTGCCAATACTCGTGACAGCTGCCGTCTATCACCGCCAAAACTACATTTTTTCGACATTTTCTCAACTTTTTCCGTTTTCCAATTGTAGAACAAAACTATTATTTTGAGAATATAAAAAACAATTAAACCTTGCCCTAATTGACAATTTTCGTTGAAAAATTTGGAGCCGTTTCAAGGAAAATGGCGTTTAAGTGCTACTGTAAATGCGAAATTTGAAGCTCTTTTTTACAGAAAAGTTTTGAGTTTTCGAAAAACTTCATTTGAAGTCATTTGAAGCACCTTACATTCACAAATTCAATAGTGTTACAAATCGCTGGAAATGCATTTTAACCGTATGAGATAAGTTCCAAAAAATTACATTCTTGTAATATTTTAAAAAACAAAAAAAATATCCCAAAATTAACATTACGCCATTTTAAAGAGGGCAATTAGCACTACCCGTTCGAAAAGTTTGAACAAACAATTTGAAACTTTTTTGAGAAAATGGCGTTTGAGTGTTTCTGAAAATGCCCAATTTTGAGCTACTTTTCACAGAAAACTATTCGAATTTTCGAGAAACTTTATTTGACATTATTTAAAGCACATGTACTCATTAATATAATAAAGTGAACAAATCACTGCTAATGTAAATATTAACAACGTGAGAGACAAGTCAAAAAACTACATTTTGCAATTTTTGAAAAACCAAAAGAATAGAGTAATATGGCAGTTAATGTCACCTCATAGATGCACATTTAGCACTATCCCTACAAAAGTTTAAAGAAAAAATTTGGAGCTGTTTTTGAGAAAATCCTTGTTTTTGTATTTTTTAAATTTCAATTATTGCGCGAAAAACTACTTAAATTTTGAAAAAAATGTACATGACCTTAAAGAAAGAATTTACTACGAAGAAAAAATTTTATTTGAAGGAAATATCTCTAACAGCAATTTTGTAGTTGGTGGAAAACGCCGAATAAAATTCAAACTTTGGCAATTTTCGAAAATTCAGAGATCCGTGAAAATCGGACCTATGCCACCTTAATAAGTGTATTTTACTCTATTCTTACAAAACTTTTAATGAAAAAATTTGGAGCAATTTTTGAGAAAATTTTGAAAATGTCCGGGGGGCTTCATGTAAAGTACCCCCAAATTTTACAGAGTCTTTTCCAAAATCTCAAAGCTATGAATAGCACTAGATCGACCGAGGAATATTCAATTTGGAAGAAATCGTATGTATGGTTTAGGCGCTAGCACTGTTCACAGACG
Source organism: Acheta domesticus (assembly GCA_031308135.1). NCBI lineage: Eukaryota > Metazoa > Arthropoda > Insecta > Orthoptera > Gryllidae > Acheta > Acheta domesticus. The sequence continues at coordinate 71,155,572 of JAHLJT010003656.1, read as the reverse complement.
GACAGACGGACGGACGTTTTCCTTTCAATTGGTTTTCGGTATCAAGGACCCACAAAACAGGGTTTCTGGCTACGCCACGTGTTAGGGGATTTTTTTTCTTAATTTAGCAACTGGTTTTATCCTACTTTTTCGTTTTCACGGCCCGGCAATTAATTTTTTCCGCCGAAAATTGGCCATTTTTTTGCACAGCATTACATAACTTTCCCATACTACGTATATCACTCCGTGTATACGTACGTATACGGGAAAGTAAAAATTATGAGCGTTTTCAGGTATTTGGAGAAGGCCGATAAAATTTTGGAGGATTTTACTTGGAATGAGCCTATTTGAAATATTTAATATATATTCTTGTCATGAATTAGAGAAGAAAATGATCATGATGTTTTTGACACATAATATATTTTAGCTTTGGTAGAACCGTCTTATTCAAATACACAAAGTTAATGAACAAATAATTTCTTACTAACTCAATCAAACAAAAACAATTCAGTATTATAATTTTGTGCTTAGCAAAACACTAAATTTGTGATAACATCGTAGCAAAGCGAATTACGTTACAACCACTACAAGAAATTATAATAACTTTATATATAACTTTAATAATATAACTTTATGCCTACATCAAATGTGTATAATTCGTTGTAGTTTCATGTTTCACACTGTCATATATCGACAGAAACATTTCTAATATAATACAAAATGCAATATTACTTCAACTGTATGTGACCGTTACTTTCTCGCTGATTGTTCTTTTATTTACGAGCTACGGTTCGAATTGCACATTCAAATTGGTGGTCCCCCTCCTAGAATGAAAAAAATGTACATCTCAATATGATATAACTTATGCATTTAAACGAATACACATTTATAGCATTACTTCTTACCAACTGCAATATATAATTATTCAATAATTCTAAATCTCTGTTGTTAAGAAGAGAAAATCTACACCTTATAATAAATATACAACATTAGTTCTACAAATATATCTGAAATTAATGTAAGCGAATTATATCAATAATAGTTTATTGCAATATAATTTTAAATAGATGTATGTGAGGCATATCTTATTTTACCATTAAGGCAACGGAAACATTTCTATTATACAAAGGATCCATAGTCTAAAAATGTTAGAGAAACTCTGATGCCGAATAACTGTACCAGTTTAACGCTGAAAAGAACAAATTTACTTCGGAACAGGGAAACATGTAGAAAATGAATGAAAAACTACGTATTCAGCAATTATTTAAACAGAATGGATTTATTTTAAACTTTCGTCCACAGACATATTATATTGGAAAATGCACAGTACTTTTGCAATTCATATATCTTTCTTATTTACAACCCGTGACGCTCTTGGAGTGCATATTTGGGGGAAAACACTTGGGGACCGCATTAAAGTACCGAATTCTGCATTAATATTACTAAGCTTTTAACATATGTACTTCTCATTTAATTTGCAGGTATCACCTTCGTCAAAAAAGGAGAATGCTTCGCGGAGAGTCGGCCATCGGATGCTTCGTCAGACAGTTCTTCTTCCATCGGGTATTCTGGCGAAGTCTCTGACTTGGCTGCTGAGTCATCGGACTGAGATCATCAAGAAACTTTTGGAGAAAATATTAGAAAAAAGTTGTAATATAGGGAAGAATATGAAATAAATGACATATTGAACGTTTTTGCATATTTATGGCATTTTGAAGATGGAAAAATAATATTAACCATAAAATTTTGCTGAACACGTGCGAACATTTTGCACATCTTAATTGTTTCGAAAGCGAAAAAAACTTCATACTGGATTCCAACTTCAGGCCAAGACTTGAACAGTTCATTAAAACATCGTTTATCACTGAGGATGAGTCAGTACATTCTGTTCGTTTCCGATCACCTTGCTATGGAGAAGAGTTGGGAGCTAATTATGCTCTCAACTGTTTGCTCTACCTGACCATCGCAAGTTTCCTGCATGCTTCTCGATATATTCCACTCGAATTTTCACATACTCTTTCGCATGTACATCTGGATGTCCCGCATGACTACATGTTTCTCCCTGTATTCATCACACGAATCTCCACTTGGCCCCCCTTGCTTCTCTACATGCGCCCCACCCCCAAGAACTCCAACACTCTCCAAATATTACCCAAACTCACGCTCCATCAAATGTTCCTGTGAAATGTTACCCTGCAAATACTTGCCTCGTTCCACGTTCCCTCAAACGTACTAACAAATTTTTCCTCAAATATTCTCTCAAATTTTCTCTGAAATGTTCCCCCAAACTTTCCTTACACGCTGACCGCATTTTTCCGCACTTGTAAACCTGGAAATTGAATGCCATGCAGGAATTTCTTGGGTTCAAATCTTGTCGGTGGTAGATTTGAGATTGTTCCATATTTTCTGGCGAGCCGTAAGCTACGGTCATTAGTCCCGTAATTGTAATTGCTGGTTTTAATGTCGGGAGGTGAAGTGGCTCTTCTCCCGCTGGATGGTGAGATCGGTGCTGACGTATACCTCGGAGAATGGAAGTTTCCTTCTTCAGGTATCTCCCACAAGATGGCACCACCCTTAGTCGGAAAAAGTTCTAAGCTTCCGACTGATCTCTTGACCTGTGTACCGCATATGTGTGTGTAAGTAAGAAACGAGGATATGACAAAACTGGTGTTGATCAGAAAGACCACGGAAAGTTAGGGATCAGAGAAGTTACAATTTTCATCCAGACAATCAGTCGTTACAATTTTCATCCTGACAGAGGCTGAATTCGATCAAGTTATCTAAGTAGCGTAGAAAATCCTAACACTGCACATTGTTAAATATCAAATCTAGGTAGAAATACAGCCCCTTAGTACATTTTGTTCTGTTGCATTTCAGAAGAAAGTGCAATGTACAGAAAAACATCTAGTCTGTTGAGTGAGTGTGTAAATAATGACCAGGATTTGGAAGAAAATATTGAGCAATGGGTGGAGCAAATGTACAGTAGTCTTGCGAGTATCTTCGAATCATCAAATTGAAAATGACCATTAATCATTCCACGTCAATTTTGTTTAGAATCTGGAAAATAACATGATAATGAATAGGAATTTCTTGAGAATGAAGAATCCGAATAAGAAGTTACTGAGAATGCAAAATATTATTATGGAAAGAACCAACAATTGGGCAAAAGGCGTGAAGAAAAATGTGACTAAAGAAACTTGTCTCAGAATGTTAGTGATATTTAGTAATATGTTTGTACTTGATTTTCAGTTATAAAGTTAAAGTAGTTTTCATCAATACATTTTTATTATGAAGATAAATTCGTTAAATTAAAGGTCTGCATAACTTTATTCAACCATTCCTAGTCACATGATATTCTCTCATTAAATATCTTATTAACAACTACATCCTGATTAATGTTTTCTTTAGTCATCATTAATCGTACGTTTCAGTGTTCTTCACTCTAAATACAAATCAATACTGTAACAATACTTCAATATTTGAAACAACATATTATAAGTTCACTGGAGTGCACGTCGGTACCAGTGTGATTTAATTCACATGTCGATAACTAAGGGTTAATAACATTTGGTCCAACGCCTAAACTTGTTGAGGTGGTACATGTAATACCGATAAGGCGGTATCACCGAACAGTGACAGTGTCATCCTAATTTACTTTAAGTTATTCATATATTTTTAATTCTCTCACCTCATGATTTTCTCGCCTATTAAGGATATCATCTTCGTAGACGCAGTTATTTTTATATTAGCTTTTAAATTATTAGGTTATAAAGTGGCGTGGTAATATGGCACGGCTGAAGGAATGCATGTGTAGAAGGAAAATGTGGGGGAGGATCATGCTTAGACCCGAGAGATTCAGAGAAAATGGTGTGTAATAATAATACAATATATATATATATATATATATATATATATATATATATATCAGTCAAAATTGTGAAGTAGTCTAGTAGATACTAGTTTAAGCAATCCTTGTACTTAATGTGTATTTATGTAAAAAAATTCCGTCTGTTTGCAGCCCTGATGATGGCTGAATAAAAGCCGAAACGTTGGCAGGTTAAAATGGTGTTGTTTAATGACCTACACTCTAGAATCAGTCCATAATATTTTAAATTATTCTTCTATTTCATTCTGTCACTCTTCAGTTCGGTATCAAATCCTAACAAATCCACGCTTCGCCCTTAGTATGACACTAACCTTCCAAATCGTATCTAGTGTTGAGCACTCGATCAGCTATAAACCTCTGGCATTATTTGCTATTCATTCATTGGTTGAGAGTATTTGTGTTCCTGTACTGTTATGAACGCCTGCATGGCATGACAAGCTTTCAATTTTCTTTACGTTCCCATCAGCGTTGTCCCGTTCACCGGCAATTCCTGAATGACTCTCCGAAGACTAGCCACTGACCTACTTATGTGTGTACTAAATATTTTATCTTACAACGACTGAAAATAAAAGAAACAAAGCCAGTTTTAACTTTAATTTTTACCAGTTACCGGACTGTTAATTCATGTCTCTAAAATAGCACTTGAAATAAAACCAAATGAAAAGACGCATCGAGCACAAGAAGACACTTCAGAACATTGAAACCAAAAGCTACATTAGACAATTTTGTTACAATAACCTTACATTGTGATCACTTCAATATTAACTTATTTGTGATGTTACAGAATATAGTAATGAACATGCATACAGCAATTAAAATATGCAATTTCTTATTTATAAGCCATTTGACACAAAATAACGCAGAATAATCACGTAAACAAAATGACATGACAGTTTGAAGCTATGTAAGTTTTGAACAACTTAAAAAATGCATTCTGTAATACATTGATCTTGCACTGTCAGATATTTATTATATTTTATTTCATATTGGAAAATATATCATGTTTACGAGGAGAAGGCAGCTGTTTCTGTAGAACATTTAGCTGATCTTCAGCATGATCCAGGTCTAGATCCCTCTGTGGAGGAGCAACAGTCGGAATATATATTTTGTGAAGTGTCTTCCCATTAAAATAAGTTGGTGATTGATAGTTGTGCTTCTGAAGCTGTTGCTTCATACAATACGAGTATATGATTTAGTTACTTTTATAAGAATTTATTTCAAGTGTTTATTTTCGTGTCCCGGGGACACGTTCACAGTGGTATGCAATCTGTCAACGTCCTTCCTTTCCATTCGCAAATGTCAATCACCAACATCTTTTAATCTGGCCATAAGCCTATAAATATCAGTTTATAACTGAATTCAGCTTCTTATTATTCTAATATTCGTTAAATATATTTTTTACTGATAACTGACATAACATCAAGGGGTAAAATTATTTGTATGTACCAAAATTTTGTCTGGAAAAAGAGTAAGTTTTTCTGAAGATTTCAAAATCTAAGGAGAATATTATTACACACAAACAAAAGTAACAAACAATAAAAAGCGAACAATTGAATATTTGACCATAACATACCATATCATCAAAACATCTAAATTAAAAAATCTGTGAAGTTTTCGAATATAGGTTTTCTTAAAAAATGTTAATAGAAAGGAAAAAGATCTCTCTTACTTAGGAAAGCGAATAATCACAGAAACTTCATTCTGAAGGCAATGGAGTCTTACTCTTGACTACTGCAGAGAAGAATATTTCTTCTGGATGATATTAGGAATTTATCTGCTTTTATTATCTATATCTATTTCATTGCATCTGCCAAAACAAGTCATTGAACTTTTACAATGACATACTTTTTTCAATGTAATGTCTTATCACAACACACCGAATTTCATGGAAAACATGGTGGGTCTACCCTTTTTCGTCCCTCTCGGGTAATGAAACAGATCTAACGCGGATATCTCACAATTCGTGAAGAGAATTTCCCGCAGGGCCTTAAAAGAGAGTTTAATTGGTGTTACACAGTGCTTTGATAATATTAAATATTACTCTATACCATCATCAAATTTCGATTATTTCTTGATGATAAAAGGATATTTTTCTTCTACTTATAGAAATAGTTCGTTGGGTTGTACAAATCGCTTGCTATCTGTCGGTGGCTCAATAATTACCTGGCCTCACCAACTTCTATATTTGATAGAAAGAAAAAGATTACGTAACTTTTCAACTTAATCATCCTTTACTCCAGCACTCTTATCATATCTGTACATTAACATTTCTAGGGCTTTGAAAAAATACTCCAAACTTGGTTCGAAAAATGGTCAAAACTGCTTAATTCTCCTCCTACTCGTTTGAAATATTTCTGCGCAGAAGATTCTTCTGCAGTTTTAATAAATAGATAAACGTCGCTGTGTGCTCAATATGAACTGTAGTGTGAATGGACCCAATCCTAGAAGACTTGGTCCTTTACAACATTCTTTGCCAACTGAATAATAGGCACAGGTGCACTTTCGTGAAAAAGGTAAACATCATCCGATTTCATGCACTGACTCCAACTCAAGTACCTCTCTCCTCAAAACTGAGTGAGCCATCGGCTGGAAACTTCCAACATTATAATTAAATATAAGACTATAAGCTGTTCAGAAGGTTTTCGTATTGATAAGCGATATTTTGGTCAGGCCAGAAACTTTTTGAACCACCTAGTGCTCTTGGAAATTGTTGAAAACAGGTTTAACACTCATTCTCTCTTTATAATGAAATGCAAATGAACCCGAGTCTCCTGATTTAAACGAAGTTTATTTCCTCATCAACCCTCTCAACGAATCTTTTCAAATCCCCTGCAGCCGCTGCTGCACTTTGAACATCTACTTCAACGTTTCTAACACCTTATGATTCTACGTCCATGAATTTGCACTTTTGCTACCACATAATGTGCCTCACCAAATGACCATCTAATGCAACTTGTTCTGAGCTGGAGGTATGGTTATAATCACTTTACAGTAATTTACAAAAACTTTACAGATACTACACCCACGTTAAAAGCACCTTCAAATGGTCCACTCTAGAGGGAAAAGGAAACTGAATGTAGAGACAGAAACGCAGACACATCTGGCGTAGCTAGATGGCAGGAAGGGCTGCATACAAGTGTCGTGAAAGGAAACTCTTCCATTAAACCAAGGAGATTAAGGAATGGACTCGCCCCGCAGCACTTCTCAACCTTCAGCGACCGCGCTAATAATATTACTACTTACAAAAAATGCAGGCAAATGCAGACAACTATCGAGTTAATCTTGTGTGGATTTTTACCATGCATATAATACAACTAATATTTTAAAATCCGAATGCGGTATATTTATGCTGAAAAGCACACTTTTCACTCTACGAACGAAATAGTAATCTGGGACTTTTAAACCCAAAGCCTTTGACGTACCGTTTGTAAGCATAATAAGCGGTGAAAAAGTATGAGTGTTTTCTCTATTGGTTACCGTTTTCTGATTAACCAACTGATTCGATAGTGAGAGCAGCAATCAGAACCAAGAATGAAAACAGATAAGGAACGATGTATGTCTTCTTCACATGAGTTGTACATTGGGCATACTTCATACGTAGTATATTGTGTTCACATTCATCATCATGAAGTCGCTGATTCCACTTCTTCTTTTAGGTAACAAAACCACAGTACGCGAAGTTTAATTCTGAACGTCCTTTTTTGGCAGTGGAGCCGAGAACGACGTGGCAAGGCATTTTCCATAACTTGTTAAGCACCGTCTCTATTGAAAGGTACTGAGAAATCTGTAAATACTGGGATTCTACAAAATGGAAAAGTTTACAAAGTCGACTAATCTTAGAATTTTTATTTGTTAATTAAAATTACACGGTGGAAACGGGAATTCATTGGTCTTATCTCTCAGAAGATTTCTGAACATAACACAAATAAGTACAAGGAATTTCAGTTGAACAAAGATTTTCTGGGATAGAATACATTAGTTTTTATACATTATTTTTATAGAATACATTAGTATACTTTCGAATTTCTGTGCCCTGTGTTTTCAATAAAAAAATGTGCAATTTTCCCTCAGATGTATCACACACACTCAGACGTGTGTGTGTGTGTGTATATATATATATATATATATATAATTTTAATTATTATATACAATATAATATATTAATTTAATTTCCATATGTATAACTGAACTATAATGTTTCTTTCGTATGTTCTGACGCTCTTATTTAGGCATGGCAATTGCAGTCTTAGGCCAAGACTGGTCAGCTGGCCTCTCATGTGCTGCTGTAGAAGAGTTCGTGTGTGGTCTCATGCCTGATGGAAGCTACAAAACATATGTAAACAGATTCGAAATGGATTCTTATGCACTGATATATCATATCAGTAAGTATGATAATGTTGCAAAAAGTATTTTACATGTTCACACACTTTGGTACGTTTGAAAACAACAGGCACACTAGAGAAATAAAAAAATGATTGATGGTAACTGTACATTACTGAATCCAATAATAAGTATGATATAAAAATAGTACTTTTTATTTTTTTATTTCACATTTTCTCATACATCGATCAAGCGCTGTGTAAGAGTGAATAGAACTGCAACTTTGCACACGTAGTGCTAAAAAGAGTTACAAACAGTTGAGCGAGGATATTCGCATTGGAGACCTCAATAATCAATATTTATTGTTTGCGATGAAAATGGGAAAATAGGAGCCTAGGTTACAATTACAGGAAGAATAGGGTTACAGAAAGTATGTTTGGGAAATCATGCGCTTCTCTTTAGGGTGTTTTAAATTTATCTTTTGGGAATCTAGATTTGATTCTTCGGCTTTGGTTATAGTTTTTTCCCAGTTTGAATATGAAAGTTACAGGGGAGGATGATAAGGAAAGGAAAATTTTATTCGATTAGAGTCTGATATAATGATCAATCGTGTGAAGAACAAATTCACTGTGGAGTTGTTTGTTTGATACGTACTATTATAATCCGCTCTTTCCTATCAATTTTCACGCCCCCTTTCATTAAGCTTACCACCGTAATACCCCCGTCTTTTATTTTTTTAATTTTTAAAAAAATCTTAATTGGAAACGTGAACGTGGTACATGTGGGTGGCTAGCTCAAAACCACGTCCACTGGGTGCTCCTGAAAAATAAGAATACTTACTCTCTGCATTTGTCGTGGGCTGAAAATATCGCTCTACGAGGACTCGATCGATGGATCTTATACTTACGCTTTGTTTACCAATAATACTGTAGTGATACCGAATCCATTACGGCTGCGAGCCTGAGAATTGCGCCGTGTTGCGCGACAGAGGGGCCGACGGCGGCGCCAGGCCACCCGCTGGACCCGCCCCCTAACGATTCGTCGCACCCAAGTGTCCCGCAGCCTGGGAAGTCTTCCCGTGCACGTGCACGCCAGTACTTTTCCGCGGCGCTCCTCGCCTTCCCCATCCTCCCTTGAGATTTTCGTTCCCCCCCCAGTCATTAATTTCTGCCCCTATTTGACAGAAAATTGAAGCGAGAGAGAACGAGTGCGGGTCTCTCTCTCATTTCTCGGCCCCAAAAACTTCCGATGATTGGGCGGAATTATTCTACGACGCAATACCTTTTCACCAATAGCCGTCGGACGTGGACAAAGCTCTAGAATGTTCTAGAACATTCTGAGGGAATTTTGGTGGGGGAAGGGAGGCTCGAAAGAGAAGAGGTGAGGCCACCACGGGGAGAGGCTGTGACGCCGTCACAGAGAGAGGACGTAAGAGGCGGTCAGGGGGACGAGACGTTATAGTGGAGGCGCCCGGCGCCAGAGATAAAGTTTTGTTTATTAGTTGGACTTATAAGAAAGCGTTGAGTTTTCGAGAGGAATTTGTGAGCGGTTCTTAAATAAGTGTAGACCGCGGACTGTGAAAGGTTTTATTGACATTCTAATAGTTCAGAAAAAGTATCTGACCTGTGCTCGTGTTCGGAACATTATCGTGGAATTATTTGATCGTTCACGAACTTGCTACGAACTCTAAAGTACCGTGCGGTGAACCGAAAGTGACAAGGTCGTTCAGCTGTGCAGACATTATCTGAGTACTAGCGACAATAAGTGAGCGGCGCTGTGTGTTGGGTCAACACTCCTGCGACCCCGCCTACTACCCGACTCGGCACTGCGCGATCCTTTGTGCGGCGCCCCAAGACGTCCCACGCCGCCTCTGTCAAACCGCCGGTGGCTCGAGGTCGTTCAACTCTTGTTTGTTGTACCCGCTGCCCCGCTGAGACGGTATTTCTTTTTTTGTTCTTTTGGCGCGCCCGTGGTCGAAAGGCACAAACAGTTTGGTGAACAATTTTTAATTACCTTTGACCGGGCGACGAAGAGAAGATTCCCGGCCGCGCTTGGCTGTCAAGAGGGAATCAGCGTAGAGAAAAATATTGTTTGTTTTCTTTTACTGTAGTAATTTTCACTTGTTAGTTTATTTTATTATCGTATGTGTGCATGTCATATTTTGGAATTGGGAAAGGGGAGCATGCTCGCCGTAATGAGTGGTAAAATCTTGCAATTCTTCTTTTAAAATAAAAGCCACCTATTTGTTTACATGAGTAAAATCTCTTATTTTACACCGGCCACCAACTTCCTCCATCTTCGTCAGTTTAGGCAAGCCTTTCTATCGACTGAGCGAGCCGGCTACCACGTCTACGGCGCCCAACCGACAGACGGGTAGTCGCAATACAAAGGGGATAATTTTGAAATACCTAATTCCTATTGAATTAAACGAGAATTTATATATGCACGTAACGACATGAAGTGTCGTACGTCTCTTTTTATTCTTAGAAATTTTTCATTAATCTCTTACATGCATTATCATCTTATTTACTTGACAATTAATTTTCCCCTATTGATGGCTATCTACTAATTATTACAATTTTAAATTTTAATTATTGCTTTAACCAAATTTATAATTACTCTTAGGGCTTGAACATCAACATTTAACTGTTTTATGTCTTTCTCAAATTCGGGCTTCGCGGAAATACTTCCTTGTCCTTTCGGCGTCAGCACACTTGGCAGATGAATACCAGTTCAGCTTCAACGCACTCTATCTTCTCCTGGATTCCGGTGTCCGCTTCAATCCACACTCGGTTAATTAATTATTCTAAGAAAACTTCCTACGATCCCAATACTCCTGAATTTTAACTATGTAGTTCCAATCTCAAAATAAAATCTTAAAGATGACGATTACTGTTCGTACATCTTAACCCTATCACGCGCCAATCTCGAGAAACAATAACTTCCAAGTACACAGTCCGACATCAGATCGCTACAAGATCCTGACACGAAGTGTTGTAAAAATTCCAAAAATGTTCTATCTCCGTTCTTCTTTTCAAAAGCCTCTTGTTTCTATTCTTGTCCCATAGTCCTTCTCGTGTTTATAATCCCTATGTTATTGCTAATCCATCAATAAATGACTTATCTCTTCTTGTCAACAATGTTCCTATTTCTTTATGCTATATTTCGTGATATTTTATTAATAAAACAATTTTCCCCATTCTCCAATTAAATATATATCATTTTCTCATATTTATACGTATTCTTTCTCACGCCAAATTACGTACTGAAGTGCACGAAAATTGAGGGCTTTTCCGATGCACTTTTACGACAATGCGAAGGATTTTAATTTGGAATGTTTGAATCGTTTTACGTGCCAAATGGGCAGCTCCTCTCCTTACCAGACATGCATAAGTAAGTATGGGAGGAATGGCAGTCTTGTAAAGTATAAGTGAGAGATCTGTTTCAACAGCTGACTTTTTGTTTAATAAAGAATATAATTTGAAAAGTACGTCCTGTGCCTTATTACATTTATTTAAAATGTGCGCTTTCCAAGTTAGTCTGGTGGCGAGGATGGGATCCAATTGTTATGTTTGCCAATGAAAGAAAGCATGTCATCTTAATAACTATTCATTTATTCCTTCAATCATTTTATTTACATTACACAATAAAGTATACAGAAGTTACTCTCTTCCGGCTAGCATTAACGTCCAAGCCCGGATCTCTCTAGTGCGTCACTTGGCACTGCTCCTGTTCCACACGCCTGACTGTGCGACTCAGCCGCGTGCAACTCCCTCACGCAATCTCGCCATGCGTCCCTTAGCACGGCGCCTCCAGGCTGTCAGTCGCGACGTATTCCGCACGACTACTGGTGCGGCCTCTCTGCGTGTGTCTCTCTCCCTGACTGCAGGCTCTCTCCCGGCGGCTCTCTCACTCTCTGCTGCGCTGCCTCTCTGCTGTGACTCGGTGACTCCCGTGGCCGTCACCTGCTCCCGCTTAAATAAAAGCGGCGCGGCCCGGGGTAGCCTCGCCTCGAGGCTTTCTCGCTCCGTAGCGCGCGGCGTATAGCTGCGCGCGCGCCAGCTTGAAAATGCTGAACACAGCATTTTTAATAAGTGAAATTCAAAAATTAATACTCTATTTTTCCTTTCACATCGCCTGTTGAGAATCGCTGAGAAGTATTCCAAATCACTGAACGACATTCTTTCGGAGCGCACGAAATATTGTTTTTATTACCGTCTAACTCAAGAACCATGATTCATATAGAAATGTGGTTGGTCTCATATCAAAATTTGGACTTCTCTTGTCATTTCATCTGCTGGGTGTTTGTGCTTTTCTGCAATAATAAAAAAGTTTCGCGCACAGTGAAAATTTAAGGACGTCAAAATGTAGAAGTAAGCACTTGGCTATCATTTATAATTAATTTCATGGAAATTAATTCATCAAACTAAATTACAAAATAAGCACCACATTCATAAGAGTTCTGGGAATAACTGGTAAAAAACTCAATTGTCTAAGATCAACACAATTGAAGCTATCGTTGAATGAACATGTTAAGTATTTGCGCGTGAAACAGGATCTTCTTCTTCTTCTTCCTTTTATTTTAGGCTAGAGCCTGTTTCTTTACAAAGGATACTTAAACAAAATTTTAAAAAACCTGATACATTACATTTATGTAGTTATATTTATAAATTGGCACTATATTCATACTGTCTTGTTTCACAAAATGTCTTTCCACCTAGTTCTTGGGCGTCCTACTCTTCTCCTTCCTTCCGGTCTTCTATCTCTAGTCACTTTCACCAGTCTGTCTTCTTCCATTCTGTCTATATGGTCATTCCATTTCTTTCTTCTTTCTCGAACCCAATCTGAGATTATATCTATTTGGCAAGTTTGTCTTATATTAATATTAGGTTCTTTATCCCTTAGCGTTTTATTTGTAATTTTTCTCAACACCCGCATTTCCGACACTTCCATCATTTGGCATATTTTTTTTGAGTCTGCTCTAGTTTCAGCTGCATATGACAATACTGGTCTAATTACTGCCTTATATATTCTAACTTTAGTGTCTTTTCTCAGATATTGATTTTGCCATATCGAGTGGTTGAGACAGCCTGCTATTCTATTTGCTTTTATGCTTTGTTCCTTAGCCTCTTTTATAGATCTGCCATCACTAGTTATTGTTACGCCTAGATATTGTATTTCCATCACTTGCTCTATTAGGTATTCGTTTAGAGCTAGTTTGCATCTCAGTGGTTCTTTCGAGATTGTTATGCACTTAGTTTTTTGTGTGGAAATCCTCATGTTGAATGACTGGCATGTCTTGTAGAATTGATACAGGATGGACGAGCCAAATAACCCCGAGCCTCCTGAATCGGCAACACAGATTGCGGTAGAAAGAGAGAGCCTTATGTAAAATTGTATTGGATAGAAAGAGAGGGCAATACTCCATAAGGCTCCGTACTGCAATCAAATATTTGGATGCACAATAGTATAAGTATGAAAAAATTCAACAAATACTTACAGCATTATCTCTTATTCACTACACTGTGTAATTCAATGTTGCAAAGTTGAAAAATATAATATTGGTACAAATACAACTGAATGTAATGTGTATGAATTATATCAATAATACATATTCTTTGAATCTGATTTTAAGTAGCTTTAGGTGGAATATATCCTATTTTATCATTCCGGCTTCGCAAACATTTGCGTGTACAAGGAATACGTAGTCCAAAAGGTTAGAAAAATCTCTTACGCAGGGTATGTGGACCACAGTTTCTCATTGAATATAAAAAATCATCTTCAAAACAAATAGTGAGCTCTTGGGCAAAAGAAGGAAAAATTCAGTTTTGAGCAATTATTGAAGCAGAATTAATTTATTTTAAAATGTCCACACAATAAACAATGCATAGCTCTTCAGGATTATTTATTTACAATCCGCAGTTCTGTTAAAATGCAACGTTTTGGGAGAATCGCATGTAGTATTAAAGTTCAGAATTCTGCATCAATATTTACTATGTTTTAACATATACGTACTTCTCATTTAATTTGCAGGTATCACCTTCGTTAAAGACGGAGAATGCTTCCCGGAGAGTCGGCCTTCCGATGCTTCGTCAGGCACTTCTTCCGGTGGATATTCTGGCGAGGTATACAACGTAGCTTCTGAGGAATTCTCAGACTGATTTTATTTAGAATCTTTTGTGCAATGTCTTAGGAAAGTTGTAGCATAACGATTATTACGAAATAAAACATTACAAAGTAGACATGTTGACGTTTCTGCACTTTGATGACCCAAATAATCTGTATATATAAAAGTGGATGTTGGTACATATACAAAAGATAAACTCCGACACCGTGAGACCAATCTCCATGAAAGTTGGCACTTCTACATGTTTTTTCACCGAGAAGGTTTATTGTTTGATTTTATTGAAGGTGCTGTTAAATCTGTTGTAACTCCATTACATGGCGCTGTAGAACAAAACTAAATATTTACGTCAAATTCAATCCGCAACATATTCGGTAGGGTTTTGAATCTATATCGTTAAATAACATCTAAACGAAGGCCTCAAAGAATCGTTTCTCACAACATAATCTACAGGAAGAAACCTTAAACATTCTATTACATTTTTGCTGGTCCAGCGCTTCCCGATATTAACTCACCTGCAGAGAGATGTGCAGAATCTGCAATTAAATGTGAATGAGGACAGAGAGTGGCAGGGACAGACATATAGGGACAGGGTGAGCAAGGGAGGGAGAGACAATGAGAGGGTGATGGGAAGGGGAAAGAGGGAGATGAAGGGCAAAACAACGTCTGCCGGGTTTTCCTAGTAATAATAATAATATTAATATTATAATAATACTGATAATAATAATAATAATAATAATAAGAAGAAGAAGAAGAAGAAGAAGAAAGAACAATGCAAATTTTTCGCATGTTGTAGATGTATTTGGCATTTGGGGGTCAATAGTCTGACATTGCCGGCTTGCTAACGGTATTGCCTCATGCCTGGGTCCCGTGATATTATCATGCAAGATGTGGCAAATTTGACGTATTCCCTTCACCGTAACTAGTAAGATCCGCATGCCTGAGCTTTTCTTCGTCAAACAGATAAAGAAACCCGGTCGATTTTAAATGAAACCACAACTCTATTTTTGCCTCAATCAGGAATCGAAACCCGGGACTGCACAACGCGAAGCTAGTATGGTGCTCATGAGCCATCCTAGAGACTTACACTTGTTAATCATTGTTTTAAAAGTGAAAATGTCTTCCCATCGGAACCCAACTCCAGACTAGAAACTGAACTGTATAATGAAGCATTCTAGGCCAGACATGTCGGGTAAATATACGCTTCCATGTAATTGTAAATAGATTTCGTAGTTTCTGCTCGTTTCTGACCACCCTTCTGCGGAGTAGGATTCGCGAGAGGAGCTATATCTTCAAGCAATTGTCGGATCCACCTGGCTTTTGCATATTTTTATACATTCTTCCCGACATATTCCCTCTCTTTTGTTTACATATCACTCAAATGTTCACATGTTCCTTCGTATGTTCCTTCACATGTTCCTCCTCTACTCCGTACGGAGAAAGTAAAAATTGGAACAATTTTCTAGAAAATTTTGAATATGTCCAAGGGTATTATGATATTTTTCCTCAAAATTCAAAGAAATATTTTCATAACTGTAAGGATTTGAGTCGTGTCAGATCAACCGGGAAATATTTTGTTTTGCGAAAATTTCTGGAATGGTTAAATGCTGGTTCACAGGCGGACGGACTGACAGACGGACGGATTAAAGCAGACAGATAGAAGCCGATAGAGACAGAGACAGAAACAGATAGAGACAGACAGACATAGATGGACACAGACAGTTTGACGAAAATGACGTTTCGATATCAGAGAACCCAACATCTTTGTACGCCATTCAGCTACATCTACAAACAATCTGAATTATTCTTTCCGATAAATTTAGTGTTTATAGCTCGTGAGACGATAATATCTCAAGGTCGTAAGTGGTAAATTAAATATCGAGTTATAGTAGAGATTTATCTAGTACTATCAAATAAACAAAATCAGTATTTTTAAATCTGAATATTACCTTTCGTTCCTTTAAAACGTCTTTCATTGTTTAAAGATGGGATTGTCGTCTACGTCGGCGAACCGACATACATATGATCGTCTTTTGAAGTTTGTAAATAATTTACAACTATTATATTAGCAGAGAAAAAACTTGTTTGAGTGTTTTCTATATTGATTGCCAAAGTCCATTTTCGATTTAACGATGGATGTGATTTGATAAAGAGAGCTGCAATCAAACCGACAGTGAAAACAGATAAAGAACGATGTATCTCTCCATTGTCATACATGTTGCGTTGTGTTGCCGATCATCATCATCATCATGAAGTTGCTGATTCCTCTTCTTTTAGGTAACACAATCTTAATATACTGAGTTTAATTCTGTTCTGGCTTTATTTGCAACGCATTTGTCAACAATGTGGCAAAACGTATATGATTATTTATTGAGTATTATCTCTGTTTTAAAAAGAGAAAATTGGTATAATTTGTGATCCTACGAAGTGAGAATTTCATTTAGTTAACGAATCATACAAACATAGGGGTTATAGATGAGAAATATGTTAAAGTAGACATGTAAATCCATTTACCCCGTCTCTCAGGCAATTAATGAAACGTTTTAGGCTAAACCTGAATTGATTAAAATATAGAAATTAGAAAACTAGTGATGCTATAGAATGGCACAGACTTTCTCGTAGTGAAGTTTTTCAAATTTCCTTGGTAAGGGCTAGTTTCGCGATCTGGTCCCATCCTCTTGACAGCTGCCATTTATCGCCGCCCAACATATTTTTTTAAAGTTTTCTCAATTTTTCAGTTTTTGAATTATTATTTTCGAAATATTACTTTTAAAATATTAAAGAGTAAACCTCGTCATATATGGAAATTTTCGTTGAAAAGTGTGGAAATATTTTGTTGAAAGATTGTCGCATATACGACGGTTAGTGTAAATAGAAAATTTGAAGCTCTTTTTCTTTAATTTTTTTAATATTTGGAGCCGTTTTCGAGAAGATCTTGTTTTCTTTATTTTGAATGCAATATTGCGCGAAAAGTACTAAAAGTTTGAAAAAATGTACATGACCAAACGAAAGTAACTAAATATGGAGAAAAAACATCTCTGATTACTCCGTATATACGACGTATACGAGAAAGTATAAGAAGATTTTTTTATTAATAATAAAAAAATAACACAAAAGAATTATAGAGTATTTATTAAACCAGTAAAACAGGTTCCATACACGTTTTCAAATAATTCCCAACCTGTTCAGTAATTTATACAAAATTCAAAACGATATTCGTAGTAAATTTCCGTACTTAATATACGATTATAAAATATAATCCATTATTTCTAGATGATTAAATAGTCGTTTTCTGAACAATGCTTTGCATACTTTTCATTTTTCTGGGTTTTGACCCATAAGCAAACCCTTTGAATTTTTAGTACAAAGTATTTCTAATTAAAGAAATAGTACAATTATTTCACAATATCCTTTTTGCAAGAGTGTTATATTGCATTTTAATAACTGTGTACAATTATTTTCGAATTCATGTTTCAAATTCTATCATGATACACTCGTACGTTTTTGCATTGTTGTGCAGGCATCGCATGTGCCGTGTTATGCCAAAACTGGTCAGCTGGCCTCTCGTGCCAAGACGATGTAGACTACGTGTGTGGTCTCATGCCTGATGGGAGCTACCAAACTTTCGCAAACAGATGCTACATGGATTCTGATGCACTTGTTTATAACATCAGTAAGTACAGTAAATTTGTGAAGACTATTTTTCATGTTCACAATTTTTTTATTCCATTGAAAATGCCAGAAAATTTAAGAGAAATAGAAAACTATTGTTGGTATATTTACTTCACAAACTGAATCGAAGATTAACTCAGAAAAAATAACATTAACAGGATTAAAACGTAATGAAAATATTATGTTTTCTCTTTGCTCCTCGGTTGTACTCCTTTTCTGTGTCTTCTCGTGTCACTGTCCAACAGTAGTCCGACAGCATGGCAGTGTTCCATTTCCCTTCTTACCTTCGTTACATTTGCAAAATGTCCTGAAGGAATCGCTCTTCATATTCGTCACTTATAGTACCGTTACGAATTCTCCATCAATACATTCTGTACTTTTAATACTTTTATGTACTTCCCATTTAATTTGCAGCTATCACCTTCGTTAAGAAAGGAGAATGCTTCCCGGAGAGTCGGCCTTCCGATGCTTCGTCAGGCAGTTATTCCAGCGGGGCTTCTGGCGAGGCCCTTGACGTGGCAGCTGAGGAATCCTCCGTCTGATTTTATCCAGAATTTTTCTTGCAATATCTTCCCAAAAGTTGTAGTAAAACGAATAAAATGAAATAAAGCATCGCCAATTGTTGGTATTGTAACATTTTGGTCACAATATTATTATTCCTAATTCACGACTTAAATTGTTATGAGTAGGTTAAATATAAAATCTACTCCAGGTTGCAACAGATTACTAAGAAGCAGATCTGGGGACTATGGGTACCTCTGCAATGCTTTACGCAAAATGTGGTTGTTCCAAATCATGCAATTACTTGCAGTTCCCTGCCTTTTGAATGATCTAGGAGTTTACCAAGTCTTACACAAATTTTCAACAAATTCCAGAGCTCCGATGACTATCAATACGAGCTGACCTTTTTACGCCTCATTATTGGCTTATATCGATTTCCAAACACTTGTATATAAGACGTTTCTCTGTCTCTTTGGTTACGACGTTTTGATTGCAAGGCATAGCAACATCTAAAAGTAGACACGATTTTCTCCACAAATCCCGGATAACAATATCCAGTTTTTTTTGCCATTAATGTGCAATTCTTTTGAATGTGTTGGTCGTACAGTATTGTATACAATTCAACAGACGTCGCCGGTTTTGGTAAGTGTTCGTACCACTTGGGGCATGTATTTTGAACTTTGAAAACAGTTCAGATCTTCCAGTGGAGTTAACTACACACCCTGCCGTGTCTTTTCAAGTATTCGGAATTTTCTAGAATTGGTCAAGATGAGACGATATGAGAGACGAGACGTTGGACGAGATATTGGACGAGATGAGACGTCATTCACGGCAGACAGCATTTGGGAGATAATCGCTTCATTATTAGCAAACACTTAAAGATAATCCATGTAAAAAATGTGATCCTGGTCTTCCATCACCATGGAGCTTGAGACCAAAGTCAGTTTGCAACAACTGTCTAGATAGTGGAATCAAACTAATGCAAAACAGCAGAGGGGATAGCGAATCTCCTTGAAAAATACTCTTGTTAATCTGAATACATCTTGTCTCTACTGTTATCCTCCTTCTGTGTGTTAGTAACCTGGTCCTTCACGATTTCATACTCGCGTTGCAAAACTCGATAAGTGTAGGATGAAATCGATAGATGCTATGTGATTGTTTTCCGATCCTCCAAAACTACAAGTGACTTATGATCATCTTTGCGAATCCCACAGAAACTTATTTTTTCCTTTTGATAGTGTGCACCTCTTGAAGTGCATAATCAACAACTGGTTTAATCAAGATAACTAAAAATTGTCTTGCTGGCCTGGAAATAATGTCATGCAAACAGCAGCATTTTGTTGCCTCAAAATATGTACTGCTCTAAGAATCCCAATATTTTAAAATATGGCAATACTTTAAAGTTAAAATCTTCGTATCGGTGATTGTTTTTGTTAAAATTAACTGTTAATTGAATGAAAAGCAATTAAATATTGCCAAAATTCCTTTGTGTAAAATATAATAAAGGCGGCAAAGAAGGTGAGTAAACGTGAATCGACTACCAGCAGCTGGCGAAAGATTCGTTAGCCACGATGGCGTCAGTCGACTAGTATTTGGCATTGGCAGGGAGTGGGGTGCAGAAACTGCCGTGGAGGAAGGGGGACGAGGTTACGGCACGCATGCGACACTAGCACGGCAGCGAAGCGGAGGGTGAACCGGAGACGGTGGCAGGCTCGGACTCGGATGGGTGGGAGGAGGGGGGCATTCCTGGCGCGTAGTACTATTTCGCATAAGGACAATGTGAGTACACTAGTTTTTGTATAGAATTTCAAAAGAAACTAGTGATGCTACAAGAGCACATACTTTCCCGTGCTATTGGAAACAGCTACGTAGTATTGAAATATTGCGTTTTCTGCGCTACTGACATCTTAGCTATTATTTGAAAACGTCCAATTCAACCAGGAAGCGAATAACTCACTGTTTCCATCGCAGTGTTGTCAGAACTATGTGACTTCTACAACTGCTTAAAAATATAATACAAACGTTTTGTAAACTTATATAAGAAAAAGAAGCTTGATACCCCGAACACTAAAGAAATGCATTTCATAGGGCCATAATTAGAGAAGAGTATTCTAGAACCATGCAAAAATACTCAACTCACTACAAATGGTACAGCATTTGGCGCGAAAACTAAATATTTTCATGTATATATCAACATAATTTTGACATTTATAACTCCTTTTTATTCAGCTACATCAAGTCACAACAATGGGTCTTAATTAACAGAAATTCGCGAGCGAAACGAAATTTCATTGTTGCATTTCCTGCATTGTCGATGTTCTGAGAGCTAGTCATTTTTATTTCAAATATTTCAAAATAAACAATTTCTAAAACATTAATGTGGAAATGTATAACAAATGGTCGAGTGTGAGAACCGAACAAAGAATTATTATACAAAATTGCAAATTCTAATTTACGACGCATCCAGCTGTCCGAAGCACAGTAAATTTACAGCGGGCTGTTATGTTTGTCACAAAATTATAGAAAAACTACTCGTATTTTGAAAAAATTAAGCATGACCTTATTTGAAGATGTAGTTTTGATAAATACATTTAATTGAGAAAAAAATGTATTTTTAAAATTGTAGTTGTAAGAAAACGACGAAAACAAAGCGCAGTCAATTCCGAGCGGGCTATTATGTTTGTCAGGAAATTATAAAAAACTACTAATATTTTCAAAAATTCAACATGACCTTATTTGAAGATCTGTTTTTGATGAGCATATTTCATTAAGAAAACAATCGTATTCTCACAATTGTAGTTGTAGAAAGACGCCGAAAATTTTTTCATCATTTTTTAAAATGTTTGCAAAATCAGGCATTTTAATGAACATGAAACCTGCACCATTCTCTTAAGTTTCCTATGCTATGCTATCTCAGGTCACAATTTAGTCAAAAAACGTTCTGCGGTTTTTAAGAAGTTATGTTTTTGAAAAATTGAACATGCCCTTATTTGAAGACCTGATTTTTATGAACACGTTTTGTTAAGAAAAAAATGTATCTTCATAATTGTAGTTGTAGGAAGATGCCGAAAAAATTTTGAGATTTTTCAATTTTCGAAAAATCAGAGTTTTCAACCAACATGAGATCTACGCGTCTATTAAATGACCTTCAGACTATCCAACAACAAAATTTAGTCAAAATTGTTGGCGCCATTTGGAAATCTTGAAAATGTCCCAGGGCTTCATCTAAAGTACCCTCCAAAATTAAAATATCCGTTTCAAATTCAAGGGGCCGCGAGAAGAGTCAGATCCATTGGGGCATATCAATTTTGGAGAAAATTAGCTGAACGGTTTAGTCGCTATTGTTGTTTACTGACAGACGGACAGATGGAAGGACAGACGTTTTGCTTTCAATTGGTTTTTCGGTATCAAGGACCCACAAAAATAGGGATTCTGGCTGCACCACGTGTTAGGAGATTTTTTCTTAATTCAGCAACTGGATTTATCCACTTTTTTGTTACCAGGGCCCTGTAACAAGAGATTTTCTGCCGAAAATCCGCCTTTTTTCGCGCAGCCCTTACATAACTATCACTGTACTATACGTACGTACGTACGTACGTATAGTATACGGGAAAGTAAAAAGTCAGCTAAGTAATTTATTAATAAATACAGTGCTATATACACATGTACTAGTGAGCCAGAAAAGTCTCTCTGCACCGAACCGAAGCAGGGCCTCCAATTAAAAATTGTGTTGGTAGCAACCAGATTACCTGGGAACAAGTGAAGGGGACAACACTTATAGCATCTGTTATGATTGTGGTGAGTATGCAATTCACGTTTTCTATTGTTTCAAGCTTCAGCTCGTGCTACCAACATAATTTGTTGGGAGCACGAGCGGTACATGCATAATATCAAACAAAAACGAAAATCACTCATATTTTTAATGTAGCAACTACATTTTCATTGCGTTTCAGGCCTTTTTTAAATGTAGAAGAAAACTGTCTAGTACAGTACGTGCATCTGCCAAAGAAATATGAGAAATAAATAGGCATTTAAAGCAGAAAACTGAATGGAATGCGCCACAATTCTGCTTAAATATTGGACAATACACTTATTTTTATTTTAAATTTCAATCATAATGGAAAGTGGGAATTTTTTGCAGGTGGTCGATGTATTATATAAACATCGTTTGAAAAGCACAAAAAATGTAAAGAAGGTAATTTTCCACAAAGAATGTATTAATAACAATACTAATTTGGGATTTCATCTGTTCTAGCACATGAGCAAGGACGATGATCTCTCCACTTTGAATCTAAGAACAGCGAGAATAAACGCACATACGAAAACTGCCGAGAAAGACATAATTGGATCTTTGTAATGTGTTGCTTCCAGGACTCCAGGTGCCAACAATGACATTCTCTTGCCCTTGACACTGATGATCTTTTCCTGAATTGCTTTATTAAGTTTTCAAATGATTTATTTCGAATTGTCCTGAGTAAGAGCTGTAATCGACATGAGAGACAAGTCAAAAAAATTACATTTTTACAATTTTTGAAAAAAACAAAAGAACAGAGCAATATGGAGTTTGTCATCCCATAGGGTACATTTAGCATTATCCCATACCAAAAGTTTAAAGAAAAAATTTGGAGCAGGTTTTGAGAAAATCTTTTTTTTTTGTATTTTTTTTAAATTGCACAAAATATTGCGCGAAAAGTATTAAAACTTTCAAAACAAATGTACATGACCTTAAAGAAAATATGAAGAACAAATTTTATTTGAAGGAAAAATCTATCTGCAATTTTGTAGTTGGAGGAATAAGCCACAAACAATGATATTTACTTTCCCGTATACGTACGTATACACGCAGTGATATACGTAGTATAGGGAAAGTTATGTAATGCTGCGCGAAAAAATGGCCAATTTTCGGAGGAAAAAAATTCATTGCTGGGCCGTGATAACGAAAAGTTCATAAAACCAGTTGCTAAATTAAGAAAAAATCCCCCTAACACGTGGTGTAGCCAGAAAACCGTTTTTGTGGGTCCTTGATATCGAAAAAACCAATTGAAAGGAAAACGTCCGTCTGTCCGTCTGTCTGTTCATCCGTCCGTCCGTCTGTCCGTCCGTAAATCATACGTACGATTTCATCCAAAATGGATATCCCTGGTCGATCTGGTTCTATTCAAAGCTTTGAGATTTTGAAAAAGATTCTTCAAAATTTGGGGGTACTTTAGATGAAGCCTCCGGACATTTTCAAAATTTTCTCAAAAACAGCTCCAATTTTTTTCTTTAAATTTCTTGTATGAATAGAGTAAAATACACTTATCAACATGGCATAGGCCCGATTTTCACGGATAACTCTGAATTTTCGAAAATTTTGAAAGTTTGAATTTTTTCGGCGTCTTTCTCCAACTACAAAATTGAAGATAGAGATTTTTTCCTTCAAATAAATGTGCTCTCCAAAGTGAGTTCTTTGTTTAAGGTCTTGTACATTGTTCTGAAAATTTTAGTAGTTTTTGCGCAATATTGCATGCAATATGTGCAATTTAAAAAAATTACATTAACTAGATTTCTCAAAAACGGCTCCAAATTGTTTCTTTAAACTTTGGTAGGGATAGTGCTAAATGTACCCTATGAGATGACATAAACGCCATATTGCTGTATTCTTTGTTTTTTTCAAAACTTGCAAGAATGTAATTTTTTTCCACTTGTCTCTCACGTCGTTAATATTTACACTAATGGCGAAATGTCACATTATTATATTTAATTGAAGTACATGTGCTTTGTAATTAAATATGTCGAGTAAAGTTTATGAAAACCCAACAGTTTATGTGAAAACTAGTTCAAGTTTCCGCATTTTCAGAAACGCTTTCACGCCATTTTCTCATAAATGGCTAAAAAAATTTCTTCAAACTTTTCGATCGGATAGTACTAATTGCACTCTTTAATATGACGTACAGTTATTTTGAGGATTTTTTTTTTTTGGTTTTTTCAAAAATTACACAAATGTAATTTTTTAAAGGATCTCTCACATCTTCAATATTCACATTACCAGCAATTTGTAACATTATTATAATTGTGAGTGTAAGTGCTTCAAATAACTTCAAATAAAGTATTTTGAAAACTCAAAACATTTTCTGTGAAAATGAGCTCCAAATTTTGCATTTTTCAGTAGCGCTAAAAACGCAATTTCTTTAAAACAGCACACAGTTTTTAAAGAAAATTGCCATTTAGGGCTAGGTTTTTGTGTTCTTTAATATTCTAAAATTATTATTTTTGTTCCACCAATAGGAAACCGAAAAAAATTAAGAAAATGACAAAAAATGTACTTTTGGTGGTGATAGATGGTAGCTGGCAAGAAAGAGTATGTGGCAATTCCGAATAGCTAGCGAAGACCCCAAAGAAACTAATAAGGGAAAGTCTGTGCCATTCTATAGCACAAGTAGTTTACTTTCTCGCCGTTACTTCATTAGAAGTGAATTTATTCTTATCATGTACTGAAAAACAGTGAATTTTTGACTCAAAAAACTCTTATTGCAGGGCCCAGGTAATGAAAAAGTGATTAAATATTGTTCCTGTATATATATATAAATTACTTCTTTAAGATGTGTAGCCAGAGTCATGTTTTGTTGGGTCCTTCATACAAAAATCAATTGACCACAAAAACATCTGCCTGCCCATTGATCTGTAGTTAAAGCTAGTGCCAATACTGTTCAGCTGATTTTGTCCCAAATTTGTTATTGTGGATTAATTTAAAGGACTCGGCTCTTTGAGTTAAAAAAAGGATATTTTGATTTTTGGAGGTACTACTTAACATGAAGCCTCAGTAATATTTTCAAAAATTTTCTCTAATGTTGCCTCCAATTTTTTGATTAAACATTGTTCCTTGGATAGTATAAAGAGCCATTTTTTGTGTAATGAAGCAATTTTTATTTTTTTTAAACAATTATTTTCTCAAAAAACACTCCAAATGTTTTCTTTAAATCCCTTGTAGGCTTCAATAGTGGCACAACATAAAAAATATGAATTTTGAGTAAATGCCCTCTCAAGAATTGTAGTTTATTCTACATTCCAACAGCAACAGCAGCACATCTTACAGTACAGTATTTTAACAACAAATAGCAGAAGTGTGAGTACAAGAATGATGCATTTCACCATGAAGTTGAAACTGTAAACTCATTTATCTCAATCCTTGAGTTTTTGAGTTGTGCCATTATGGCAGCCCATAAGCATTTTTGCCTTAACCCTTAGACTGCCATGTCAAATTGATACTGCCTTATATCAAATTGATACAAATTGTCCCACAGGCGAGGCAATGTATAAATTCTGATGCACAACTTATGCTGTTTAGAGTAGTGAAAAAACGGGCATGGCTTGGCAGCATAATTTTTAATTAACATACATGGCAGTTAACTGTTAAAAAAATCTCTTCTAAAAAATCATCTCTTTAAAAAAGGTCATGAACAATGATTTTGAAAAAACGAGAAGTTTTCATGTAATTTGTGCTTGAAATTAATCCATTTTAAAAAACACATTTTCTTGAAAACTGCTCTCTCCTTGCCGTTTATCCTCACGATAAAATAAGTGATGCTGAAAAAGATTAGCACAGGCCTCGTTTTCGATGAACTCTGAAGTTTTTTGGAAATTGCAAATTTAAAAATAATGCAAAAGAGTATGTGATGTAGCAACACTAGTTATTTAGTTATTTGCACCAAAGAGATCAAAAAAAGCTTAATCTATTTTTTCACCATATGTGATGTACTGTATAAGCTGATGATATATAAAATAAGTTTCATAATGTAACATCTAGCATTTGAGAAAGCTCAGGTTCTGTGGGAGTGTATAAAGTCAAAAATTGAATGAAAAGTTCATGGATTAATTTTAAATTAGGAAGTAATGGTATGTAAGTTTTCAAAATTTCTGTATTTATTAAAATTTATTAAAAATTTAGTTTGATTATTGTATTTACGTTATATTATTTATTAAGAAATAACATAGAATACAAATATCAAATTATTTTGTAAGAACAATGTAATATGTTTTTACAGAAGGTACTTACTGTCAAATTATGTTTTTAAAAATAATAAATAACTACAAATATCTGAATTTTATTGCATCTGCCATGTCAGGTTATTTGAATATTATCTGTCAATTGATAGAAAATATTCCAAATACGAGACACCAAGAAACTGGCTTATACTCAATTAAAACTTCATTGTTTAAAGTAAAGAAAATAGTACACATTTTTCATATTATTGTTATTTTCTTTGGTGTTTGCCATACTTTGCACTGAAACAAACTGTATAAAGGCAATAAAATTTATTACATGGCGTTGGGTTATTGAAAACACTAGAAGTAAAATTTTGTTGAGAA
>JAHLJT010003656.1:71096258-71127741 GCA_031308135.1 Acheta domesticus | reverse complement strand
CTACCTATCGGAATAAGGTTGAGGAATACATTTGAACAGGAGAAATAATGTATCAGATATTTTAAAGTTCAAAGTTATATTGACGACGAAAGTGGCTGAAATCTTTCTTCGATCCACTCTCATGTTGTACACAGAGACAATGCAAAGGAAGTATTTTCTCGGATATTTTACCGGAAGTTTTTTCCATGGCATAACGTATTGTTCTGTACAGATGTGCATCATTGTTATGCAAAAAATGAATGGATGATTGTTGATGTTGATTTGCACAATTATAGAGAAGAAACAAGGAGAAGAAAAAGATGAAACTTGAGAAAACTCTCGACTAATTCCTTTTCTTCCCCACGGACAAAAGTCGAATCGTGATCTCATTCAAGACACTAAACTTTTTCAAAACGTCTTCAGTAGTATCCAGAAGCCCTTACAAGAGGGTATTGGCAGATCATCAAAAGATACGGCAATGACAGAACAGTAAGTAAATTATTTTTTTTAAGATTTAGAATTTAAAAAACCTATAAATATATCGTATTTGCAGAAGAAGCAGTACGTCATGATACATTTGAAAAATCTTAAAGAAGTTGCGAAACTTAGAACATTAAAATGAGATATACCAGATCTCGTTGATACTCTTCTGAAGCCAACATTCGTTCATTACAAATAAGCTCGCCATTAAAGCACCAGCGTGACAACTTTTTTCCGCTTTTCTCATAAGATTTTGTGTTTTTCCTGACAGTCAAGCTACCGAAAATCTCAACTATAATTCCGAGAGTGATCGACAAGTCTTTGAGTCACGTGAGTGAGGGAATCATCGACACTCCACAGTCACACAGATGTTTCTGACTCAGCCTCAGCCAGGAGATACTTTTCACTAGTAATTTTTGATTCAATTAGTCATCAAGCAAAGGTGCATTGAAGAGCAATATGCACTCATGGGATCACTGAAGCATAAAACTCAATGGGAAACCAAGAAGTTTTATTGTCGCAAGTTTCTGCTCGAATCGTCTTTCTATAATAAGGAAACTCCTGACGACTGACAATACAGCATTCACCCAAAACTTGCAAGCAACGGATAAGAGAAGATTTGATTAAAAGAAGGTTGAATTCATTAAAACATTTTTAATAGAAGAAGAATCAATTGGAAATGTTCTTGAATTTGAATCCTATGAGGCTGTGTAAATAATTCTTCGAATATTAAATCCATTAATAATTCTACGTATTTTGAGAATCTGGAAAATATCACTTGAATTCTAGTTACCACAAGAAAGAATCCGAATAAGATTTACTGAGAATGTAAAATATTATTACGTAATGAACCAACAACGAAATAAGTAAGAAAAATGACAAAAAACTCTCTATGTTGTAAAAGTGAATTTAAAAGTAGTTTGGTACAATATTTTTTATATTTTATAAATACAATTACATGAAATAACTCTTAATACTGCACTCGTTACAATATTCCTCAACAATATTTTTTTGGAATTACAGATCATTTCGACGACAACAACATCCATGAAATTCAAATCATTAAACCCCAATAAACTTTGCAAATTGCAAAAATGTTGCGCCAATATCGAAAAAGTATATGCGTGTTTTAAAAGTCTCCAGGTCTGTCTGTCCGCCGGTGTCGCCTGTCGGTTTGATGGTGGTCTTGCTGTAAAGTAAACCGGGCCGGCGGTGTCACAGCTCGCCAGGCGTCACAGTTGCCCCGACATTCGCCCGCTCACCTACCCACCTCACTCAAAAGACGCAATTAAGGATATCGTATGGTGGACGTTAACATTGCCTTAAATTGCAGCATTTATACTTCGGGTCGTTAGACGTTGCAAAGAGATTTGCAATGAGGCTTATCTGAGGAAATCTAGACCGAGAGATTCAGTTTGGGTGTATAATAATATAATTAATATATATATATATTATATATATTATATATATATATATATTGAAACGCACCGCGCCTCTAAATAGAAACGCGATACATTTCAACTTAAACAACCAGAGAACATACAAACGGCGCGAGCATAACTAGGCAGCATGGCAACACGGAGGGGAAGGGGGGCGTCACGTGGAGCGAGACACGAGGGGAGGACAGCGAGAAGTCGGTTGAGAAGGGGAGACGAGCGGAAGCCACGCTAGCGGACGGAGGTGGTGCGCGAGCGGTGCGAGTTATTTGGGGAAAAGTACCCCTAAGTGCTGAATAACTTAATAGACTTGCATAGTATTACATTTCGGACCGTTAAAGAAGTGTGATGCAGACCGAACAGCATTGGGAAGTCAACGGATAGAGTGTATGGTAAACCGAAGAGTGTGAAACCCGCCTGTAGCGTGAGCACATGCATCGCGAACGTAGGTTTTGGGGAAAGATAGAATGTGTAGTGCACAAGACAGTGACTGAACCAGTGATCATTTGTGAGACCGATCAAGCAGTGTCTGACGGGTTTTCAGTGTATAGGAACTTTCCATAATGAAACTGTATGATGACGCGTGAGGAGAACAAGAACACGTGGGTATAGGTTACCGATATTTCACCGGTGATTCAGAGAGTAATATAGTGTAACGTGTTTAGCATAATCAGTTACAACCCAAATCTGGAGTTCAGACTGTCAGGACAAGCATAAGTTAATTAGATGCACTAGTGTAGAATATACGCGTGGAGCAGCGTGAGGGGCGAACACTTGCCTACTCATCTCCGGCTGGGGGCCGAACGGCTCCGGGACCACGCGACGGGAGCCGAAGCCGCCGCCACCATCGGCGCCGGGCCCCAACGAAGCGACGTGACCCAGGTGGTAACAGGTATGATGCTAGCATTGAAGGTATTAAGTTTTGGTACCAAAACATAGTAATCATTGCATAGGGGATCAGTGTTCGAAAGTGTAATAGTGATATTAGATGAATAAACATCAAACTGTCGTTGTATAATAAACTGTATGTATTTATTGTACCCCGAACATCCCAGGGTCCACATTCGCGAAAAAGATCCCGAGCCCTGCCTGAAACAAACAAATTTATTGTACCGTGCCACTTCACGGGTAAGTCACGATTGACCCCGAGCAGTCGGTACGTCACAATTGGCGCCTGAACAGGTTGTACTCGCGTATTTAAGAAATGTGGCCCTGGCAAATGTAACCAAACATTGGAAAGTCACAGTGTGAGTAAAATCAAGTTTGAAAGATAATACCGTATAAAAAAAAATGTTTGTAGTGTATTGAGTTATTAGATGGTAGTTATTAGTAATTGTAAAAACGTGCAAGCAGTTATAAAAAGTAATGTTGGAAGGGAAAATTTATAATTGGGGGAATATAAAATATTGTGTTGATGTAGTATAATGGTATAACAAAGTAGAGTTGAAAACAATTTGTAGACAGGGGCAAGAATTTATTGTTTGGTGGGGAATAACTGTAATAACATGTGCATGGGCAGAAATATGTGTAGCAAGTGTAAAGATATAATAATTACTTAGTGATCACAAAAGTTACACTAATACAGTGTGTATGTGTAAGTGATCATTTGGGAAATACAATTAATAAGTCTTGTATTAACAACGACATATGGAAAATGTTAGAATACATAGCAGTTTTGATAAACAGAAAGATTGGAATAATATAGTGGGTACGGGTAGTGGTTTATTGTTCATTGAGTAAAATTAAATGTTTGTTGAGGAAGTATAGAGCAAATGTAGAGAATTTACATACAATAGTAATTGTGAAGGTAAATATTATTTTGTTAATTGTGTAATTAGTCAATTTAGAAAACAGTGTGTAGCATAACCATTATATATGTGTAAAAGAAATACAGTGTGTATTATTTTAATATCTGTGGGAATAAATACGTGTGCAAATGACAATATAGATTAAAGTCAAGGGAAAATAATTCAATGTTAAGGAAAATAAGTTGTATCGTTGAAATTTTGTGGGTAAGATTATGAAGTAACAAATTGTATGTTTATGTATTACTGAGGGAAGTGCTAGGAGTGTGTGAAATTTGATTGTGAATTATTATAGCAGTTTTGCAGAGTGTTGAGGGTATTGATGTTATTATTTTCAGGAACTTACTAGAAGGGTTATTTGCAGTATTTGATACATGTGATGTGTTTATGAAGAGTATTTGGGTATTGAATTTATGTGCATAGTTGATGTTAGAACTTAATTATAAAGAGTGTGTATTTGATATTATAGGCAGTAATCGTGTAATAAGGAATTGGGTCGATCACATAGTAGATTATGCAAATGTGGTCTTCATGCAAAAGTTAAAACGAACAGTGAATATAGTGAATGTTCAGAATCATTGCTAAGGCATTGTTGTAGTACAATTACTTGGGGGATCAGATTAGTAGAATTGCGAATAATTACAGCATTAGTGAGAGTGTAGATAAGCTAGTGGTAGTAGCATTGCTGGTACGGAAACTTTTTACAGTAGATGGACAAAATGAGTGAACGCTACGAAGTAATTGGGGGCGGAAGTTTAGTTGGCGGTAGCAAGATGGAGGCTCAGAAAGCGACGTTAGA
This sequence comes from Acheta domesticus, assembly GCA_031308135.1. NCBI lineage: Eukaryota > Metazoa > Arthropoda > Insecta > Orthoptera > Gryllidae > Acheta > Acheta domesticus. The sequence goes on along the minus strand of JAHLJT010003656.1, from coordinate 71,123,242 downwards.
GCGGGAGGAAAAGATAGAGCGTGGAGGAGACGCGGATGAAGGAATAGGTGGAAGTACATTCCTGGAAAATGGGGATACCGGATTCGGAAGCAAATTGGACGACTCGTCGGGCGACTGTTTTACCGAAGAAGTACAAGTCACATCAACACCGATGAACCAGGCAGCAGGGAACCCAAATCGGGAGGATCGAACAAATATTTCCACAGACATATTACAAACGATATTGAAGGCAATGGACGATCAAAAAAGGGATATGATGAAAACACTAGATAGTAAGATTGGGGAATTGAGTGGGCAAATAATGACAGAACAGAAAGCCGCAGCAAAGGCGATTGAAGAAAAAATTGAGAAATCGGCGGAACAGGGCAAAAAGACCGAACAAAAGATTGAAGAACTGAATGGAAAAATTGAAGAACAGGATAGGAGAGCTGAAGAACGGTATAACAAGTTACGAGACGAGATTAGAGGACAAGTAGAATCCCTCGATCAACGAGTCGAAATAACAAAGAATGAAGTGTCTAAACTTGCGAAACGAGTGGAAGCCCAAGATCAGTGGATTTAGAGAAATTTTCGGAACAGAAGGGGGAACTGAAGTCTAAGATAAGCCAAATAAGCGGAGAATTGGAAACTCTGTTACATCACCAAGTAAAATAGTCAGATTGCCGTACAGGACAAGAAAATCCAGGGGGTACAAGGTCAATTTCGAGAGGAGATCCGAACAGTGGAGAGCAAATGGCGATATCCAGACTCAAGTCAAGAACGAGGTGCATAGGAGGGAAGAAGACACAAGAACGATTCAGCAATCGATCAAGGAAGAAATAAAGGGAAACATCCGAATATGCGAAGAAAAGTATCATCCTTGCAGTCCGATGTGGAACTAATTAAAGAATGTCGGATAATGCCAATCATCACGGGTGGAATACCAACGTTCACGCCCCCAAAGTCACTAAAGTTTTCGGGAGATGGTCGAGTAAACCCCTGTGCATTCATGCGAGCAGCAGAACGACATCTAGCCGTGATCAACACATCGGAAAGATGCAAGGTCCAATTCCTATACCTGATGCTGGATGGAAATGCACGAACGTGGGCTGACACATTCGATGCATTTCCGGAGACATTGAAGGAATTTCAAGACCGGTTTTACGAGCGGTACTGGAACGACGAGATTCAAATGAATGTAAAGTTAAATCTGATGAATGGGTATATAACCAGTCGATGGGAACCATGCGGGAATACGCAACGCAACGCGTTGGAGATTGTTAAAACACTACGCCCTCCAATGAATGATCAAGAAATCATATGTCTATTGACGCGCCAGTTTCCTGTGTCGATCCAAAACAATTTACGAAGTGCGAACCACACCAATCTATAAAGTTTCATGAACGCACTAGGAGGGTATGACCTAACTTTTGCTAATGCCCCGAAGAACAAGAGGGAAGGAAATGTGAACACCCTGAGCATGGAGCCAGCCAGTAGACAAGGAACGGTGGTGGAGCAGACAACCAATGGATACGACATGAGACAGGAAGTCGGGGGCAATCGGAACAGAATAATCAAAGACCGCAATGGAGAGGACAAGACCCAACCGTCGAGAAGAAGAGAGAGGAACGAACCAAGGGACGCCCAATCAATCAGCACGGCCTGGCCCAAGTGGAGGACAGGGAACATCTTTAAACAGATAGAGTCCGTGATGACAGGCGACCCCATTACGGCACAAGGAAGGAAGAACTGAATGTGGTCCCTATCAACACGATTCGGTCGGTATCTTATGAATCACAACCGTGGCAGAGGAAGAAAAGTTCGGAAGTTCGCATGAGAAAATGTCCCACGATCAAAATAGAATGTGAGGGGGTGGTAACAGAAGCACTGGTCGACACTGGTTGTACTACAACAGTGGTATCAGAAGAATTTTATAATGAATTAATTGCGAAAGGAAAGCAAGTAATGTGCTTGCCCATGAATAGGGCATTCGTGATAGGAGCAACTCAAAAGAAGGTCAAGCCCTATTACGAAACAAATCATGTTTAAAGCTGAAATCGGCGACCAGGCGTACGAGATAGTAGCTTCTAGTCGTGAAGAAATTTATTATATCCAACGATCATAGGGACAGACTCTTATCTGAACAACGGGCGATTATTGACCTCGACCGCAAAGTGATAGAACTAGGATACCAAAGAATCGAGATGGATATGGGGAAGGAAGAGGAATTTGAAGCATGTACGGGCGTATTATCGGAAGAGGGAATAGAAGAAAAACTACGACAACAAGTCAACCAGGCAGAAGCACTGGAAGATCAGCAGAGATCCAGACTGTTAGAAATATTAATAGAAAACAAGAAAGTATTTCAGAAGAATCGAGAGCCAATCAAGGGGTTTGAATTCCGTATTTCAACTTACGGACTACACTCCATTCAAGCAACGGAATTACCCAATACCAGTCGCACTGAGACAACAAGTAGCGGAGTTATTAGCATCTATGGTGAACGATGGTATCATTAAGAAAGAAAAAACATCGTACACGAATCCTATGGTAATTTGTGAAAAAGAAGGACGGAGGATTACGGTTATGTTTAGACGCTCGGAGACTAAATGCAGTGACACTACCATTTAGGGATGCACCACCATCAGTAGAAGAAGCACTACAGAGATTTGGGGAAGCATCATTTTCTCGAGCACCGACTTCAGCAAGGCCTACTGGCAGATGAAGGTGGCCGAAGAAGACCAGAAATATACTGGATTTTCATTGAAGGGATATGCTACGTATTTTGGTAGAGTACCGTTTGGGTTACGAAACAGCGGAGCAGCACTGATTCGATGTGTAGACCAGATTATACAAGGAGGATGCCGAACCGAGTAACGACATATGTGGACGATATTGTCGTGCAGGCAGGATCCATCGATCAACATTTTCAAGATTTGCAAGAACTGTTCCAGATTTTACAAGAAATAATTTGGTGCTCAACTGGAAGAAGTCAACGTGGTTCACTAAAAAGATTGAGTTTCTCGGGTATGTTATATCAACTGAGGGGATCAGCATGAAACCAGAGACCGCGGAAGAAATCCGGAACTTGCCCACCACCTCGAACAGTTAAGCAGGTGCGTCGACTCATAGGCACCTGCAACTACTATTCAAGATTTTGCCCACAATTTGCAGACGTTATGTACCCATTTTACCAATTACTGAAAAAGGGTCAGAAATGGAAATGGAACGACGAATACCAAGAAGCATTTGACAGACTCAAGGACATGTTCTATAATAGTTGTTTTATAGCCCATCCTGATTTTTCTAAAACATGTATCGTACAAACCGACAGTAGCGACTTTGGAATTGGGGCCATGCTATATCAAGTGTTCGATGGGCCAAGAAAAAATAGTGTCCATCATCAGCCGAACCAGAAGGGACCCGAATTACGGTTCTCAGCAACAGAAAAGGAAGCAAACGCTGTTAGTGTGGGCAATATCAAAATTTTAAGCCATACTTGAAAGGTCGCACTTCAAAGTGCGTACAGACCACCAGGCATTAACGTTCTTGAGTAGATGTCACTTTGCAGAATGATAGGCTACACAGATGGGTGATAGCCCTGCAAGGAATATTCCTTTGACATTGAACATTGTAGGGGAATCAACAACCACTTGCCGGACTTACTAAGCCGTAAAGAGCCGGGTAGGGAGGCTGAGACACTGCGAACGCAAGAGAGTTTCAAGTAATGGCGATTGATTTAGGTATATCCAGGTCACCATTATTTGATTGGAACGATCTGGTCACTTTACAAGAAAGGGACGATGAAATTCACGGGGTTAAAACGATTCAAACAAGGACAATTAGATGAAGACGACGAAGACATAGAAGCACTGAGAAGAAGACAACACCGCTGGAAAGTAGTGCAGGGAGCGGTATTGATCAAAACCAAGGAAGAACCAGAGATATGGAGGATTTGGATTCCCCGAGACTGTACGGTGAACTGATTACATTTGTACATACACATCACTAGCACACTTTGGCGCTAAGAAAACCTTTTCAAACAATCCAATCCCTCTGTTACTGGAAGGGGATGAGAAGACAAATCAGAAGATCGATAAGTTCGTGTATCACATGCCTCAAGGCTAAATACCCCTAATCGCAAACTACGACGGGCCAATGCAGCATATCATCCCAAGAGAGAAGAATGAGCTGGCCGCCCTGGATGCATACGGACCGTTTACCTCGTACGACGAAGGGAAATAAATACATTTTTGTAATTTTGGACGTATTTTCAAAATTTGTCCAGGTATACCCAGTAAACAAAATCAATTCAAGAAATTCGCTTAAAATTAGTGAAAAGATTCATGCAATGTGCGGGATCATTCATAAGAATATTGTCCGATCACGGAACGATGTTACAAGCGAGAGGTGGAAAGAAGGTATCCAAAACATGGGGGCGACACCTATCTATTCAACGATAAGACACCCGCAATCAAACCCATCAGAAAGAATAATGAAAGAATTATCAAGATTTGTTTTAGGACGTATTGCAGTGAGAACCATGGGAAGTGGAATGAATTGATACCTGACATTAATCGCTGGTTGAACCAGATTCCGCATGATAGTATTTGGGATGACACCATGGGAAGCCCATTTTCAAAGGAAACCACCCCCATATACTGTATGCGTTGGAGAGAGAGGAAATAACCCAGAAAGAACCACCGAGAACGTCGGAACACATACTACAAAATTTGGTGCAAGCGGGCGATGAAAGGAAGGCAAAAGTGAAGAAGAAAGTATATGAATTTAGTGAGGGGCAGACTAGTACTATTACGCGTGCCTAAAGTTTCTGAATCCAAAATTAAAATTATACGCGAAGTTTTTTCCCGCTATATGAGGGACCATATATCATCGACCAAATAGTAAACACCAATGTTGCCAAAACTAGTCAATGAAAGCCAAGAAGTAGTGGGACACTACAATTTTTACAATCTGAGACCATGTCCATCAAACAAGGAGAGTTAAGACGACATCGGCGGAGACCCATGTTGTGGAGGGAGAGTCATCGCACCCCAAGTGTCAAGTTAGTAAAACCAATGTAAGTCCTTGAATTTTGCGGAGAAAAATCCAAATAAAAGGGGGGAGGGGGGGTAATGAAACGCACCGCGCCTCTAAATAGAAACGCGATACATTTCAACTTACAACAACCAGAGAACATACAAACGGCGCGAGCATAACTAGGCAGCATGGCAACCACGGAGGGGAAGGGGGCGTCACGTGGAGCGCGAGGCACGAGGGCGAGGACAGCGAGAAGTCGGTTGAGAAAGGGAGACGAGCGGAAGCCACGCTAGCGGACGGAGGGTGGTGCGCGAGCGGTGCGAGTATTTGGGAAAAGTACCCCTAAGTGCTGAATAACTTAATAGACTTGCATAGTAGTACATTTCGGACCGTTAAAGAAGTGTGATGCAGACCGAACAGCATTGGGAAGTCAACGGATAGAATGTATGGTAACCGAAGAGTGTGAAACCCGCCTGTAGCGTGAGCACATGCATCGCGAACGTAGGTTTTGGAGAAAGATAGAATGTGTAGTGCACAAGACAGTGACTGAACCAGTGATCATTTGTGAGACCGATCAAGCAGTGTCTGACGGGTTTTCAGTGTATAGGAACTTTCCATAATGAAACTGTATGATGACGCGTGAGGAGAACAAGAACACGTGGGTATAGGTTACCGATATTTCACCGGTGCTTCAGAGAGTAATATAGTGTAACGTGTTTAGCATAATCAGTTACAACCCAAATCTGGAGTTCAGACTGTCAGGACAAGCATAAGTTAATTAGATGCACTAGTGTAGAATATACGCGTGGAGCAGCGTGAGGGGCGAACACTTGCCAACTCATCTCCGGCTGGGGGCCGAACGGCTCCGGGACCACGCGACGGGAGCCGAAGCCGCCGCCACCATCGGCGCCGGGCCCCAACGAAGCGACGTGACCCAGGTGGTAACAGGTATGATGCTAGCATTGAAGGTATTAAGTTTTGGTACCAAAACATAGTAATCATTGTATAGGGGATCAGTGTTCGAAAGTGTAATAGTGATATTAGATGAATAAACACTCAAACTGTCGTTGTATAATAAACTGTATGTATTTATTGTACCCCGAACATCCCAGGGTCCACATTCGCGAAAAAGATCCCGAGCCTGCCTGAAACAAACAAATTTATTGTACCGTGCCACTTCACGGGTAAGTCACGATTGACCCCGAGCAGTCGGTACGTCACAATATATATATATATATATATATATATTATATATATATATATTATATATATATATATCAGTCAAATTGTGAAGTAGTCTAGTAGATACTAGTTTAAGCAATCCTTGTACTTAATGTGTATTTATGTAAAAAAATTCCGTCTGTTTGCAGCCCTGATGATGGCTGAATAAAAGCCGAAACGTTGGCACGGTTAAAATGGTGTTGTTTAATGACCTACACTCTAGAATCAGTCCATAATATTTTAAATTATTCTTCTATTTCATTCTGTCACTCTTCAGTTGGGTATCAAATCTTAACAAATCCACGCTTCGCCCTTAGTATGACACTAACCTTCCAAATCGTATCTAGTGTTGAGCACTCGATCAGCTATAAACCTCTGGCATTATTGCTATTCATTCATTGGTCGAGAGTAATTGTGTTCCTGTACTGTTGTGAACGCCTGCATGGCACGACAAGCTTTCAATTTTCTTTACGTTCCCATCAGCGTTGTCCCGTTCACCGGCAATTCCTGAATGACTCTCCGAAGACTAGCCACTGACCTACTTATGTGCTGTACTAAATATTTTATCTTACAACGACTGAAAATAAAAGAAACAAAGCCAGTTTTAACTTTAATTTTTACCCGTTACCGGACTGTTAATTCATGTCTCTAAAATAGCACTTGAAATAAAACCAAATGAAAAGACGCATCGAGCACAAGAAGACACTTCAGAACATTGAAACCAAAAGCTACATTAGACAATTTTGTTACAATAACCTTACATTGTGATCACTTCAATATTAACTTATTTTTGATGTTACAGAGTATAGTAATGAACATGCATACAGCAATTAAAATATGCAATTTCTTATTTATAAGCCATTTGACACACAATAACGCAGAATAATCACATAAACAAAATGACATGACAGTTTGAAGCTATGTAAGTTTTGAACAACTTAAAAATGCATTCTGTAATACATTGATCTTGCACTGTCAGATATTTATTATATTTTATTTCATATTGGAAAATATATCATGTTTACGAGGAGAAGGCAGCTGCTTCTGTAGAACATTTAGCTGATCTTCAGCATGATCCAGGTCCTAGATCCCTCTGTGGAGGAGCAACAGTCGGAATATATATTTTGTGAAGTGTCTTCCCATTAAAATAAGTTGGTGATTGATAGTTGTGCTTCTGAAGCTGTTGCTTCATACAATACGAGTATATGATTTAGTTACTTTTATAAGAATTTATTTCAAGTGTTTATTTTTCGTGTCCCGGGGACACGTTCACAGTGGTATGCTATCTGTCAACGTCCTTCCTTTCCATTCGCAAATTGTCAATCACCAACATCTTTTAATCTGGCCATAAGCCTATAAATATCAGTTATAACTGAATTCAGCTTCTTATTATTCTAATATTCGTTAAATATATTTTTTACTGATAACTGACATAACATCAAGGGGTTAAATTATTTGTATGTACCAAAATTTTGTCTGGAAAAAGAGTAAGTTTTTCTGAAGATTTCAAAATCTAAGGAGAATATTATTACACAAACAAAAGTAACAAACAATAAAAAGCGAACAATTGAATATTTGACCATAACATACCATATCATCAAAACATCTAAATTAAAAAAATCTGTGAAGTTTTCGAATATAGGTTTTCTTAAAAAATGTTAATAGAAAGGAAAAATATCTCTCTTACTTAGGAAAGCGAATAATCACAGAAACTTCATTCTGAAGGCAATGGAGTCTACTCTTGACTACTGCAGAGAAGAATATTTCTTCTGGATGATATTAGGAATTTTCTGCTTTTATTATCTATATCTATTGCATTGCATCTGCCAAAACAAATCATTGAACTTTTACAATGACATACTTTTTTCAATGTAATGTCTTATCACAACACACCGAATTTCATGGAAAACATGGTGGGTCTACCCTTTTTCGTCCCTCTCGGGTAATGAAACAGATCTAACGCGGATATCTCACAATTCGTGAAGAGAATTTCCCGCAGGGCCTTAAAAGAGAGTTTAATTGGTGTTACACAGTGCTTGGATAATATTAAATATTACTCTATACCATCATCAAATTTCGATTATTTCTTGATGATAAAAGGATATTTTTCTTCTACTTGTAGAAATAGTTCGTTGGGTTGTAGAAATCGCTTGCTGTCTGTCGGTGGCTCAATAATTACCTGGCCTCACCAATTTCTATATTTGATAGAAAGAAAAAGATTACGTAACTTTTCAACTTAATCATCCTTTACTCCAGCACTCTTATCATATCTGTACATTAACATTTCTAGGGCTTTGAAAAAATACTCCAAACTTGGTTCGAAAAATGGTCAAAACTGCTTAATTCACCTCTTACTCGTTTGAAATATTTCTGCGCAGAAGATTCTTCTGCAGTTTTAATAAATACATAAACGTCGCTGTGTGCTCAATATGAACTGTAGTGTGAATCGACCCAATCCTAGAAGACTTGGTCCTTTACAACATTCTTTGCCAACTGAATAATAGGCACAGGTGCACTTTCGTGAAAAAGGTAAACATCATCCGATTTCATGCACTGACTCCAACTCAAGTACCTCTCTCCTCAAAACTGAGTGAGCCATCGGCTGGAAACTTCCAACATTATAATTAAATATAAGACTATAAGCTGTTCAGAAGGTTTTCGTATTGATAAGCGATATTTTGGTCAGGCCAGAAACTTTTTGAACCACCTAGTGCTCTTGGAAATTGTTGAAAACAGGTTTAACACTCATTCTCTCTTTATAATGAAATGCAAATGAACCCGAGTCTCCTGATTTAAACGAAGTTTATTTCCTCATCAACCCTCTCAACGAATCTTTTCAAATCCCCTGGAGCCGCTGCTGCACTTTGAACATCTACTTCAACGTTTCTAACACCTTATGATTCTACGTCCATGAATTTGCACTTTTGCTACCACATAATGTGCCTCACGAAATGACCATCTAATGCAACTTGTTCTGAGCTGGAGGTATGGTTATAATCACTTTGCTGTAATTTACAAAAACTTAACAGATACTACTCCCACATTAAAAGCACCTTCAAATGGTCCACTCTAGAGGGAAAAGGAAACTGAATGTAGAGACTGAAACGCAGACACATCTGGCGTAGCTAGATGGCAGGAAGGGCTGCATACAAGTGTCGTGAAAGGAAACTCTTCCATTAAACCAAGGAGATTAAGGAATGGACTCGCCCCGCAGAACTTCTCAACCTTCAGCGACCGCGCTAATAATATTACTACTTACAGGTAAATGCAGGCAAATGCAGACAACTATCGAGTTAATCTTGTGTGCATTTTTACCATGCATATAATACAACTAATATTTTAAAATCCAAATGCGGAATATTTATGCTGAAAAGCACACTTTTCACTCTACGAACGAAATAGTAATCTGGGACTTTTAAACCCAAAGCCTTTGACGTACAGTTTGTAAGCAGCATAAGCGGTGAAAAAGTATGAGTGTTTTCTCTATTGGTTACCGTTTTCTGATTAACCAATTGATTTGATAGTGAGAGCAGCAATCAGAACCAAGAATGAAAACAGATAAGGAACGATGTATGTCTTCTTCACATGAGTTGTACATTGGACATACTTCATACGTAGTATATTGTGTTGACATTCATTATCATGAAGTCGCTGATTCCACTTCTTTTAGGTAACAAAACCACAGTACGCGAAGTTTAATTCTGTACATCCTTTTTTGGCAGTGGAGCTGAGAACGACGTGGCAGGGCATTTTCCATAACTTGTTAAGCACCGTCTCTATTGAAAGGAACTGAGAAATCTGTAAATACTGGGATTCTACAAAATGGAAAAGTTTACAAAGTCGACTAATCTTAGAATTTTTATTTGTTCATTAAAATTACACGGTGGAAACAGGAATTCATTGGTCTTATCTCTCAGAAGATTTCTGAACGTAACACAAATAAGTACAAAGAATTTCAGTTAAACAAAGATTTTCTGGGATAGAATACATTAGTTTTTATACATTATTTTTATAGAATACATTAGTATACTTTCGAATTTCTGTGCCCTGTGTTTTCAATAAAAAAAATGTGCAATTTTCCCTCAGATGTATCACACACACTCAGACGTGTATGTGTGTATATATATATATATATATATATATATATATTATATACAATATAATATATTAATAATTTAATTTCCATATGTATAACTGAACTATAATGTTTCTTTCGTATGTTCTGACGCTCTTATTTAGGCATGGCAATTGCAGTCTTAGGCCAAGACTGGTCAGCTGGCCTCTCATGTGCTGCTGTAGAAGAGTTCGTGTGTGGTCTCATGCCTGATGGAAGCTACAAAACATTTGTAAACAGATGCGAAATGGATTCTTATGCACTGATATATCATATCAGTAAGTATGATAATGTTGCAAAAAGTATTTTACATGTTCACACACTTTGGTACGTTTGAAAACAACATACACGCTAGAGAAATAAAAAATGGTTGATGGTAACTGTACATTACTGAATCCAATAATAAGTACGATATAAAAATAGTATTTTTTATTTTTTTATTTTACATTTTCTCATATATCGATCAAGCGCTGTGTAAGAGTGAATAGAACTGCAACTTTGCACACGTAGTGCTAAAAAGAGTTACAAACAGTTGAGCGAGGATATTCGCATTTGAGACCTCAATAATCAATACTTATTGTTTGCGATGAAAATGGGAAAATAGGAGCGTAGGTTACAATTATAGGAAGAATAGGGTTACAGAAAGTATGTTTGGGAAATCATGCGCTTCTCTTTAGGGTGTTTTAAATTTATCTTTTGAGAATCTAGATTTGATTCTTCGGCTTTGGTTCTAGTTTTTTCCCAGTTTGAATATGAAAGTTACAGGGGAGGATGATAAGGAAAGGAAAATTTTATTCGATTAGAGTCTGATATAATGATCAATCGTGTGAAGAACAAATTCACTGTGGAGTTGTTTGTTTGATACGTACTATTATAATCCGCTCTTTCCTATCAATTTTCACGCCCCCCTTCATTAAGCTTACCACCGTAATACCCCCGTCTTGTTTGTTTGTTTTTTTTAATTAAAAAAAAATCTTAATTGGAAACGTGAACGTGGTACATGTGGGTGGCTAGCTCAAAACCACGTCCACTGGGTGCTCCTGAAAAATAAGAATACTTACTCTCTGCATTTGTCGTGGGCTGAAAATACCGCTCTACGAGGACTCGGATGATGGATCTTATATTTACGCTTTGGTTACCAATAATACAAAGGGAATAATTTTGAAATACCTAATTCCTATTGAATGAAACGAGAATTTATATATGCACGTAACGACATGAAGTGTCGTACGTCTCTTTTTTATTCTTAGAAATTTTTCATTAATCTCTTACATGCATTATCATCTTATTAGTTGACAATTAGTTTTCCCTATTGATGGCTATCTACTAATTATTACAATTTTAAATTTTAATTATTGCTTTAACCAAATTTATAATTACTCTTAGGGCTTGAACATCAACATTTAACTGTTTTATGTCTTTCTCAAATTTGGGCTTCGCGGAAATACTTCCTTGTCCTTTCGGCGTCAGCACACTTGGCAGATGAATACCAGTTCAGCTTCACAGAACCCTATCTTCTCCTGAATTCCGGTGTCCGCTTCAATCCACACTCGGTTAATTAATTATTCTAAGAAAACTTCCTACGATCCCGATACTCCTGAATTTTAACTATGTAGTTCCAATCTCAAAATTAAATCTTAAAGATGACGATTACTGTTCGTACATCTTAATCCTATCACGCGCCAATCTCGAGAAACTATAACTTCCAAGTACACAGTCTGACATCCGATCGCTACAAGATCCTGACACAAAGTGTTGTAAAAATTCCAAAAATGTTCTATCTCCGTTCTTCTTTTCAAAAGCCTCTTGTTTCTATTCTTGTCCCATAGTCCTTCTGGTGTTTATAATTCCTATGTTATTGCTATCAATAAATTACTAATCTCTTCTTGACAACAATGTTCCTATTTCTTTATGCTATATTTCGTGATAATTTATTAATAAAAAAATTTTCCCCATTCTCCAATTAAATATGTATCATTTTCTCATATTTATACGTATTCTTTCTCACGCCAAATTACGTACTGAAGTGCACAAAAATTGAGGGCTTTTCCGATGCACTTCAGTACCAAGGCACTTTTACGGCAATGCGAAGGATTTTATTTTGGAATGTTTGAAGCGTATTACGTGCTAAAGGGGCAGCTCCTCTCCTTACCAGACATGCATAAGTAAGTATGGGAGGAATGGCAGTTTTGTAAAGTATAAGTGAGAGATCTGTTTCAACAGCTGACTTTTTGTTTAATAAAGAATACAATTTGAAAAGTACGTCCTGTGCCTTATTACATTTATTTAAAATGTGCGCTTTCCAAGTTAGTCTGGTGGCGAGGATGGGATACAATTGTTATGTTTGCCAATGAAAGAAAGCATGTCATCTTAATAACTATTCATTTATTCCTTCAATCATTTTATTTACACTACACAATAAAGTATACAGAAGTTACTCGCTTCCGGCTGGCATTAACGTCCAAGCCCGGATCTCTCTAGTGCGTCACTTGGCACTGCTCCTGTTCCACACTCCTGACTGTGCGACTCCGCCGCGTGCAACTCCGTCACGCAATCTCGCCGTGCGTCCCTTAGCGCCTCCAGGCTGTCAGTCGCGACGTATTCCGCACGACTACTGGTGCGGCCTCTCTGCGTGTGTCTCTCTCCCTGACTGCAGGCTCTCTCCCGGCGGCTCTCTCACTCTCTGCTGCGCTGCCTCTCTTCTGTGACTCGGTGACTCCCGTGGCCGTCACCTGCTCCCGCTTAAATAAGGGCGGCGCGGCCCGGGGTAGCCTCGCCTCGAGGCTTTCCCGCTCGCTGGCCAGCGTTCCGCGCCAGCGGGTTCCGTGGCGCGTGGCGTATAGCTGCGCGCGCGCCAGCTTGAAAATGCTGAACACAGCATTTTTAATAAGTGATATTCAAAAATTAATACTCTATTTTTCCTGTCACATCGCCTGTTGAGAATTGCTGAGAAGTATTCCAAATCACTGAACGACATGAGATGTTCTTTCGGAGCGCACGAAATATTGTTTTTATTACCGTCTAACCCAAGAGCCATGATTCATATAGAAATGTGGTTGGTCTCATATCAAAATTTGGACTTCTCTTGTCATTTCATCTGCTGGGTGTTTGTGCTTTTCTGCAATAATAAAAAAGTTTCGCGCACAGTGAAAATGTAAGGACGTCAAAATGTAGAAGTAAGCACTAGGCTATCATTTATAATTAATTTCATGGAAATTAATCCATCAAACTAAATTACAAAATAACCACCACATTCATAAGAGTTCTGGGAATAACTGGTAAAAACCTCAATTGTCTAAGATCAACACAATTGAAGCTATCGTTGAATGAACATGTTAAGTATTTGCACGTGAAACAGGATGGACGAGCCGAATAACCCCGAGCCTCCTGAATCGGCAACACAGATTGCGGTAGAAAGAGAGAGCCTTATGTAAAATTGTATTGGATAGAAAGAGAGGGCAATACTCCATAAGGCTCCGTACTGCAATCAAATGTTTGGATGCACAATAGTATAAGTATGAAAAAATTCAACAAATACTTACAGCATTATCTCTTATCCACTACACTCTGTAATTCAATGTTGCAAAGTTGAAAAATATAATATTGGTACAAATACAACTGAATGTAATGTGTATGAATTATATCAATAATACATATTCTTTGAATCTGATTTTAAGTAGCTTTAGGTGGAATATATCCTATTTTATCATTCCGGCTTCGCAAACATTTGTGTGTGTACAAGGAATACGTAGTCCAAAAGGTTAGAAAAATCTCTTACGCAGGGTATGTGGACCACAGTTTCTCATTGAATATAAAAAATCATCTTCAAAACAAATAGTGAGCTCTTGGGCAAAAGAAGGAAAAATTCCGTTTTGAGCAATTATTGAAACAGAATTAATTTATTTTAAAATGTCCACACAATAAACAATGCATAGCTCTTCAGGATTATTTATTTACAATCCGCAGTTCTGTTAAAATGCAACGTTTTGGTAGAATCGCACGTAGTATTAAAGTTCAGAATTCTGCATTAATATTTACTATGTTTTAACATATACGTACTTCTCATTTAATTTGCAGGTATCACCTTCGTTAAAGACGGAGAATGCTTCCCTGAGAGTCGGCCTTCGGATGCTTTGTCAGGCAGTTCTTCCGGTGGATATTCTGGCGAGGTCTACAACGTAGCTTCTGAGGAATTCTTAGACTGATTTTATTTAGAATCTTTTGTGCAATGTCTTAGGAAAGTTGTAGCATAACGATTATTACGAAATAAAACATTACAAAGTAGACATGTTTTATTGTTGTAATACATGTATTGCTGTAAAACATTACAAAGTAGACATGTTGACGTTTCTGCACTTTGATGACCCAAATAATCTGTATATATAAAAGTGGATGTTGGTACAAAAGATAAACTCCGACACCGTGAGACCAATCTCCATGAAAGTTGGCACTTCTACATGTTTTTTCACCGAGAAGGTTTATTGTTTGATTTTATTGAAGGTGCTGTTAAATCTGTTGTAACTCCATTACATGGCGCTGTAGAACAAAACTAAATATTTACGTCAAATTCAATCCGCAACATATTCGGTAGGGTTTTGAATCTATATCGTTAAATAACACCTAAACGAAGGCCTCAAAGAATCGTTTCTCACAACATAATCTACAGGAAGAAACCTTAAACATTCTATTACATTTTTGCTGGTCCAGCGCTTCCCGATATTAACTCACCTGCACAGAGATGTGCAGAATCTGCAATTAAATGTGAATGAGAAGGACAGAGAGTGGCAGGGACAGACATATAGGGACAGGGTGAGGAAGGGAGGGAGAGACAGTGAGAGGGTGATGGGAAGGGGAAAGAGGGAGATGAAGGCTTTTCCTAGTAATAATAATAATATTAATATTATAATAATATTGAAAATAATAATAATAATAAGAAGAAGAAGAAGAAGAAGAAGAAGAAAGAACAATGCAATTTTTTTCGCATTTTGTAGATGTATTTGGCATTTGGGGGTCAATAGTCTGACATTGCCGGCTTGCTAACGGTATTGCCTCATGCCTGGGCCCCGTGATATTATCATGCAACATGTGGCAAATTTGACGTATTCCCTTCACCGTAACTAGTAAGATCCGCATGCCTGAGCTTTTCTTCGTCAAACAGATAAAGAAACCCGGTCGATTTTAAATGAAACCACAACTCTATTTTTGCCTCAATCAGGAATCGAAACCCGGGACTGCACAACGCGAAGCTAGTATGGGGCTCATGAGCCATCCTAGAGACTTACACTCGTTAATCATTGTTTTAAAAGTGAAAATGTCTTCCCATCGGAACCCAACGCCAGACTAGAAACTGAACTGTATAATGAAGCATTCTAGGCCAGACATGTCGGGTAAATATACGCTTCCATGTAATTGTAAATAGATTTCGTAGTTTCTGCTCGTTTCTGACCACCCTTCTGCGGAGTAGGATTCGCGAGAGGAGCTATATCTTCAAGCAATTGTCGGATCCACCTGGCTTTTGCATATTTGCATACATACTTCCCGATATATTCCCTCTCTTGTTTACATATCACTCAAATGTTCACATGTTCCTTCGTATATTTCTTCACATGTTCCTCCTCTACTCCGCACCGAGAAAGTAAAAATTGGAACAATTTTCTAGAAAATTTTGAATATGTCCAAGGGTATTATGATATTTTTCCTCAAAATTCAAAGAAATATTTTCATAACTGTAAGGATTTGAGTCGTGTCAGATCAACCGGGAAATATTTTGTTTTGCGAAAATTTCTGGAATGGTTAAATGCTGGTTCACAGGCGGACGGACTGACAGACGGACGGATTAAAGCAGACAGATAGAAGCCGATAGAGACAGAGACAGAAACAGATAGAGACAGACAGACATAGATGGACACAGACAGTTTGACGAAAATGACGTTTCGATATCAGAGAACCCAAAATCTTTGTACGCCATTCAGCTACATCTACAAACAATCTGAATTATTCTTTCCGATAAATTTAGTGTTTATAGCTCGTGAGACGATAATATCTCAAGGTCGTAAGTGGTAAATTAAATATCGAGTTATAGTAGAGATTTATCTAGTACTATCAAATAAACAAAATCAGTATTTTTAAATCTGAATATTACCTTTCGTTCCTTTAAAACGTCTTTCATTGTTTAAAGATGGGATTGTCGTCTACGTCGGCGAACCGACATACATATGATCGTCTTTGAAGTTTGTAAATAATTTACAACTATTATATTAGCAGAGAAAAAACTTGTTTGAGTGTTTTCTATATTGATTGCCAAAGTCCATTTTCGATTTAACGATGGATGTGATTTGATAAAGAGAGCTGCAATCAAAACCGACAGTGAAAACAGATAAAGAACGATGTATCTCTCCATTGTCATACATGTTGCGTTGTGTTGCCGATCATCATCATCATCATGAAGTTGCTGATTCCTCTTCTTTTAGGTAACACAATCTTAATATACTGAGTTTAATTCTGTTCTGGCTTTATTTGCAACGCATTTGTCAACAATGTGGCAAAACGTATATGATTATTTATTGAGTATTATCTCTGTTTAAAAAGAGAAAATTGGTATAATTTGTGATCCTACGAAGTGAGAATTTCATTTAGTTAACGAATCATACAAACATAGGGGGTTATAGATGAGAAATATGTTAAAGTAGACATGTAAATCATTTACACCTACCCGTCTCTCAGGCAATTAATGAAACGTTTTAGGCTAAACCTGGAATTGATTAAAATATAGAAATTAGAAAACTAGTGATGCTATAGAATGGCACAGACTTTCTCGTAGTGAAGTTTTTCAAATTTCCTTGGTAAGGGCTAGTTTCGCGATCTGGTCCCATCCTCTTGACAGCTGCCATTTATCGCCGCCCAACATATTTTTTTAAAGTTTTCTCAATTTTTCAGTTTTTGAATTATTATTTTCGAAATATTACTTTTAAAATATTAAAGAGTAAACCTCGTCATATATGGAAATTTTCGTTGAAAAGTGTGGAAATATTTTGTTGAAAGATTGTCGCATATACGACGGTTAGTGTAAATAGAAAATTTGAAGCTCTTTTTCTTAATTTTTTTAATATTTGGAGCCGTTTTCGAGAAGATCTTGTTTTCTTTATTTTGAATGCAATATTGCGCGAAAAGTACTAAAAGTTTGAAAAAATGTACATGACCAAACGAAAGTAACTAAATATGGAGAAAAAACATCTCTGATTACTCCGTATATACGACGTATACGAGAAAGTATAAGAAGATTTTTTTATTAATAAAAAAATAACACAAAAGAATTATAGAGTATTTATTAAACCAGTAAAACAGGTTCCATACACGTTTTCAAATAATTCCCAACCTGTTCAGTAATTTATACAAAATTCAAAACGATATTCGTAGTAAATTTCCGTACTTAATATACGATTATAAAATATAATCCATTATTTCTAGATGATTAAATAGTCGTTTTCTGAACAATGCTTTGCATACTTTTCATTTTTCTGGGTTTTGACCCATAAGCAAACCCTTTGAATTTTTAGTACAAAGTATTTCTAATTAAAGAAATAGTACAATTATTTCACAATATCCTTTTTGCAAGAGTGTTATATTGCATTTTAATAACTGTGTACAATTATTTTCGAATTCATGTTTCAAATTCTATCATGATACACTCGTACGTTTTTGCATTGTTGTGCAGGCATCGCATGTGCCGTGTTATGCCAAAACTGGTCAGCTGGCCTCTCGTGCCAAGACGATGTAGACTACGTGTGTGGTCTCATGCCTGATGGGAGCTACCAAACTTTCGCAAACAGATGCTACATGGATTCTGATGCACTTGTTTATAACATCAGTAAGTACAGTAAATTTGTGAAGACTATTTTTCATGTTCACAATTTTTTTATTCCATTGAAAATGCCAGAAAATTTAAGAGAAATAGAAAACTATTGTTGGTATATTTACTTCACAAACTGAATCGAAGATTAACTCAGAAAAAATAACATTAACAGGATTAAAACGTAATGAAAATATTATGTTTTCTCTTTGCTCCTCGGTTGTACTCCTTTTCTGTGTCTTCTCGTGTCACTGTCCAACAGTAGTCCGACAGCATGGCAGTGTTCCATTTCCCTTCTTACCTTCGTTACATTTGCAAAATGTCCTGAAGGAATCGCTCTTCATATTCGTCACTTATAGTACCGTTACGAATTCTCCATCAATACATTCTGTACTTTTAATACTTTTATGTACTTCCCATTTAATTTGCAGCTATCACCTTCGTTAAGAAAGGAGAATGCTTCCCGGAGAGTCGGCCTTCCGATGCTTCGTCAGGCAGTTATTCCAGCGGGGCTTCTGGCGAGGCCCTTGACGTGGCAGCTGAGGAATCCTCCGTCTGATTTTATCCAGAATTTTTCTTGCAATATCTTCCCAAAAGTTGTAGTAAAACGAATAAAATGAAATAAAGCATCGCCAATTGTTGGTATTGTAACATTTTGGTCACAATATTATTATTCCTAATTCACGACTTAAATTGTTATGAGTAGGTTAAATATAAAATCTACTCCAGGTTGCAACAGATTACCTAAGAAGCAGATCTGGGGACTATGGGTACCTCTGCAATGCTTTACGCAAAATGTGGGTTGTTCCAAATCATGCAATTACTTGCAGTTCCCTGCCTTTTGAATGATCTAGGAGTTTACCAAGTTCTTACACAAATTTTCAACAATTCCAGAGCTCCGATGACTATCAATACGAGCTGACCTTTTTACGCCTCATTATTGGCTTATATCGATTTCCAAACACTTGTATATAAGACGTTTCTCTGTCTCTTTGGTTACGACGTTTTGATTGCAAGGCATAGCAACATCTAAAAGTAGACACGATTTTCTCCACAAATCCCGGATAACAATATCCAGTTTTTTTTGCCATTAATGTGCAATTCTTTGAATGTGTTGGTCGTACAGTATTGTATACAATTCAACAGACGTCGCCGGTTTTGGTAAGTGTTCGTACCACTTGGGGCATGTATTTTGAACTTTGAAAACAGTTCAGATCTTCCAGTGGAGTTAACTACACACCTGCCGTGTCTTTTCAAGTATTCGGAATTTTCTAGAATTGGTCAAGATGAGACGATATGAGAGACGAGACGTTGGACGAGATATTGGACGAGATGAGACGTCATTCACGGCAGACAGCATTTGGGAGATAATCGCTTCATTATTAGCAAACACTTAAAGATAATCCATGTAAAAAATGTGATCCTGGTCTTCCATCACCATGGAGCTTGAGACCAAAGTCAGTTTGCAACAACTGTCTAGATAGTGGAATCAAACTAATGCAAACCAGCAGAGGGATAGCGAATCTCCTTGAAAAATACTCTTGTTAATCTGAATACATCTTGTCTCTACTGTTATCCTCCTTCTGTGTGTTAGTAACCTGGTCCTTCACGATTTCATACTCGCGTTGCAAAACTCGATAGTGTAGGATGAAATCGATAGATGCTATGTGATTGTTTTCCGATCCTCCAAAACTACAAGTGACTTATGATCATCTTTGCGAATCCCACAGAAACTTATTTTTCCTTTTGATAGTGTGCACCTCTTGAAGTGCATAATCAACAACTGGTTTAATCAAGATAACTAAAATTGTCTTGCTGGCCTGGAAAATAATGTCATGCAAACAGCAGCATTTTGTTGCCTCAAAATATGTACTGCTCTAAGAATCCCAATATTTTAAAATATGGCAATACTTTAAAGTTAAAAATCTTCGTATCGGTGATTGTTTTTTGTTAAAATTAACTGTTAATTGAATGAAAAGCAATTAAATATTGCCAAAATTCCTTTGTGTAAATATAATAAAGGCGGCAAAGAAGGTGAGTAACGTGAATCGACTACCAGCAGCTGGCGAAAGATTCGTTAGCCACGATGGCGTCAGTCGACTAGTATTTGGCATTGGCAGGGAGTGGGGTGCAGAAACTGCGTGGAGGAAGGGGGACGAGGTTACGGCACGCATGCGACACTAGCACGGCAGCGAAGCGGAGGGTGAACCGGAGACGGTGGCAGGCTCGGACTCGGATGGGTGGGAGGAGGGGGGCATTCCTGGCGCGTAGTACTATTTCGCATAAGGACAATGTGAGTACACTAGTTTTTGTATAGAATTTCAAAAGAAACTAGGTGATGCTACAAGAGCACATACTTTCCCGTGCTATTGGAAACAGCTACGTAGTATTGAAATATTGCGTTTTCTGCGCTACTGACATCTTAGCTATTATTTGAAAACGTCCAATTCAACCAGGAAGCGAATAACTCACTGTTTCCATCGCAGTGTTGTCAGAACTATGTGACTTCTACAACTGCTTAAAATATAATACAAACGTTTTGTAAACTATATAAGAAAAAGAAGCTTGATACCCCGGACACTAAAGAAATGCATTTCATAGGGCCATAATTAGAGAAGAGTATTCTAGAACCATGCAAAAATACTCAACTCACTACAAATGGTACAGCATTTGGCGCGAAAACTAAATATTTTCATGCATATATCAACATAAATTTGACAATTATAACTCCTTTTCATTCAGCTACATCAAGTCACAACAATGACTTAATTAACAGAAATTCGCGAGCGAAACGAATTTCATTGTTGCATTTCCTGCATTGTCGATGTTCTGAGAGCTATTCATTTTTATTTCAAATATTTCAAAATAAACAATTTCTAAAATATTAATGTGTAAATGTATAACAAATGGTCGAATGTAAGAAACGAACAAAGAAATAATATACAAAATTGCAAATTCTAATTTACGACGCATCCAGCTGTCCGAAGCGCAGTAAATTTACAGCGGGCTATTATGTTTGTCACAAAATTATAGAAAAACTACTCGTATTTTGAAAAAATTAAGCATGACCTTATTTGAAGATGTAGGTTTGATAAATACATTTAATTGAGAAAAAATGTATTTTTAAAATTGTAGTTGTAAGAAAACGACGAAAACGAAGCGCAGTCAATTCCGAGCGGGCTATTATGTTTGTCAGGAAATTATAAAAAACTACTCATATTTTCAAAAAATTCAACATGACCTTATTTGAAGATCTGTTTTTGATGAGCATATTTCATTAAGAAAACAATCGTATTCTTCACAATTGTAGTTGTAGAAAGACGCCGAAAATTTTTCATCATTTTTTAAAATGTTTGCAAAATCAGGCATTTTAACGAACATGAAACCTGCACCATTCTCTTAAGCTTCCTGCTATGCTATCTCAGGTCACAATTTAGTCAAAAACGTTCTGCGGTTTTTAAGAAGTTATTTTTTTGAAAAATTGAACATGCCCTTATTTAAAGACCTGATTTTATGAACACATTTCATTAAGAAAAAATTGTATCTTCATAATTGTAGTTGTAGGAAGATGCCGAAAAATTTTGAGATTTTTCAATTTTCGAAAAATCAGAGTTTTCAACCAACATGAGATCTACGCGTCTATTAAATGACCTTCAGGCTATCCAACAACAAAATTTAGTCAAAATTGTTGGCGCCATTTGGAAATCTTGAAAATGTCCCAGGGCTTCATCTAAAGTACCCTCCAAAATTAAAATATCCGTTTCAAATTCAAGGGGCCGCGAGAAGAGTTAGATCCATTGGGGCATATCAATTTTGGAGAAAATTAGCTGAACGGTTTAGTCGCTATTGTTGTTTACTGACAGACGGACAGATGGAAGGACAGACGTTTTGCTTTCAATTGGTTTTTCGGTATCAAGGACCCACAAAATAGGGATTCTGGCTGCACCACGTGTTAGGAGATTTTTTCTTAATTCAGCAACTGGATTTATCCACTTTTTTGTTACCAGGGCCCTGTAACAAGAGATTTTCTGCCGAAAATCCGCCTTTTTTCGCGCAGCCCTTACATAACTATCACTGTACTATACGTACGTACGTACGTACGTATAGTATACGGGAAAGTAAAAAGTCAGCTAAGTAATTTATTAATAAATACAGTGCTATATACACATGTACTAGTGAGCCAGAAAAGTCTCTCTGCACCGAACCGAAGCAGGGCCTCCAATTAAAAATTGTGTTTGGTAGCAACCAGATTACCTGGGAACAAGTGAAGGGGACAACACTTATAGCATCTGTTATGATTGTGGTGAGTATGCAATTCACGTTTTCTTTTGTTTCAAGCTTCAGCTCGTGCTACCAACATAATTTGTTGGGAGCACGAGCGGTACATGCATAATATCAAACAAAAACGAAAATCACTCATATTTTAATGTAGCAACTACATTTTCATTGCGTTTTTTTTAGGACCTTTGCATCTGCCAAAGAAATATGAGAAATAAATAGGCCATTTAAAGCAGAAAACTGAATGGAATGCGCCACAATTCGGCTTAATATTGGACAATACACTTATTTTATTTTAAATTCAATCATAATGGAAAGTGGGAATTTTTTGCAGGTGGTCGATGTATTATATAAACATCGTTTGAAAAGCACAAAAAAATGTAAAGAAGGTAATTTTCCACAAAGAATGTATTAATAACAATACTAATTTGGATTTCATCTGTTGTAGCACATGAGCAAGGACGATGATCTCTCCACTTTGAATCTAAGAACAGCGAGAATAAACGCACATACGAAAAACTGCCGAGAAAGACATCATTGGATCTTTGTAATGTGTTACTTCCAGGACTCCAGGTGCCAACAATGACACTCTCTTGCCCTTGACACTGATGATCTTTTCCTGAATTGCTTTATTAAGTTTTCAAATGATTTATTTCGAATTGTCCTGAGTAAGAGCTGTAATCGACATGAGAGACAAGTCAAAAAAAATTACATTTTTGCAAATTTTGAAAAAAACAACAGAAACAGAGCAATATGGAGTTTGTTCTCATAGGCTACATTTAGCATTATCCCATACCAAAAGTTTAAAGAAAAAATTTGGAGCAGGTTTTGAGAAAATCTTTTTTTTCGTATTTTTTTAAATTGCACAAACATTGAGCGAAAAGTATTAAAACTTTCAAAACAAATGTACATGACCTTAAAGAAAATATGAAGAACACATTTATTTGAAGGAAAAATCTATCTGCAATTTTGTAGTTGGAGGAAGAAGCACAAACAATGCAATTTACTTTCCCGTATACGTACGTATACACGCAGTGATATACGTAGTACAGGGAAAGTATTTAATGCTGCGCGAAAAAAATGGCCAATTTTTGGCGGAAAAAAATTCTTTGCTGGGCCGTGATAACGAAAAAGTTCATAAAACCAGTTGCTAAATTAAGAAAAAAAAATCCCCTAACACGTGGTGTAGCCAGAAAACCTGTTTGTGGCTCCTTGATATCGAAAAACCAAATTGAAAGAAAACGTCCGTCTGTCCGTCTGTCATCCGTCTGTCCGTCTGTCCGTCCGTGCGAACGCTGCTAGCGCTAGATCTACGTACGATTTCTTCCAAAATGGATATTCCCTGGTCGATCTGGTTCTATTCAAGCTTTGAGATTTTGAAAAAGATTCTTCAAAATTTGGGGTACTTTATATGAAGCCTCCGGACATTTTTCAAAATTTTCTCAAAACAGCTCCAAATTTTTTCTTTAATTTCTTGTATGAATAGAGTAAAATACACTTATCAACATGGCATAGGTCCGATTTTCACGGATAACTCTGAATTTTCGAAAATTGTGAAAGTTTGAATTTTTTCGGCGTCTTTCTCCAACTACAAATTGAAGATAGAGATTTTTCCTTCAAATGAAATGTGCTTTCCAAAGTGAGTTCTTTGTTTAATGGTCTTGTACACATTGTTCTGAAATTTTAGTAATTTTCCGCAATATTGCATGCAATATGGTGCAATTTAAAAAAATTACATAAACTAGATTTTCTCAAAAACGGCTCCAAATTGTTTCTTTAAACTTTTGGTAGGGATAGTGCTAAATGTACCATGAGATGACATAAACGCATATTGCAAGTATTCTTTGTTTTTTTCAAAACTTGCAAGAATGTAATTTTTTTCACTTGTCTCTCACGTCGTTAATATTACACTAATGGCGAATTGTTCACATTATTATATTTATGAGTCATGTGATTTAAATAATGTCGAGTAAACTTTATTGAAAACCCAACAGTTGTATGTGAAAACTAGTTCAAGTTTCCGCATTTTCAGAAACGCTTAAACGCCATTTCTCATAAATGGCTAAAAAAATTTCTTCAAACTTTTCGATCGGATAGTACTAATTGCACATCTTTAATATGACGTACAGTTTATTTTGAGATTTTTTTTTTATTTTTTCAAAAATTACACAAATGTAATTTTTTAAAGGATCTCTACAGCTCAATATTCACATTACCAGCAATTTGTAACATTATTATATTTTGTGAGTGTAAGTGCTTCAAATAACTTCAAATAAAGTATTTTGAAAACTCAAACATTTTCTGTGAAAATGAGCTTCAAGTTCGCATTTTTAGTAGCGCTAAAACGCAATTTTCTTTAAAACGGCACACAGTTTTTTAATAGAAAATTGCCATTTAGGGCTAGGTTTTTATGTTCTTTAATATTCTAAAATTATTATTTTCGTTCCACCATAGGAAACCGAAAAAAATTAAGAAAATGTTGAAAAATGTACTTTTGGTGGTGATGATGGTAGCTGGCAAGAAAGAGTATGTGGCAATTCCGAATAGCTAGCGAAGACCCAAGAAATAGAAACTAATAAGGGAAAGTCTGTGCCATTCTATAGCACAAGTAGTTTACTTTCTCGCCGTTACTTCATTGAGAAGTGAATTTATTCTAATCATGTACTGAAAACAGTGAATTTTGACTCAAAAAACTCTTATTGCAGGGCCCAGGTAATGAAAAAGTGATTAAATATTGTTCCTGTATATATTAAATTCCTTTCTTTAAGATGTGTAGCCAGAGTCCATGTTTTGTGGGTCCTTCATACGAAAAATCAATTGACCCAAAACATCTGCCTGCCCATTGATCTGTAGTTAAAGCTAGTGCCAATACTGTTCAGCTGATTTTGTCCCAAATTTGTTATTGTGGATTAATTTAAAGGACTCGAGGCTCTTTGAGTAAAAAAAAGGATATTTTGATTTTTGAGGTACTACTTAACATGAAGCCTCAGCAATATTTTCAAATTTTCTCAATATGGCTCCAAATTTTTTGATTAAACATTGTCCTTGGATAGTATAAAGGAGCCAATTTTTTGTGTAATGTAGGCAATTTTATTTTTTTTAAAAACATTATTTTCTCAAAAAACACTCCAAATGTTTTCTTTAAATCCCTTGTAGGCTTCAATAGTGGCACAACACAAAAATATGAATTTTAGTAAATGCCTCTCAAGAATTGTAGTTTATCTACATTCCAACGCAACAGCAGCACATCTTACAGTACAGTATTTTACCAACAAATAGCAGAAGTGTGAGTACAAGAACGATGCATTTCACCATGAAGTTGAAACATAAACTCATTTATCTCAAACCTTGAGTTTTTGAGTTGTGCATTATGGCAGCCCATAAGCAATTTTTGCCTTAACCCTTAGACTGCCATGTATATCAAATTGATACAAATTTTTTCCCACCAGGCGAGGCAACGTGTATAATTCTGATGCACAACTTATGCTGTTTAGAGCAGTGAAAAAACGGGCATGGCTTGGCAGCATAATTTTTAATTAACATACATGGCAGTTAAATGGTTAAAAAAATCTCTTCTAAAAAATCATCTCTTTAAAAAAGGTCATGAACAATGTTTTTGAAAAACGAGGTTTTTCATGTAATTTGTGCTTGAAATTAATGCATTTTAAAAAACACATTTTCTTGAAAACTGCTCTCTCCTTGTCGTTTATCCTCACAATAAAATAACTGATGCTGAAAAAGATTAGCACAGGCCTCATTTTCGATGAACTCTGAATTTTTTTGGAATTGCAAATTTAAAAATAATGCAAAAGAGTATGTGATATAGCAACACTAGTTATTTAGTTATTTGCACCAAAGACATCAAAAAAAGCTTAATCTATTTTTTCACCATATGTGATGTACTCAGTATAAGCTGATGACATAAATAAGTTCATAATTAACATCTAGCATTTGAGAAGTTCAGGTTCTGTGGGAGTGTTATAAAGTCAAAAAATTGAATGACAAGGTCATGGATTAATTTTAAATTAGGAAGTAATGGTATGTAAGTTTTCAAAATTTCTGTATTTATTAAAATTTATTAAAAATATGTAGTTTGATTATTGTATTTACGTTATATTATTTATTTAGAAATAACATAGAATACAAATATCAAATTAATTTTGTAAGGACAATGTAATATGTTTTTACAGAAGGTTACTTACTGTCAAATTTGTTTTTAAAAATATGAGATAACTAGAAATATCTGAATTTTATTGCATCTGCCATGTCACATTATTTGAATATTTATCTGTCAATTGATAGATAAATATTCCATATAAGAGACACAAGAAACTGGCTTATACTCAATTAAAACTTCATTGTTTAAAGAAGTATAATAGTACACATTTTTCATATTATTGTTATTTTCTTTTGGTGTTTGCCATACTTTGCACTGAAACAAACTGTATAAAGGCAATAAAAACTTTATTACATGACTTTGGTTTTGAAAACACTAGAAGTAAA